>ML133461.1:600000-1017612 GCA_003864495.1 Nemopilema nomurai | reverse complement strand
GTGTTGTTTAGAGCATTATAGCATCAGTATTTCAAGAGATACGACGCTTAAAGAAAACCAACTTCTGTAAAAAACACCAAGGCTATAGCCTTGCAAAAAGGGTCATTTTTGACCCAAAAATCAAAGTTCTAAAAATCACTTGGAATTAAAGGCCTAGTATGTAGGAGCATATTTGTGTTGTTTAGAGCATTATAGCATCAGTATTTCAAGAGATACGACGCTTAAAGGCAACCAGACTTCTGTAAAAAACACCAAGGCTATAGCCTTGCAAAAAGGGTCATTTTTGACCCAAAAATCAAAGTTCTAAAAATCACTTGGAATTAAAGGCCTAGTATGTAGGAGCATATTTGTGTTGTTTAGAGCATTATAGCATCAGTATTTCAAGAGATACGACGCTTAAAGGCAACCAGACTTCTGTAAAAAACACCAAGGCTATAGCCTTGCAAAAAGGGTCATTTTTGACCCAAAAATCAAAGTTCTAAAAATCACTTGGAATTAAAGGCCTAGTATGTAGGAGCATATTTGTGTTGTTTAGAGCATTATAGCATCAGTATTTCAAGAGATACGACGCTTAAAAGGGCAACCAGACTTCTGTAAAAAACACCAAGGCTATAGCCTTGCAAAAAGGGTCATTTTTGACCCAAAAATCAAAGTTCTAAAAATCACTTGGAATTAAAGGCCTAGTATGTAGGAGCATATTTGTGTTGTTTAGAGCATTATAGCATCAGTATTTCAAGAGATACGACGCTTAAAAGGGCAACCAGACTTCTGTAAAAAACACCAAGGCTATAGCCTTGCAAAAGGGTCATTTTTGACCCAAAAATCAAAGTTCTAAAAATCACTTGGAATTAAAGGCCTAGTATGTAGGAGCATATTTGTGTTGTTTAGAGCATTATAGCATCAGTATTTCAAGAGATACGACGCTTAAAGGGCAACCAGACTTCTGTAAAAAACACCAAGGCTATAGCCTTGCAAAAAGGGTCATTTTTGACCCAAAAATCAAAGTTCTAAAAATCACTTGGAATTAAAGGCCTAGTATGTAGGAGCATATTTGTGTTGTTTAGAGCATTATAGCATCAGTATTTCAAGAGATACGACGCTTAAAGGCAACCGATTCTGTAAAAAACACCAAGGCTATAGCCTTGCAAAAAGGGTCATTTTTGACCCAAAAATCAAAGTTCTAAAAATCACTTGGAATTAAAGGCCTAGTATGTAGGAGCATATTTGTGTTGTTTAGAGCATTATAGCATCAGTATTTCAAGAGATACGACGCTTAAATAAAACCAACTTCTGTAAAAAACACCAAGGCTATAGCCTTGCAAAAAGGGTCATTTTTGACCCAAAAATCAAAGTTCTAAAAATCACTTGGAATTAAAGGCCTAGTATGTAGGAGCATATTTGTGTTGTTTAGAGCATTATAGCATCAGTATTTCAAGAGATACGACGCTTAAAGGGCAACCAGACTTCTGTAAAAAACACCAAGGCTATAGCCTTGCAAAAAGGGTCATTTTTGACCCAAAAATCAAAGTTCTAAAAATCACTTGGAATTAAAGGCCTAGTATGTAGGAGCATATTTGTGTTGTTTAGAGCATTATAGCATCAGTATTTCAAGAGATACGACGCTTAAAGGGCAACCAGACTTCTGAAAAACACCAAGGCTATAGCCTTGCAAAAAGGGTCATTTTTGACCCAAAAATCAAAGTTCTAAAAATCACTTGGAATTAAAGGCCTAGTATGTAGGAGCATATTTGTGTTGTTTAGAGCATTATAGCATCAGTATTTCAAGAGATACGACGCTTAAAGGCAACCAGACTTCTGTAAAAAACACCAAGGCTATAGCCTTGCAAAAAGGGTCATTTTTGACCCAAAAATCAAAGTTCTAAAAATCACTTGGAATTAAAGGCCTAGTATGTAGGAGCATATTTGTGTTGTTTAGAGCATTATAGCATCAGTATTTCAAGAGATACGACGCTTAAAAGGGCAACCAGACTTCTGTAAAAAACACCAAGGCTATAGCCTTGCAAAAAGGGTCATTTTTGACCCAAAAATCAAAGTTCTAAAAATCACTTGGAATTAAAGGCCTAGTATGTAGGAGCATATTTGTGTTGTTTAGAGCATTATAGCATCAGTATTTCAAGAGATACGACGCTTAAAGGGCAACCAGACTTCTGTAAAAAACACCAAGGCTATAGCCTTGCAAAAAGGGTCATTTTTGACCCAAAAATCAAAGTTCTAAAAATCACTTGGAATTAAAGGCCTAGTATGTAGGAGCATATTTGTGTTGTTTAGAGCATTATAGCATCAGTATTTCAAGAGATACGACGCTTAAAAGGCAACCAGACTTCTGTAAAAAACACCAAGGCTATAGCCTTGCAAAAAGGGTCATTTTTGACCCAAAAATCAAAGTTCTAAAAATCACTTGGAATTAAAGGCCTAGTATGTAGGAGCATATTTGTGTTGTTTAGAGCATTATAGCATCAGTATTTCAAGAGATACGACGCTTAAAGAAAAACCAACTTCTGTAAAAAACACCAAGGCTATAGCCTTGCAAAAAGGGTCATTTTTGACCCAAAAATCAAAGTTCTAAAAATCACTTGGAATTAAAGGCCTAGTATGTAGGAGCATATTTGTGTTGTTTAGAGCATTATAGCATCAGTATTTCAAGAGATACGACGCTTAAAGGCAACCAACTTCTGTAAAAAACACCAAGGCTATAGCCTTGCAAAAAGGGTCATTTTTGACCCAAAAATCAAAGTTCTAAAAATCACTTGGAATTAAAGGCCTAGTATGTAGGAGCATATTTGTGTTGTTTAGAGCATTATAGCATCAGTATTTCAAGAGATACGACGCTTAAAGGGCAACCAGACTTCTGTAAAAAACACCAAGGCTATAGCCTTGCAAAAAGGGTCATTTTTGACCCAAAAATCAAAGTTCTAAAAATCACTTGGAATTAAAGGCCTAGTATGTAGGAGCATATTTGTGTTGTTTAGAGCATTATAGCATCAGTATTTCAAGAGATACGACGCTTAAAGGGCAACCGACTTCTGTAAAAAACACCAAGGCTATAGCCTTGCAAAAAGGGTCATTTTTGACCCAAAAATCAAAGTTCTAAAAATCACTTGGAATTAAAGGCCTAGTATGTAGGAGCATATTTGTGTTGTTTAGAGCATTATAGCATCAGTATTTCAAGAGATACGACGCTTAAAGGCAACCAGACTTCTGTAAAAAACACCAAGGCTATAGCCTTGCAAAAAGGGTCATTTTTGACCCAAAAATCAAAGTTCTAAAAATCACTTGGAATTAAAGGCCTAGTATGTAGGAGCATATTTGTGTTGTTTAGAGCATTATAGCATCAGTATTTCAAGAGATACGACGCTTAAAGGGCAACCAGACTTCTGTAAAAAACACCAAGGCTATAGCCTTGCAAAAAGGGTCATTTTTGACCCAAAAATCAAAGTTCTAAAAATCACTTGGAATTAAAGGCCTAGTATGTAGGAGCATATTTGTGTTGTTTAGAGCATTATAGCATCAGTATTTCAAGAGATACGACGCTTAAAAGGCAACCAGACTTCTGTAAAAACACCAAGGCTATAGCCTTGCAAAAGGGTCATTTTTGACCCAAAAATCAAAGTTCTAAAAATCACTTGGAATTAAAGGCCTAGTATGTAGGAGCATATTTGTGTTGTTTAGAGCATTATAGCATCAGTATTTCAAGAGATACGACGCTTAAAGGGCAACCAACTTCTGTAAAAAACACCAAGGCTATAGCCTTGCAAAAAGGGTCATTTTTGACCCAAAAATCAAAGTTCTAAAAATCACTTGGAATTAAAGGCCTAGTATGTAGGAGCATATTTGTGTTGTTTAGAGCATTATAGCATCAGTATTTCAAGAGATACGACGCTTAAAGGCAACCAGACTTCTGTAAAAACACCAAGGCTATAGCCTTGCAAAAAGGGTCATTTTTGACCCAAAAATCAAAGTTCTAAAAATCACTTGGAATTAAAGGCCTAGTATGTAGGAGCATATTTGTGTTGTTTAGAGCATTATAGCATCAGTATTTCAAGAGATACGATGCTTAAAAGGCAACTTCTGTCAAAAACACCAAGGCTATAGCCTTGCAAAAAGGGTCATTTTTGACCCAAAAATCAAAGTTCTAAAAATCACTTGGAATTAAAGTCCTAGTATGTAGGAGCATATTTGTGTTGTTTAGAGCATTATAGCATCAGTATTTCAAGAGATACGACGCTTAAAGGCAACCAGACTTCTGTAAAAAACACCAAGGCTATAGCCTTGCAAAAAGGGTCATTTTTGACCCAAAAATCAAAGTTCTAAAAATCACTTGGAATTAAAGGCCTAGTATGTAGGAGCATATTTGTGTTGTTTAGAGCATTATAGCATCAGTATTTCAAGAGATACGATGCTTAAAGGCAACCGATATCTGTCAAAAACACCAAGGCTATAGCCTTGCAAAAAGGGTCATTTTTGACCCAAAAATCAAAGTTCTAAAAATCACTTGGAATTAAAGCCTAGTATGTAGGAGCATATTTGTGTTGTTTAGGCACTATAGCATCAGTATTTCAAGAGATACGATGCTTAAAATTAACGCATATCTGTCAAAAACACCAAGGCTATAGCCTTGCAAAAAGGGTCATTTTTGACCCAAAAATCAAAGTTCTAAAAATCACTTGGAATTAAAGACTAGTATGTAGGAGCATATTTGTGTTGTTTAGGGCACTTAAGCCAGTATTTCAAGAGATACGATGCTTGAAATTAACGCGATATCTGTCAAAAACACCAAGGCTATAGCCTTGCAAAAAGGGTCATTTTTGACCCAAAAATCAAAGTTCTAAAAATCACTTGGAATTAAAGACTAGTATTAGGAGCATATTTGTGTTGTTTAGGGCACTATAGCATCAGTATTTCAAGAGATACGATGCTTGAAATCCAAAGCTTTATCTGTCAAAAACACCAAGGCTATAGCCTTGCAAAAAGGGTCATTTTTGACCCAAAAATCAAAGTTCTAAAAATCACTTGGAATTAAAGACCTTGTGTAAAGGAGCATATTTGTGTTGTTTAGGGCACTATAGCATCAGTATTTCAAGAGATACGATGCCTAAAAGGCATCCCGATATCTTTCAAAAACACCAAGGCTATAGCCTTGCAAAAAGGGCCATTTTTGACCCAAAAATCAAAGTTCTAAAAGTCACTTGGAATTATAGACCTTGTGTGAAGGAGCATATTTGTGTTGTTTAGGGAACTATAGCATCAGTATTTCAAGAGATACGATGCTTAAAAGGTATCCCGATATCTGTCAAAAACACCAAGGCTATAGCCTTGCAAAAAGGGTCATTTTTGACCCAAAAATCAAAGTTCTAAAAGTCACTTGGAATTATAGACCTTGTGTGAAGGAGCATATTTGTGATGTTTAGGGCACTATAGCATCAGTATTTCTTTCAAAATCCTAGTGCCACGAGGTCAACAAAAACTGGGGAATTATATCGTTCGCGTGAAAACTTCGCAAGACTTTCTCACTGGAGATCGAGCTTTAGCGGACTATGGAAAGTGAACTAGAGGCGGAATAGAGGAGAAGAAACGGTTATCAAGAGAAAAATTTTGCCAACACTACAGACTTACTGTTTTCGCCTAAAAGCACAAATATCGGGAAAACTTTAAGAAAACACCGTATTTTTCAAAGCTTACCGTCTTCTAATATTAAGGAAAATTAAACATGGCACAAATGTGGAAAAAGTCAAAAGAAATTTTCATCGAAAGCAGATATTTTCCCTAGGATTGTTGTTCAGCCCACAATACCACTTTCTAGACATGGGAAGAAATTTATAAAAACATGGTATTTCTTAAAACCTTGCTATTTACTAGCATAAAAGAAATCTAAAGAAAAGCAGTAGATGTGAAATCAGTCAAAAGGAAATAACATCGAAAGCTGACGTTTTGCCAATGAAATAGCTATAAAGTTTGGGCCTAAAAGACCGCATTCTGAAAATACAAAAAAATTTATAATAAAGCGGTTTTATTTGTTTGGAAAGACATCTCTCCTCACTAAAAGCATCACGATTAGTCTGAACTCAAAATATTTTGAGAAGAAACTGTTTTCCATAAAGGGTAATCCTGGAAAGAGAGCTGGGTAGTATCGGAAAGAAAAGCTCTTTCCATTAACAAAGCTCAAGTATATGAGTTAACATGATTACAGAAGACTTATTGGGGCTTTGCCTTCTTTTTCTTTTTAGTTTTATGAACTATATAAAGAACACTATTTGAAAAGGGAGAATGGTACTCAAATGCCAACTCGTATTTACCATGTACAGCTATGTATTTAATTACACAAAGTCAACAAGGTTCTTCGTTAACAAGCTACTTTTACAAGAACAATACTTGAAGAGACACGGGGCCTCCTAACACTAGAGCATAATGAAACCAAGTTAACAAGCATAATATGATTTCTTAGTTTCACAAAATTCCCTCTTAATCTAGCCTATGTGAAACCAAGCTAATTATGACGACACAAACGCACCTGTCTAAAAGAAGTGTAAACCTGATTTTGTTCGGTTGAATGAGAAAAATGAACTAGAAAACAACAGTGCTTAATGGGAAATTTGCTGCAAATAAACCAAAGCTGAGTTAAATCATAATTTGTCTCCGTCGCATGCATGAACCTATAGGAATGACCAAAAGCTACATGTCCAAGCAAGTAAGAAGTCTAAATATAGCAAAGAGCATCAAAAGCATTTTCGCAAAGGCCGAACGATACTGTTCACTTTTTGTAAATGTACTGAGTGGGGTTTTCGTAACTTGTCATTCCTTTGCCTCCTATTCCACACGTTCCTATGCCCACCTGAAAAAGATCATGAATAAAATCATATAGTCAGATGCTTCTCCCACATCTCTTCGCTATGTGACGATAAATAATAGAGACCAGGGTCATTGATTTCAGACCAGAGGCAGACGTGTCCTATACGCAAAGAACTACCTTTCCCGTGGAAGCAAGACTTTCACCGATCGTCAATAATTTTTAATGAATATGAACACTTAGATAAAAACAGTTCCCTATCAAAGTATCCAATGGCACTGCTATGAAAGAATGGTTCTAGAACCATTCTGCCTTACAAACAACCAAAAAATATTCTATAAATAAAGACACAAGTCTACCT
Source organism: Nemopilema nomurai (assembly GCA_003864495.1). NCBI lineage: Eukaryota > Metazoa > Cnidaria > Scyphozoa > Rhizostomeae > Rhizostomatidae > Nemopilema > Nemopilema nomurai. The sequence continues at coordinate 1,010,446 of ML133461.1, read as the reverse complement.
TCCGCAAAAACTGTGCATTTGATCGATAATAATGAGAAACCAGAATAATTTCCTTGGACAGCCTACGTCCACTTGAGCGGTTTGCGTTCCACGTTTAAGGAACCATTCTGTTGAGCACCAAACCCGTGCATGTCGAGAGACAGTGCTTTTAGGGCCTGTTTACACGGGATCGGATAAGAACGGGACCTGGCGGATCCGATCCAATTTAGATCTACTATCCGTGTCCGTTTGGGATCGCGTTTGAAGATGGTCCAGTTTGGAACCGATCCCAAAAAGGTCTCGTGTAAACGATTGGGATCGGATCCAAAATCCAAAGAGGGTCTGATTTGGAAACAATTAAACAAAGAGGACATAGAGGAACCATTTCAATTGGCGTATCAAAAGGAGCAGACCGAAGAATTTACATGTAAAATGGAAGAATTCACCAAAGAAAGAGTTATTGCGAAACTCAAAAAATGAAGAATGGATTTAGAAAAGCTATTGACTCTGGACGTAAAAGTGGTGTAGGTATGGTTGTGCTCAGTTTAGATAATTTTCATAAAGTTAATCCAGGGTCTCATATAACTGCCGCCAAAATTTTGGATTGCGCACACAATTCCACGCATCTTTATCCATACGGATCCAGTCCCGTGTAAACGCAAGTATTTTCAGATCCGACCCCATGTAAACGCCCCCTGAAAAATGAGATCGGTTCCAAATGGATCCGATACTGTTTGGATCCGATCCCGTGTAAACAGGGCCTTAGTCTTATGTCAAGAGACAGTGGATACAAGCGATGAAAAGAGCGCACTGAATCATTGACGAGAACTTAATTGCAGTTTTAACTGCATTACTTTTAAATTCTGTTTCCGGGAATTAAAGGTTCGTGAAGCAATTGCGATGCTCCTAACTTCTAAGGGAATAATTTTATTTACTAACTTGTTTAAGATTCAAAATAACGTTTTTGTTAACAGTAATTCAAAACTCTATTATCGGACTGTAGCCTATTTACGTGTGAATTCAATTAAACAAATACTTCTATCTGCAAAACCGTTTGATATCAAAATGCAGTACTCAAAGAGAACAATGAAGATGGAAAACAAATGCACTATTACCTTTCCTGTTGATGCCTCTGGAGAAGCGAAAATACTCTTTTTAATAAGTCCTTTCAGCTTGCTCTTCCCCTGCCGCAAGAAAAATAACTTGATCATGGTTGCAAATTTTGTAGAAATAGTTATTGCGACCAAATCTAACGTAATAAGTTAACAGTAATAGACTGAACAACTTGATTAATTTTGTGATGAAGTAGGAGGGGTGTTGCGTTGTGTAATGCAAATTCACACACTGAATAGCATAAGTGAATTCAAACTAAACGGGCAAGAAGCAAATGTTTGACACTCCACAGACTTTTCTGCACCCTTACTGTCTAATAATGGCAAATCTGAATCGAGTTGATTCACAAATGTTATCATAAAAGTGGCTAAACACCTTAATCAGAGAAAACACTTTATAAGTGAACGAAGTCACTGCGATTCTCAGCTGGTGTGACAGTCAACAATCCACTAGGACCCCTTGCGCATATGCAACACCCCTCACAAGCCATGTCTCCTGTTATTGATACAATAGGTAATCGAAATGAGCCCAGAGCAGGCAGTGAGTGTGCAGTGAGACAATAGAAAATGCCACCAGTATATAATGAGGATGAAGTTAGGCTTACGCAAAGGCTTTTATTTCAACAAAATGGGTTTCATGACAATATTAACCTACCTTCGTTGGGCCTTTTACAAACTGTTGCCAATTACTTTTTTCTCGTTCTCTCTGGTCTTCAATTTCCTATAACAAATTAAGCAAGTTCAAATTTGAATATTATTAGGTAGTTATCAAGATATTATTAGGTAAATTAGTAGGTAATCAGAAGACCTTTTCGGTAGAAACTTGTGTTCCTCTTACGGACCAAAATTGGACAGGGACATACGGGCTAATATAATAGGATAATATAAGATGTCTACATTTGATATTTCACAACCGGAACATCCAATGGAAATAGTAGACAAGGGTGTGAGGACCTATTTACAAGTTGGGGCGCTGCCAAAAGGAAAATTGCTTAAATGCGAGGGCGAAAAATTTAGGAGGCGTGGTTTGTAGTAATATAATATCTGCTCAAAGCTTGATGATTTTCAAGCCCCAAACAGAGAGGCACCCTTTTACACTAAAGAACACTGACCACAGAAACAACCATACAATATTGGGCTGTTTTTTAGTGTTTATAGGAAAGATTCCACTATTTAGGGGTCCATGTTGTGCCTAATACCAGCTGCTACCATGAATTACACACCTTTAATCTTTGTTGTTTTTTAAGAAGCTTTTTCTTTCGCTGTTCTCTGCGTTTTTCTTGTTCCTCTCTACAAAAAATACAATCATAAAATTCAATTTTCATTGGAGAATTCCCAGGCTTGGGTTAAGATTCAAAAGTACATCGAAAGTATCACACACCAAAACAGATTTATTTGTTGTGCCTTATACCAGCAATGGGTCAAACAGTTATTGGGTTGTTAAATTGTACACCTCTCTGCACAGGTTTTTCTCGCACAGGCCTGGGCTAAAAAGTAGCCCAAACAAAATGAAAACACAGTATCATTCATTAGGTATCTTTGCTGAAAATGAGGTTACGGTAGCCGGGTGGTTGCGGCGGTCGGCTGCTGGGTCAGGGCCAAAGGTTCGACTCAGGCCTACAGACGGCATGAAAAGAACTGGTCTCCTTTTAACATGATGCCGTGACCCGCGATGACTCGTCCAATGGCGCATACAGGACAAGCTTTCATTTCGATTTTCCCAAAATCAAGAAAATTTTACGGAATGAAGTTCGCAATTCAGGCCCAGGTCCCAAGATTAGCAGCAACAACAGCTACAGATTCAATGAAATCATCTAGGCCGCTTATGCAAATCGTTGGCAAAGGCCCAGAAAACTCACAGCTGACTTCGACGACGACTAAAGGGCATTTTTATATCGCGTGGCAACTCTTTTATTTCATAAAAATTGCAACAATCAGAATTTTCCAAGATAGTACATAGTTCTTCCAATCTTGTAATAGATTAAATAGTGCGGGGAATTTTGTGTACTTCATGTTGAAGAACGTTATGTACATGGATGTTCACTATACTTTGGCACATTCGATGTTTGGTATTTACTTGTGCAATCTTGTTTACAAATATTTTCTGTTTTGGCAAAAACTTGTAAACAAAACTTATAAACAAAACAACACACAAATAAGGCTTCAAATGCGAGGTCATATACATCCAGGCCAAGCAGATTTGCACAAAGACACCGACAGTTGATATATTATTTCATCTTTGCCTGGCTTCATACGAACTCAAGAGGCCGAAGATAAAACTAACAAACAAATTAAAAAAGCGATGTTTTTACTCTGTTGAATTGTATAGCATGTTGACTAACGCCTTTTATGAAAGTGTCCCGTCTTTCTTTTTTTGTGACAGTTGAATGTGGGAAACCCTTTTCCGATAGGCATGGCATGAAACAACATTACGCAATCCAGGCCACCTTTATTACAAACATGAATACGAATGGGGTCATAAGGGTCAAATCTCCGGCACCGGCGTTGATCAAAATAATGCAAGTATCTAGCTTTACATCATACTCCTAAAGCCCCAACACCGAAGAGCTTCATGCTAACTTCAAATAAACTAAAAAATTTGAAATGTCAAGAGTTCAAGTATTTCATGGTATAAGAAAGACACTCCGAGAAAATCAGTTCCAGATTACTGTATTCGAATATTTCACGTGTTGATTCATTTATTACATTTGGCAGACTGATGTGGGAAGCGATGCTAATAAAAACACTCCAAGAAAATAGTGATACTAGAGAATAAGGAGAAGGTAATACACAGTAGACGAGACCAAAAACTTGGAGGTTAGATTTCTTTGATAATGCCGAACAGTTGAACAAGTGCTTTATAGCAATCTTCTCATCGGATTAAAATTGTTTATTTTGTAGCCAGGACGCTAGATTTCTTAAGAGAGGTTTCAGTCGAATCACGAAGACCAATTCTTCAGTCACTGCTAAGCTTAAGGCTTGTTGTCTGGGTTACGCGATCAGAACATCAATGCAATGCGAACGGATTAAAAACAACCATGCACAACGGTAACAAAACAAACCTCATATTGTGGGAAAACATTTTCAATCCGACAACGTGACATAGCGAATTGATCATCAATTCACAACAACGATTTATCTGAGTGCAAGCTACAGTGTTGCAAACTGCGGTTTAAGCAGTAGTTTCAACAAATGTCAAGAAGCAAGGGTAGGCATCACTGAAGCTTTAAAGCATCTGTTGAAAGTGATCGTAACATACAATTGGACGTCATTTTAAAACATTATATGTTAACTTTATGTCAGTATTTTGACTGTTGAGACCTGAGCGTATGATTTCTTTGCGCGTAGCAAAAGCAATACGTAATCAAGCGGCTTTCTGCCACAAATGAAGCAAGTGAATTAGTCAATGATGACGTCAACTGTCACGGAACACAAACGCCAATCAGCTAATTCGCAGCAAAAAACCTATATGGTTCAGGTACAATGCTTACTTGTACAATGTAAAATGCAAAGAGCGAGACACTGCCTATGAATATACCTGGTTAATTTGCTTTTGTCCTTGGATTTGGCTGAGACGTCTTCATCTTCTTCTTTAGGACTCTCGGCCGACATCGATTCAGCAGTGGCTGCTCGTTTGGGCAAATTAAACATCGCCTCGAAATCAATATCAGCATCGTCTGATGTCCGTTTTAACGAATCTTCGCCTGTCGTCTACAAGGCAACAGGAAGGCTGGTTCAAACAACCTGAGTTGTACAAACCAATTTTAAAACCTTGATAACAGCAGGAGATGTACAGTGACAAAGCTACATGATAAAGGTCAAGATTAGAGGTTCCCTAATGTAGAGAAGGACTTGGTATACTTTCTATCATTAACATAATAGATTTCCTTTTAATAATAACATCCTACAAACGTTTGATTCAAGGTTCCACTTTGATTGACAAAACAAACTTGGCTGTGACATTGAACTTGTAAATGTTACTTGAGCATGAATCATTAATGTGAACATAAATCAAGCTGTTGATGAAGAAACAACAAGAACTAATCCAAATACTCTTACTGTCGATGGTTCTGCTTCCTCGAAAATATCCTGCTGAATTCCGGTTATTGGTGTTTTGACTGGCCTGCAACCCAAGTAATAAGGCATAACAAATCAAGATTGTGGAAATGTTTTCTGTCTCTATAGACAGATGACAGATTTCAAATTGTCAACAATGTATAATTCAATTAATTATCTCAATCTAGCTTGATAGATTGCCAGCCAAAGTCAAACTGTTGTTGAAACTAAGTCCAGGACAAAAGTAGAATATTGCTTAGACTTGCTTCTCCAAAATTGGAAACCAGGATGCAAAAATAATACCCTACAAGTAAATCCGTTTTTATAATAATAACTGAAAACTATTCAGAAGAGCCTGTAATTCATTCTTGCAAACTTACAGAAAATGTACTTTCTGAAACGATTGGGCTGTAAGATAAATTGACACATTTCTATTAAACCAGATATTTAAATGGTTTTCACAATGGACTAAATTGATCCATGAGAATGCCTGGTAGATGCTATGGTTGGTTGCACATTGATCTCATCAAATTTGACTTTCCCTCTGATTTAAAATCCACACTTCTATTGAGCCTTGAGTGAGCCCTTTGAAAGAACAAACTAACATTTGATTAACCTGTTAAGGATGTTAAAAGATGGCAACGAAAACCTTTTCAAAGTTGCTTTGATTTGTCTTTGTGTCCTCTTCGTATGATTTTAGAAAACTTGCATACTACACATGAAAACAGAAGCCAAAACTTCTGTAGCACAAGTGCCGTGCTTCACCAACCTATTTGCAATCCTATTTGATCAATCTTCTACTGGTACTAGAAACATTAATCCTTCAGCTATAAAGAGCTGTTTTAATGCAACTGCAACTGTGCATTTAAAAGAAACCTAATGATGGAAAACAATATTTTGTACCAATATACACTGAGTAAGATATCCCTTGACCATGCTGTTTCCTTAAGGACCTCATGCTTATCTAGCTATTCCAACCTTATCTAAAAAAGCTGTGTTTAACAGGGCCTGGGCATGTTCTCATAAATAAATATGCCAAGTGACAATATTTGTCACAGCACTTGACAGTCACTAAAAACCACTTCTGCACAATTTCTACACAGCATCAAAACTTTTAGATTATGAAAGAGCTTTTCATCTGCATTTTGTACTTTTGCAAGTTACTGTGAGAGATTGAGCCAAGGATGCATTTCCCACCTTTCTAAAATATCTTTTTCTTTTTCATTTTTATCCTCGTCATCATCATCATATAGTCCTTTTTCTTGAAATGAACGCTTTTCAGGTTGTGATTTTGAGTTCTTTTTCTAGGAAGAGACAAAATTAATTCATTAAAGCTTGCAGCATGCATTATTCAGTATTCCCTTATGGGTTTAAAAAGCTCTGCCAAATTTACATTAAAAAATAAATGGCAAATTATCAATAAAAAATAAACTGGTTTTATATCTGATAACAAAGTGAAGCATAATGAATGCAAACATGAACAATAATAGCATATATACTCAGTAAAAATGGATAGATAAGGAAAAATCAATTGCTCACCTGTTTCCCTATAGACAGTAAATCTAGTGTCAAATTGATAACCTCCTGTCAAAATATAAGAATACACCAATTATTTAATATAAATATATATATATATATTTATTTGGCACATTTTAGCTTCACATAATATGATTTAAAAAATTATATAGCATGATCTTCTAGAATGTATATGTACAACAATGTTCATACAATGCACAAACAGTTTAAAGTAACATAATTAATTAACACTTGCATACTATGGTGACATAATAACAGAATTGATAAGGGGCACTTTAAAACTAATGATATAGATATGCACGGTATGTTTATGGCCAAGATCATACCTGTAGATCACTTTTCAATTTTACCAGCTCCTCGTTATCTTCATCGATCATCAAAGCAGCCTCAACCTAAACACATCAAAAGAAAACTGGCTTGGTTGTTCACAGTCAATGAAATGAGAAATAAATTTGCAAAATATTTCCAAAACTGGAATGCAAACACTGTATACTCTAGCAGGAAAATATAGTTTTAACTAGAGCATAAAAAAACATTCATAATAAACACACTGCAGCATCCTAGTATCTAGAGAAACTATGAGTCAAATGTGCATCAGTAAGTTGGCTTGCACCTGCTGCTTTTATTCAAAATAACAGAAAATTTTTTATAACAAAACAGTAAAAAATCATTTTGTTACCTTATTAACATATGTGGTAGTCAAGTGGTTAAAGCACTAACATGAACAGTTTGAGGCATGGAAAGGAACTGAAAAGCCCTAACATACAAACCAAGATTTGAGATAAATGGATCAAAACAGTGCACTATTCACTGGCAAAGAATGTTTTCAACCACATGGTATAGATGGGACTCTGATTGAATTACAGATTCTGAGTCAAAAAAGATTATCAGCTACTCATCTTGCCAGATGGTAAGTAACGCAAGAGGGTAATTCCATACCAAACCAACCAACCCACATGTTCTGACTACCCCCAATTTCTAAATAAATCTGTACAATTGTTTGCATTGGCAATGGAAATTTGTTCTTAAAATTTCAGCTTAGTATTTTAAACGGGGGCAGAGAAATCAGTTTCCAAAGATTTCAACTTTTCCCCCTAACCCGCGCCCCCCTAAAGAGGAAATCGCATTTAAATTTAGTTACATGTGCCCTTTCTAGACCAGTAATAGCTCATTTTGAAGCTTTTTTCAAGCTCTATTCAAATATGGTAGTAGGTACAACCTTCCCAAGATGGTTAAAAATGTACTTCTGAAAAACCATCTTTAAAGGTCTTTGCTCCCTGTAAATTAGTACCTCTCCCCCCTGATGAAAAATTTACACCATAAGCTTCTTTAATGTGTAGATAATCATTGTGCAAGTTTACAGGATGGGCCCTTTATAAATGATAGGGCTATGAGCTTTGCAAGAAGGGTTACTTCAAAAAAGGGAAACTTTTTTTGAAACCACAGATAGTGTTCAAAAGCATGTATGAAAACTGAGAACTGAAATTTGAAAAGTGTTAAAAATTGAGTCAGTGGTCACAGCTGGTCATTTTTTTGCCACATCACATTGGAAAGGCCCTTGTGATGGTGTAGGAGGCACAGTTAAGAGGTTAGCTGCAAGAGCAAGCTTGCAAAGATTATATGAAAACCAAATTCAAACACCTGCACAACTTTTTGCATGGGCCAGAGAAAATATCAAAAACATGCATTTTGAATATGCAGCAAGCGAAGATGTCATCCTAACTGGAAAGAAACTTCACCAAAGATTTCAAGCAAGCAAAATGATTGAGAGAATCATGGCTGCATTACAAAGATAAAAGTAAAAGAGTATTCCTTTGCATCAACAGAGGTGGTTTGTAGTGTCAGCCACATTTCATTGAATGAGCTTGTTGAATGGGAAAAGATTTATGGCTATGTAACATGTGAGTATGAGGGTAGTTGGTGGCTTGGATATGTACTGGAAAAAATCCTAGTGACAAAGGAGGTAAAACTGAAATTTATGCATCCATCAGGGCCAGCAACATCATTCTTTTTTCCAAGAAATGATGACATACTCACAGTCCCACATGCAGCTATCCTTACAGTGGTGTCTCCAACTACCCCTACTGGGCGAACATATGCACTGGAAAAATGGGAGATGACAAAGGCCACTTCTTGTCTCCAACAAGGAGTATAAGATACATATTTGAAGACAATACACAACATTGAATACTTTTTTATGGTTAAAGCTGTGACTATTGACTCAATTTTTAACACTTTTCAAATTTCATTTTTCAGTTTTCATACATGCTTTTGAACACTAATTGTGGTTTCAAAAAATGTGTCCATTTTTTGGAGTCACCCCTCTTGCAAAGCTCATAGCCCTATCATTTATAAAGGGCCCATCCTGTAAACTTGCATAATGATTATCTACACATTAAATAAGCTTATGGTGCAAATTTTTCTTCAGGGGGGGGAGGTACTAATTTACAGGGAGCAAAAATCTTTAGAGATGGTTTTTCAGAAGTACATTTTTAACAATTTTGGGAAGGTTGTATCTACTACCATATTTGAATAGAGCTTGAAAAAAGCTTCAAAATGTGCTATTACTGGTTTAGAAAGGGCACATGTAACTAAATATAAATGTAATTTACTTTTTAGGGGGGCGCGGGTTTGGGTGAAAAGTTGAAATCTTTGGAAACTGATTTCTCAGCCCCCATTAAAGATATTTAGCTGAAATTTTGAAAATTACCTTTCCATCTATCAAGGAATGATTACTTGAAATTTTACTAAAATCAGAGTAGTTATGGGCAAATCTGTACTTTCAATTGGTTGATTTCATATGGAATTACTCAAGACTAAAATTCTATATCAAGTTTTGCTTGAACTTAATAGATTCAGAAAAATATGCATGTCACTTAAGTTGCAATCAATCACCTCCTTGCACAAGGCATTGGTTCAATTTTCAACATTCCATTACTTTTGGAGACTATTTGCCAAATGATGAAACATTTCTATAATTCATCAAGCAAACATTGCATTGGCAGGCTACTTATTACTTAGGAAAACTAAACTACCAAAATTTTTAGCTATGTCAACTTTTGATGACAAGACTCTCAACTATGAAACTGTTCCCTCCTGATGTCACATTTCATAACCAAAACTTCATGTAGCAATTTTTAACAAGATTGTTTAACACTCTTTATGGTGTAATTTAAGGAACAATTTTCTAGTGAAATTTGGAGCAAATAAATGTGAATAAACATGATGGCAATATTAGCATGACAAAATACCCATTGTATGTAGGCGATAGTGCACTAAAACCCATCAAAATATATCCTTTAAAGCAAGTTAAGAATTCCATCAACATTGGCCTCGCAACGTTTCACATTAGCTTATAACATTACCTTAAAAATATAAAGGTAAAATAAAATAATTACTTGACCAGGTACCTGTTTAAGTTGGGCTTGATAAGTTTCTAAATTTGACTGAAGATCAGACTGACGTTCCATCTCGAGTAGTTTTGATTTTCTACAGCTTCGACTTCGCAAGTCCAGTCCAAAACTGCATTGAATGTAGAGTTTGGCTATTGAAGTGAATTCACATCCCATCATGCCTTGCTGGACAAAAAGTTGTGAAGAAGGAATCGTCATTTCTTGGCTCTGAAGCGGTTTTCTCTACCTTTCCAAGATAAAACCAGAATATGATATGATGCAGGCTTCAAATCTTAGTGTAAATGGCTTTAAATTCTTTTTGGATGCAAAGTTGTTGTAGCCCTTTTGGTAAAACTCGACTGGGTAAGCTATTTTGCCATGAAGATGAGGTAAAAAGCATTTTGACACAATCATTCGGATGGAGCAATGAAACTTAGCCTAAGATATTCGAGAGCATGAAAATACAATGATAACTGCAAGGTGCATTGTTCTCAAAGAAGTACCGAACAGAGTTGCAACTTCAATGTAAAATTTTGTCGTATTCTGCTCATAATTTGATCGGGCCGTGAAAATAAATCTATATTCTTATGAAGTGTTGTAGTTGCAATGCTGTTGGAAGACACATCTGCATCATTCTTTTTAGTTGATCTAGTGTATTCAAGTTTGGAATGTATTGCAGACTAATGCCGGTAGCTGCTGTAAACGTGATATATGGCACGTGAGTAGACATGGCAGGTGATACTCTGGTGCAATTGTCTGTACATGCTTTGTAGGCTGTCACATGCCAGCCGGACTTGGATTCACGTTCATTGTATCAGAAAAAACCACTTATTTCGAAAAAATTATTGGTGCCCAAGAAAGTGGTAATTTCACTGCTGTCATATTGCTACCAATGACACCCCGGCCTTAAAACACTGCCTTGTCAAGAAAGGGGCTTTAGTGGGGCAATGGGGTTAGACCCCTTCAACCAGGAAATTCAAGCACAGTAACAGGGGGTCTCTGATTGTTTTTGTACCGTCTTTTTGGCTAAAATACATTTGATTTTTAACCCTTTATTATACGAAACAAAGACTTGATTAGTCATTCCACGACCTTTATTCACCGAAAACAATCATGTAATCACAGCTGTAATCAGCATTTTTCTTTCTATAGGTTAGAAATAGTAAAACGACCTGAATATTAGAAAATTGCCCTTTACAGAGGCTTAATAACATCTCTACAGAAGTCGGGTGAGCTTTCAGGCACGGTACACAGCGAAATTCTAGATTTACTGCGCGAATTTCTCTGCAAAACTCATTGAGAAATTAATTCTTGGTCCATACGAAATTTAATTCAGACGCAATCCTTAAAATCGAGTTTGATTCAAGACGTTGGAGCAGAGCGGCCTAGGCCTCAGATTTTGGAGCAAATTTCGATAATCAAAGAATTATTCTCTGAATGTAAACCATCAAAATGGTGAAGTTTGTGTCCATAGAACTAATAACACCGGTGACAAAGAGTCGAAAGAACCCTCTCCTTCCCCAACAGAACTGACTTTCAGTCCATTTGAGCCCCCGCAAAGAGATAGTAGCCACAGACACATCAATTATTATTGAATGCTCTATAATAGCAGATTTGTTCATGTTTTCATTGCTAGGAAGCCTAGTTATTCACAGTCTACTGGCTACTAACGCAAATAATAAGGCGTAAACGACAACGAGGTTCCCCTTAAATCTGTGTGCTCTAAAGTAACAGAAAATGTAGGACGCGAATACATAGATCCACTAAAACTTTGATAAAATTGATACACGTACTCGTACTCTTGTACTTTCAATGAAAAACATATTCAAAGCACTGGCAAGCTGCTTACAGCGTTCAACTCAAACGGGGACGTAATTCTAATACGATAAATGAAAGAAATGATGCACAGTTACGCGCAGAGATTCATTCGAATAGCTACTGGTTGGTGAACTCTGAGCTTTTTGCTTCGGTCAAAAACCTGGTATTCGAATAGCAAATTATAAAGCAACACCAATTCGATTCCTTATCAAAATTCAATATGAGCATTCCCACAAAGCCAAACATTATTGAATAAATCTCAATTTAGCCACGATACATCATTTCTCGATGACACTAAATATATTCTATAATATTTTATATTGGTTCTATTTACATTAATAATATGTTACTCTCAATAAATTAAGTTTACATGCATTCTAGCAAATCGAAAACACAAAGGATATCCATTAAGTTGCATAAATTTCGTTTGGCGGTGCAGCCGGTAAATTCCCAAGCTCTTGTCACGAGAGGTCAAATATTTATAATTCTCTAAGGCAGTAAAGCATGTAACGGCAATGAAGAGAATGATTATTTTGTTAGAGAATAAAACAACCATTGCAAAGGTAATTACTGAGCGCATTTCAAGGTTTGCCTAATAAACTATGGCTTTTAATAGCGTCGGTGTTTAGAAGGAACACATTTTCTTGAACCTAGATACACGATGGCTTTAATCGGATATTCCCTAGGATGATATTTTCAGCTGATACTTTGGATTCCAGTCCTAAGTCCTCGCCATAGGCCATATTTAGCCAACACACGACAACAAAATCATTTGGAAAAATCCTCTCAAAGGCTAAGTATTGGAAACTGGTGTCTGCGGAGGAGGTTTGAGGCTGCCACTAATGAGAAATTTGGTCAAGCATTAAACGATCAACGTCGATAGCATGAACAGGAGGCCGGCCTCTTTTATAACGAATACACTTGTTGCGATTTTAGGAGCACTTCAAAACCTCTCCTGTCCTTAAAAAAATCACAATTTTCCAAAATGGTGTCGTCATGTGTCCCAAGTGGAAAAAACTCGGATATCGCTCAGAACGGGATCACCTTTATGGTACCCTCGAATCACGATAAAACCTCTAGCATTCTCGATTCGGTTACCTTAGATGCCTTTTCACAGCTGCCTCAAAAAGCAGTTCGACCTGTTGCCGATTAGGTGAACGCCCATTTTGTGGACCGGAGCCACTGAGCCTCACTACAGTCTAACAGCTAGACTCGGCACGACGCGTGCATTTGCTAAGTAGCTAGTGCTCGAAGCGAGTATAGCAAAGTCAAGGCTACAAATAGGATTATACCAGAATGGCTCGTTACTTTAACTGAGCCAGAGCTCGTCCTTTGGGCTTTCTCTATTATCCTTTTCACTTCAGAGACTTCGTTCGACACGGCCTTTTTCGTAGTCTCTTGTCTCCCATTGGTTGTTGATAGCTCTAGCACCGTGGGCTTCAAAGCTTTAACAACAACGATCTGGACTAGAGTCCTTCCTTCTCTAGATAACTGACCTGCGTGGTCTCGTGCAATCACCACAAAGTGATGCGTAGGAGCCTTGGAGTAATCCAACGAGCGCGCAACGAAGATTTCTCCCGTGTGTGAATTTATACTGAATCTGGAAGGAGAAATAGAACAATATATTCCTTGCTCTTGGATTGTTGAAGATATATCTATAAATAAATACCAAATGAATCGATAGCTTAGCTTTGGAGATTTAGCTACAAGCTCATAGATGACAACACAGGCCTCAAGATGATGAGAAATACGCCCTCTACAAAGCGCCCTTCCTTCGGTGATTAATCATGTAACGCACCACTCAGGTAATAAAATTTCGAAGCCTAATTCATACTTAAAAACTACACTGTAATAAACTTCATATATGGGCTAGATAAACATACGTCTATCATTCTAGGGTCCCAACTTGACCTAACTATATTCTGAAAGTTAGTCAACTAGAAAATGTCACATGCTCCGACACGTGTTCTATTTAAGGCTGTGTTCGAAATCGAATGGAAGGCATCATAGGCAGCGTGAGTGGATACATACAAGGGTGAGCCAATTTCATTTGAACTGATTTCATATGAAACGTCTCCGTATGATCCCAGATCGGCATCAACGGCCTATAAGCAGAACATAATGATGGATTAACGAGGAAAACTGAACAGAAAGCGCAGCGATACAATATTGATAAATACATAACAACAATCTCTACTTAAAACAATTTGAGCATGAAAATATTATTGAAAGAGCACCAGATAATCTACTGAAAAGCAAAAGAGAAGCGACGTTTAGAGGTGTTTTACAAAATATTGCGTTTTTAAGAATGGGTGCTTTCGAAGCACTCCCAATTGATATGATGACAATGTGATGATTCATCAGTTTCTGGTCATATCAATTTTGACCAGGACAAAGATGCGTATCAAGTGGAACTCAACTGAGACGAAATTTGTCAACATTTCTTGAAATTTTTATTTTCGGTTTTAATGCTATTCACAAACAAATTTTCCTTCAGTTGAGCAACTTTTGAAGTTGGGTTTGCGTTCTAGTAACAGCAAAGTTTATTTACTTCAAACAAATCAATTAGTTGGACCAAACAAAACTTCATTCTCTCACTAAGATTGATTATTATATTTACTATATTTCAGGTTTGTTAGCAACAAAATTTTTTTTGAATAGGCAGTGCTAAAGACAAACAGCCTTCGTGTTGTCATTCCTTCAAAACATTTGTCAATTCGTAATAGCTTTAACAATCTTTCAACTGTTCAACTCATGCCATCATCAACAACTGTGGTTCTAAACAGTAAACAAAATTGCTAAGTAATTTTTTTTGATTGTTGAGTGGCAAATGTTTGCGTGTTTGCAGTTGGGAATCACGTAAACCTTGTGGCATGTTTGTTAAATAAAAATTCAATTTCAAAAATTGACATAATGAAAGAATATTTCGGAAACCAACTGTATTAGGTATTATGAAACTTAAACAGCCGACAACCAGCCCCTCTTAAGAAACTGACAAAGATGACAAATGTGAGCCTTGGTGGAAGGAAACTTCCCTGATACCACACACAGAGGGTTATAATTGGAAGTTAGGTCAATCATTGACTAATCAATTAAAAAAGGGTGTTATTGTTAAATGAAAATGAAAATTATTAATGCCTTCTCCAGGTACAGCGCATTTGTTCTCTCAATATCCTAACAAAATAAACAATATCTCACAAATATAAAAACTTCGCAGATGTGTGCAGTTTTGACTTACCTTGACCTGGCCAATCGCTTTTTCAGTGGAGACATCTTCAGATACAGTAAAGATGTAAACCAGCCTCTCAAACATTGGCGTATTGTCATTTTCATTGATGACGTCAACAGTGACATTAGTGCTGCCAGTGAATTCCTCATCCGATTCGGTTTCTATAGCCAGAACCTTGGAGAGAAGGTCAAATGATATACAAAGCAAATCGCGATAAGCGGCACAGTAGATAAAGAGTAACTGTATGTGAAAAGTTGGGCCCATTTAGAGCAAATGTATTGTTGTTAAGATCTTTGCTGAAAGATGAAGCTTGGTCGTTTACAACCCAGGGGCTTAAGTGCGTTCAACAACAACGTCATATCATCCCAGTTACGTAGCAAACGGAGGAGCAGAGAAGCCATACCCTTCAAGACTCGAAAATTCCCTGCCAGATCTAAAAATGAGAGTGGCTTTGTGCCTCTTTTTTATCTGATCCCTTCCATATTTTAGATGATTACTACATCTCTGTATCAACCTCTTTAAAACTTTCGAAAGTACAGTAGAAAAAATTCCTTCGTGTCCCTTAGGGGTTCAAACATGGGTTACGGACTCAGTTTAGTGGCACTGACATTTGATCTAAATTACTTACAGATAAATTGAATTGCCGTTGCTTTTCGAAGTCAATCTCTCCTGCTACCATTAGCTTTCCAGTCGAAGGGTCAATAGCGAATTTGCCGGCAGCATCTCTCAAGGAATAGGCAAGCTTCTTGTTCTCCTTCTGTAACAAAAAATCAGCCGTTAAATAAAACATAAAGACACGAGTAAGATTTCAGAAAAGCATGTGCAATCCAGATGAAAAATTATTTTATAAACACTGTTAACAATTGAAAGAAAACAGAGATTGGAAGCTAGGGGTGCACATTGAAGATCAGGATTCAGACCTTTAAATATGTTTACTTTTCTTTGGAGAAAGTACCTTTGGTTAATTCAAGCCTTCATTGGCTCCTTATCAACTATCTATATCATCAATACTAGCATATGTACAAGTTTGATCAATTAATTCTCAATGAAATAAATGGTCTAGCATCTTGAGACACTGCACTCACAAGCTCAAATTTACCTTGCACTCAAAAGGCTTGAACACCGGTGGCAAAAAGCCTTACCTCTATGTCGGCATCAACAGCGCTGAACTGCTCGTTGAGAGCAAACCCAATCGGGGCATTTTCCTTTACAGTGAAGGTGTAGTGATCCTTCTTGAAGGTAGGTTTATTGTCATTGACGTCATTAACCAGAACAATAACATCTACTGTAACGAAAGCTGATGGATCTTGCTCTTCACATGCCTGAGAATAGAAAAAGATACCAGTAACACTCAGTAGCTCCAATACAAAGCTGCTTTTAAATAGTATTTCAGTGTGTTACGAAAAAGCCCCATGTGTTAGCATATAGCCTATAAATGATTGAAAACAGATTGTTTCGTGAGATTCAGGCGAAGTTGCCAATGCAGAACTCGCATCTGAAGTTGCAGCCTTTGAACTGCTCGAGTGTCATTAGCGCATTCCTGGCTAATTTGGTTGTCAAATTATAATCGAAGAGATTCTAGCTACCTCATTGATGTAGTACAGTTGTGAATCTACAATGCATGCTTCGATAGAACTTGAAAATTGCAGCCTGTACCAAGCTTTCTTTCCTCTATACCCAATGGTTACCCAGTTACCAAAACTCAATGCACTCAATGGCAGAAAAAGTCTACTATTTTCCATGCTGTTTTCGGCGCACTGGTCTATGCTCTAGACTTTCCTAAATCTCAGATTTCCGACTCTGGGCAATTAAACTTCTAAAATCGAGTATAGGATTGTGACAGCATTCAACGTATAAGACACTTCCAGAGGGCCAAGGAGAATGAGCTAGTGACAAACCTTAACTTTTACTTTGAATATGTTGTTTGACTCTCGATCGATCGTTCCATTTACTCTAACAATCCCTGTTTTCTTCTCGATTGTGAAACGTCCCTCGTCATTGCCTGAAAAAGAATATGGCTTGCTAATACTCAACTTTAGTGGAATATGAATATTAAAACTTCCAGTGTAAGCCCTACAAGATCTGAAAATGACCTCGGAGGGCTTGCAACATTTGTCCTTTGTCCTTTGACCTGCTGAAAAGTAACAGTTACTTGAGGTATGCAATCTTTCTTGATCAAGCTATGTAGGGCTGATTGAAAAGTTATATTGACTTTGACGGCAATACAAAGGCAGGCTTAGCACAATCGTAAATGATTCGTACCTGAAATTAGACTGTACTCGATTGGTTCGTTTATCTCTGTATCCCCATCGACGGCCGTAACTTTGATGACGGACATGCCCTACACGAAGAAAGGTCCCGAAGTTAGAATCCAGCAAACCACATTCTAGCGTTGGGCGTACTCTCTTTTTGTTATACTTCTGTGAATATACTTCAGTGACTATACTTGTTTGAGACAATTTTTAACGTTTGCGCACAAAGACGTACAAAAAGGGAATTTACCCTAGATGCCACCAGCATGGTGACAATGCATCTCCATCTATTGTAACAATAATGTTTGTAAATTTAAAAACTGTAAAAGGCGTTTATATTCAAAACAGTAAAAAGTGTAAGAAATCTTATATTCCACCAAAAAAAGACGTTTAAAGAATAATAATTTTCAAGTAAGATACGTACGATCGGCGAATTTTCATTGATTTGCGTTTGGTAAGATGAATGAAGAAAATGAGGCTTTGTGTCTCGGACATCTGTGACGTCAATCACTACTGTTGTTTGCGATTCAAGGTTTTTCGGGGTACCCTTGTCCTGGAAAATCAAGTATAAGCATCGTTATTGGCATCGGTAAGTATAAGCGCATCGTTATTGGCATCGGTAAGTATAAGCATCGTTATTGGCATCGGTAAGTATAAGCATCGTTATTGGCATCGGTATAATGTATGAATGACATATCGGTGAGAATGACATTTACATTGAAATGTCATACCAAACAAGCTTCGCAAACTGACTTGAGGATTTTGACATTCATACAAATATATTTATTCCCCGAACCTTAGCAATAACAACCAATGTATGCTTCTTGTCAGCCTCGTAATCAAGAGCACCATTTAGCGTTATTAATCCAGTATCGCGATTTATTGAAAATTTGTGGGCCTAAAAAAGAAAAATATTATGATGAAGAAATATAATGATGAAACACTCGAAAGCAACTTTACAACTATGAACTGATTTGCTCAATTTGCAACTAACTTACGAATGTTTCCTTGAGAGGAAAATAAAGGTGTGCAATTGAAGTACAATAAACTGGAAAAAAGCATAACATTGCATCGTTTTTATAAAAATTAGGCCAACGCTAGCTTTGTTTACGTATTGTCGCAACGTTTTTGTGGTCGATGCAAGCAACTGGACTTTGCTCAAAAGAAAGAGAAGCCTAGGAATGTAAATATAGTCCTAAAAGCTTACCTCTTTTCGATCTTTGAACATGTACTGTATTTCAGCATTCTGTCCGTCGTCAGAGTCAAAAGCTCTTACTTGGATTATGGTTGTTCCTACAGTGGAATTCTAGAACAAAAAAAGGCTAAAGTTAGTAACAGGGTATCATGCAAAGAACATTGATCACATTCCTAGCTAGCAGACTGTTTTTCGTAGGCATAACAAAACTACCTCAAAAAAACGTCCAAAATGACCAAGCATTATCAAAAGGCTGGTGATGATTCTGGGAAAGGACTGGATATTTATCATGCTTCATACTCAAAAAGAGTCTCAAAACATGGACGGCTCGGTGTGAAAAGATGATAGAGTCAATAAATTAAATATAGACCAGAGTTAAATTCAATTAAATACTCAATGCTCAAAACATTTGTGCACCAGTAAATATCCGCAAAGGACTCGCGTGGAACGAAGCCTCATAGGTTGGTCATTGTTACCGTTGTAAATAAATTTACCTCAGGTATTTTAACAATGTATGGCGTGTTGAGGAACACTGGCGGGTTATCGTTGACATCCAGGACATAGAGAAATACCGGCAAATAGGCCTAAAAGAAACATAATCCGGTTAAGATAACCAGGAAACGAAGGGACCTTTTATTCATATTGTCTATTCATCGAGTTGTGATGTGAACTTCAAAATAGGCGCTAGTAGATATGACAGGAAATGGTAAGTAAAACATGAGATGATTATTATTATTCTTTGTTTTCAGGATGACTGATCTTGATTAATTGGAGTGATGCCTGTAATTATGTACTGTGTAGCAAAGACCGTGGAGTTAATTGTAATCAATATAGAGATAAAAGTGTTCCCAGCACAATCAAGGGCCTAACAAAGATTTGTTTGTTTTTTCTAACTACTCACCGTTCTATGCTGCCCGCCTCCCTGGTGACTGTCCTGCGCAGAAACGATAATTTTGAACTGTGCTTGAGCCTGGAAAATTAATACAGGGAGTTCAGAGTCATTTACATACGTAGCATGGCAACAACAACGACAACGATATCCGCCACGCCCGTGCATTGACGCGGATCACCATTCTGCTGACTGTCGCAGAATAGAAAGGTTAGAAGATCCCATTTCAATGCTTGTTTATATGTTAACAGTTTCTAAAGGTCAAAGAGTTTGGATATTTCACATGCTTTTAAATGGAGAGACGAATACCCGAATACTTTGGGAGAGAAATCTCTGAAAAAAACAGGATGGTAGATTGTTTTAGAACGTGAAAGAGATTGCATAGAAACCGCCTGCTGGTTGAAACTGTTCTCTTTGTTGCGGAGCTTCAGGGAGGTATTCAATACAAAAGCATTTGAAGCACGAGCAGTTAGAATAAGAAGGAAATAAAGCCATCGCAAGAAAGTTTGGAAACTTGCGGGCTACATGAGATAAGGCCTTTCGACATTGGAGGATGGAGATCAAATTAGATGACCGCTTCATCTGCTGGGAAAAACAAGTTGATTCTTTGAAAAGGGTAACTGCATCCTAGTGAAGGGTGGCAGCTTTTAGTAAAGACGAAGTGAGTCGTTTTTAAGTGAATCTGGCGGGTTCGTTTTGTAAACCTCTTCTTGCACGAGCCTGCGCTGCTTTCATGATTAAGTCCACACTCCGCTAAATAATATTCACAGTAGCAGTAAGCGTATAATACAGTTCTGAATGTGCTTGACTTCTCAAGTCACAAAGCACACCTATCAGGAAGCTTCATTGGACCAAATTGAAGCACTGAAACACTCGAAAACGTAATTTCCATGCATAGCACCTATTCAAAAAGTACTTGTATGAATAGCTACATCAATATCAAAAGAGATGCATGTCTCACCTCACGGTCCAACGTTTTCTTTAGGGTCAAACGACCATTTTTTGGGCCGATGTCACAAATCTGTGACCCATAAGAGTCCAGTGCAAACGAGACAACATCCCCTTCGTCATCAACCGTATATCCACTAATGTCAGCGATGAAATATCCTAGAAATGAGCAAATAAACCATTTGAAGAAATCTAGAGAAAGCAAGACATAAGTTACAAGATGACAAGGCGACAAACTAGTTACAAGAAGACAAATATATAAAGAGAAGGAATTTAGGAAGAGAATGTGTTTGGGCTGAGCTCACATCAATATTTCGAGTGCATTAGTTTGGTACTATTATCAAAAGCATTGTTTTCGCTCAAGACATCGTGGCCACAGGACACTAAGTTGGTGGCGACAAAAATTGTATTTTTCGAGTAATGTTATTCTGAAAAATTTCTTCTGAAAGACCAAAATTGCATCAAATATGAACTTAATTCTGCGGTGGAGAATTGTAGCACTACTTTTGCATAAAAATGCATTCACTACAACTGAGTGAAAGAAGAAACAAAACATTTTACAAGACTGGAGACAGTAAGTCGGTTTAATTGCAGTGGAGTACTAGCCCATCTAAAAAACAACTGAAGATACGCAGACATGAATTTGGCGCAACCATGGCAACTAAAAGCCAGCACCATTCCCAAAGCAACTCTGCACTTCTATTTAAGCGAATTCCACTTGCAGGTAGTGACACAAAAGTCAGTAATTTCATGTCCGACATCACTAGGAGTAATCAAACACTGCTTAATCTCTTTTGTCAGTTCTCCCTTTGCTTTATGATCGAAGAACTGATTGCCTTCAATTGAAATCAAAAATGGATGCAGTCAGGGTCGAAAACGTAGTTCCACCCAACGTGTATGCCTCTCTAGGGTTACGAAGCCTTTCTGGCTGCAGTCAGAGCAGCAGTGGTCGTTGCGTCGCGCCATTTTTCAAATCATTTTAAAAAATCAGGATTAATGAAGTAAGAAAGCTTATTTTCACTTGATTCAGGTCACAAGCAGACACGTATCTATAGACGAGATGTCTTCTACGTACAAACGCCTACGCTTTAAGCGATCAACCGTTCTGGGTTTGACGCTTTCTTATTTCATGTTGAAGAGTATTGACAATAGTGTTAGCGGAATAGCGGCTTAGCTTCCTAAAAACGCAACGTGTTAGTCGATGTCATACTCCTTATTTCGAGACGAAGGAAGCATAACAGAAGGCCATGTCGACAACTATTCATTTACTTCACGTATTTCTTCCGTTTTGTTGCTAGGTTTGACGAGGTCATCACGCCAGTACAGCTGGGTTGAGCAATGGAAATCTAGATCGGATTTTACAACATCAAGTCCTGTTATTGGGACTCCAAGTAAACGTAGTCATCACAGCTGCCATGTTTAGCCGCTTCTCCACTGTAAAGTGCAGGGCAGCCAAGTGTTTACCGAAAACCAGTGACAGTGCGGGATAAACCCAGCCTTGGTTCCACCCTAGGTCATTCTAATGAGGATTCTCAGCCCACACTGTAGACATTCTTCGACAACCTTCTCGTTACACAGTTTAAACATATGCAATATGCAAGGCTGTAGAAACTCCTAACGTCATCTTTATCGCTGTGAGATAAAATGAAGTAAATGGTGTGGGTCACGAGGAAGATTTTTTACTAGGTCACTTGGGTCACTATGAAGCATTTTTGCTACTTACATGCTATTCAAAGTAAGTTGCATAGTTCAACGTACCAAAGAGTGAGCAGTTACTGAACTATAGATCGACATAGCCTGTGTTGCTGATTAAACAAGTGGATGTTTTCTGTTGCAGCAAGCTTCATTACAAGAGGCATACATGCAGATTCTGACGGTAGCATTCTCTTGTTTCCCACAATAAAATTTGCTAAAGTCTAACGGAATGCAAAGCAAAGTAGGCTTTTGAAAAAATGCCATTATCAGTCGCAACCATACCCACAATGAGATACAAACAGGGCAAGAGTAAGGCTCTCTGTTTACTTGTAGTTTCATCCATTGAATCTCTCAGGTAATGGGATTTTAGGCTAGCGTGCCTAAAGAACAGCGAACTCAATCCAATTTACGTTTATGTCATTATACTCTGAGAAAAATTCCGAGCCTGCTTAAAAGAACAAAAATTAGCCTGTTGTTTATACTTCAATTTTTCAGTATTCTATATTTATCATCAAATTTCTCCGTGGTCAAAGATGTCATGAAATGCTTTCATGATAAATAGACGAGAACATATAAGACAGCTCAGGGCCCATAGAGAAATTGTAGTTTATCAGTTAGAACAAAATAAAGAAGTATGCATAAATCAGACCACGAAGACCTTAGCTTATTTTGATGCTGAAACACTAAAAGGTAACAAGATTGTCTAGTCTACTTAATACATGTATCGCCCAAATCGGGGCTTCCCGTATTAAGACTGCACGACCACCTTTGTGCTGCCTGCATTGCTGCATACGTCACCATACAAGCTAATAGGGTTAAGGTGCTGAGCGCATTAAGGTGGTGCTTTTTACTAACTAGCAGCAAGATGAGTGATTGGAAGATGATTGCGTTTACGCGACGAACTCAAAGCAATGTGCGCATCACTTACTGTGAGTATTCGTTGAGCTTCTCAACGGCTAACATGGAGGAACGATTTGAAGTCTTGTAAATGTGACCACGTGACTGTTTCTCTTGCTAACTGCATTATCGGGAAAAAGCAACCGGCTTATTTTTATACATGGATATGCCTATTAACAAGGGGCTTTTGGCTCAGGTTTGGAATCACAAATAATGGCCGACAAAAAAATAACCCGGGCCTAAGCCAGTATCCATATGCAAATAGAACGTCCTAAAAGTACGTCTTGGATGGAGGTAGGGATCAGTCGAAGTATAACAAGGACACGACAGGGTCAATTCCCATTAATGATGCTTTAGTTCCAAAGACGAGACGAGTACCATGAATATTGGCGAGAAACAGAATCCACAGTTATTTGCAGACAATAGAGCAACATACTTAAGGTTAGGGTGACCTTGCGGGCGCTGGAAAATGCCAAATTAACTGACTTGAATGATTGTCCTGGCAAACAAAAACTCCACGGTTTTTGAGAACGAAAGAGTAAAAGCCGAAATCTTCTGTTTAACTCGAGCCCAAAAAAGTCAAGGTAGCAGGAAACATTTTCAAAGTAGGGGGCACTGGGGCAGAGGTATCAAAATAAAAGATGGGCTCTAGCACAAAATATTGAGAAATAAAACAACATATAAAGTAGAGATTTGCCAGTTGTCGACATTAACAAGGGGCTCAGCCCCCTAGCTCTAAACCACTGGGAGGATGGGGTTTTTCTCAAGGATCACAGCTTCAGAGAGGGTTGCTGCAGAAAATCGTGTCTCGTTGGTGGTTGTGAAGGTATACTTGAAGGAGGTCACCCATTGCCTTGAAGGAGCACAGGTTTGATACCATTAAGAACGACTAGCCTTGGTGGATTGTCAAATAGGCATTACTCGGTTAGATAGCAGGTACTCGGGTAGGGATGCACATTACGGTTCGAGTAAACTGATTCCGGCAAGTCACGAGGTTTGCCTCTTTGGAATAATTTAACAGGATGGTGGTTGATCAAATCAAGCTTTTATGACTATCACCCTTATGAGTTCCCCGAAGTATGGCGAAACACGGCGGGAAAAGGTCTAGATCCTTTGGGCTGTACATGTATCGACAACCCTACAAAAAAGTCGTGAAATACCTATCCAAAGCCGGATATAGAATTGCTCCGGTAATCCAATGACCTCCATTTAAACCGGGGAGAAACCTTTTGCTTGGAGTTACATTCTGATCAGAAAGTACCGTCACAAAATTCATTCATTCTGCAGGACTTTGTTTTTCAAAGAATAAAATTAAGAGATTTGGTGACAAATTATGTCTATAGTTCACTGAAATTGTGCAACAATAGTGCGCTGGGTTAGCACGCACAACGGTATTAAGCAAAGCAAAGTAAACAACAGATCGTACGTCAACCCCACACAATCCTTTCAACTGGTACTAAATGCATGCTTATTTGCGCAACGTCGTTAATTGTCCCTTTTAAAGTAAAGAAAATGCACAACAGAAAAGGACGATTCAATAGAGCGGCACGGCTTCTTACTTCCACCGTGCATTAAGAATCATTAAGAACAACTTTCTTGCTGCTTAGAACTGTTTCCTTCCTGGCATCGGCGCACTTCTCTCAATACAAATTTGCCTGCCTTTCGTAAGCACAGAGCCAGAAGAAATCACAGGATGTATGGACAATTCCACCTATATGCCATGTTTTTCTTGGCTTGAAGTGAATCGTGATTTGCTGACTGGACTATTCCAGTCCTTCATTAGTTACTTTTGTACCAGCTCCTCCTAAGGAATCGAGCTGCTCATTCGCAGAGCATCCTTACAGGTTTTTTCTCATAGGCACCCGAGATCACATGTGCAAAAATGGCGTGCGTAGCTTAGGGCATCGTAGATAGCCACCAGGTCTTCCGTATTCTTGAAGAGTTTTTGAATCGATATCCGCGCATGTTTCCGTTCGTGGTATTCAAGTCTGTAGTGAATTATCTCACATACATTTATTTACACAAAAACTTTTTATCAAGGCAAGAATTGCTAATCAAAAAATTTCATGTTTTCCATGTTTTTAACGGGTTGCTCTGGGTATCGTAATCTTGAGTCACGTTGAGGGTTAATGGTTAAATGGTCCAATTAACGACTTGTTCGTTGAGGGTTAATGGTTAAATGGTCCAATTAACGACTTGTTCGTTGAGGGTTAATGGTAGAATGGTCCAAATGAGTCGCAGCCGGATCGTTCGTAGATGTTGCATTCTTGTCAAAGATAAACCCCGATTTGCTACGACTCAATAGCTACGAATTTGAGAATTCACAAGTTCGGAATTCGCAAAGATCCTAGAGCTCACTTTAAACTACCATCCCAACCTGAAAGATTACTAGATATTGTTCACCCATTAATCTATATGAAACTATGTAATTATGGAAAGGTGTCATCTTTCCTCGTGGCTTTTAAGAGACAAAAAGGTGTTCCTTTGCTGAATGACTTTCAGTAAAGCTACACTTGAGAATAAGAAGAGGGTACTCACCTGGACCGACGTTCTCTGGTATCGTCTTTACAAGGGATGGCCGTGTAAAATATGGCCTGTAGTTAATCGCTAGAAGGGAGAATTCCACCATTAACTACAGTCTCAAAGCTCACACTTTTAGAGATTAACAGCGTGAAGTAAACAAATGTTATTTCATCAAAAATATTATAATAAATAACTTTAAAGGAATAGATGTTACTTCATCAATGTTATTCAAGGTTGTACACAGTGCTTATTACTCGGTTGTACTTCCGACAAATCAAAGTGATTTGATGTTCAAGTAAGCAACAGAAACATTCGGTTTCTGACATGTCCTATGAAAGTTATTGCTTACAACATCGTTGTTCTGTGTCAAGAGGACACTAAATAGCTTTTTGGTCGTGGACAGTGAAGTGGAGTAGAACCCAGGCCCTTCATGCTGATGAGTAGTTGCTTGGTACATGAATCTGAACTTTGTACTGGCCTAAACCTTGATATACAAATATCATAGAAAAATATCTATCAACCCTTCAGTACTTGACTAGTCTGTAAGTTTGAAACGGCGATGAAAGGCTTTCTAATTGCATAGTTAAGAGGTTACTTTTGCGATGCAACCAAGCCGAGAAGGAAATGAAACTATCTTGCTACCGTTCATTATCAAAGCGGCAAACCAATGTCTACTAACAGATTGATTGAACTGGTTGCAGTTGTGCTGCGCTATGTTTTGAATGGAGTCACGCTGCAGCGAACATTTGCAAAAATCATGAGCAGTTGGGAGATGATGTTGCCAACAGCAAACAATAATGCCACCTTCGTCCTAAATTGGTTATGTAATCCAACGATGGCCAATCAAGATAAATTCTTTAGCAACCAGCTCATTCGGCAACGCGATGAGCTTAAGGAGGCGAAACAATTCTGGCGTTTCTAAATCACACAAAACATACTTGTATTGTATTATCGTGGTTTTTTATCTTGGCTTTAGACTTGCTGCCTTGTATTTCTTACTTAGACAGGGCATCTGCAGAAACATGCCTTACAGGGTAGCATTAATTGAAGATCATTGGCATGAAACGAATCTCTAGCCCACAACCTAAAATTGTCCCATGCAGAGGCAATCACCGGCAATCAATAGAGCAAGGTTGAAAGCAGAATCCTCCCTGCCAATGCTTGCCTTTCGCTGGTGCATTTTATCGGTGGGGAGGGCGCGGGTGAGGGGTCAATAAATTTCAATTTTCAAACCAGCTGATTTGATTCGTGGAAAGAAAACACTGGTATCAGTAATGGTTGTACAAAGCAATTACTAGTTACATTACCCATCAGCTAGTTATATTCAAGGAAGTCAAAAAACTTCGTTCTTGATAAGGTCCTTAGTCTCCAATGTTTGGTATGAATTTCAACACTCATATTCTTTTGCAATCTAGCCAATACGCACCTCAGCTATCCCTCTGATTACATTATGATTACACCTCCCTTCACATTTACAATCCCATCAAAGAACAGTTTTTTCACAAAGTTTAGAAGAATTTTCAGTAAATAAGGAATTTAGTAAAGAAAAATATAATCCCTTTTCTTGGTATTTCTGGTTTTTATCGCGTATTAAATACCAAATTAAAGACGGAAGTACGAAAGTGGGAAACATGTACCCAGTTTTGACCAACTTGAAAAAGCCTTTATGCCGAGGATGGTAAATCATTTTCAAATTCTCGACAAAGCATCTATGTTTCCTTGCAAGAAAGAACCTCCAAATATATCGATCTCTTCTTTGAATTTGCTTGCATTGTGCGTAAAAAGAAACCGGATGCTTACATCAGCAAAGGCATTCAATTGTTGAATATTTCTGTTCAAAAGCATACCAAGAATGCGCAGATCCAACTTTAAGTCCAGATTAAGAGTTAAGAAGGAAAATGGCAATTATCGCTGTTGCTTTTCAGTGAATTTCTAAAAGCCAATGGTTTTTTTATGTTTTGTGTCCTTAAATCACTGCCTTGTGGCTGCTTCCTTGGCATTTGTTGAATCATTGCCAGTAGATTACGCCCCAGCTGAGTACCAATGCACAACTTGACATGCCATCGGCTGGCCGCATTTACAAATAGGAATCTCTTATACACGAATCCATTACGTCCTTCCCCCTGCATTGCCATGCAAGAGGCAAATACGTCATTGTTCAGAGGAAATGAAGATGGGAATGGGGAACAGGAAGGCCCAAGTCTAAGGGGGTCGGGTCATGGTAATCTGTGCCATGATCCTAAAAAGACATTGTCAAAAGGTGCAAATTATTGTGTATTATTAAAGAATGCACATCAGGTAATGATGTCGGGCCAGAGGGTGTTGGGAATGTATTCGAACTGGACCATAGGTTATTGTATGTAACTCGCGTTTTTAGTGCCTAGATTGTTGAAGTTGTGTTGATATGATTTCTCAAAGCGTCCGCACCCTTATCGTAGGTCAAAGTGTACTTCTACCATTCGTAAGAGGGAGTGCTCAACCATTGACAAAGCAACTGCAGCTTGTCTCTCGGCTTTACAATGGCGTGTTTTCAGTTATTCGAAGCAGGCCCGTCCACTGGAAGAACATACTCACAGCAACATCAACAAAGTAAACGCGGTGTGTACGCGCAGGAATGCAAAATCGCTTTTGAGTTTGTGAAAATAGCGCAGAAGAGCAGAGCAAAGTTTCCAGGCAGAGAGAAAATATTTTCCAAGATTAACGAGCTGGCTTTGAGTTGCAAAATTGGAAAATGATAACAAACAAATTAGGGGACTTATTCTTTACTTAAGCCTAATATATCATTGAAAGGCTAGGCAATGTGGCGCTTATCCTTTAGTATGCAAATTCTAACTACAAAATCCGCTATCGTGTAGATTCATCGGATCCATAAACTTCGATTATCCAACGGACTAGTCGGCATAACAGCCTTTGTTGTTTCTAAAATAGATTCACATGAACTGAAAATGTATACAATTTATGTGACCGCAGAAGTGATCAAAAATTCATAGAGGATATAGACGCGCTGGTGAGATGCTCAAAGCTGCAGTAAGAGATGACAGGGGGCTGACAGAGCATTGCAATGGTATCTTAGCTGCGCACAATTTTGTTTGCGCAAACAGCGTTCCTTCGGTGTGCATCTTTAATAGGCAGTGTCACTTGCTCTTTAGGCCTTCGCTGAGTAAACAAGCCAAACACTTCAGTGTTGGTCACATCAAACATCAGCGCTATTTCGTGTGAATTACAGTAACCTGGTGAACACGGGTCATTCTACGAATCTCCATTAACACTAATCTCCCTTCTCAAAGCCAAGTTAAGATCAAATTATGGTTTAAACTTCTATAAACTGGCGTTACTAGGAATTGCTATTAACATGTGATTGTAGCATAGAGCTGAAGATTATAAATGAGTTTGCTACTTGACAATAAGGTTATTTCAGTCAGTAACAAAAACGCTTGAACATCTCTAGCTATGGTTACGATCAAGTGGATGGATGATTTAGAAACCCAAAAACGCTGTAACAATCGAAGAGGCATTGAAAATGTCTAAAGCGTACTCAATTTGCTTTACAATAAGAACTGAGCATAAACCAACAAGGAAAGATGAGCTGAAATCTGTGACTTTAGGTTATTGGCCATAATAGTAGGCCACCCCATCAGATAAATCGTGAACGCACAAAACTTATTTCTCCGGGCTTCTTTCCAGACCAGGTCTATTTCAAGGGATGCAACGAGAAGAAACAGAGATCCTGTAATCCACGCGACAATGATTCCAAAAGCGTGTCAACACTACAAGAAGCCCACGTCAACTATAAGGATCGTTTGCAGGTTTATTCGCATTTTAAGTCTCGCCAACGCTTTTAAAGCCATGTGTAATCTTGCAGATCTACACCTTTACGTTGCGGTAAAACCATTGAATCGCTGTTTGCTGGTTCGATAAGTGAAGCAAGTGCGTGTACCGTTGCAGCTTGCGTTCGTTGGCATTTGTACAAAAAATTCAAACTTGGTTTATAATAAGGATCATGTTAGGGTAGACCTCAAATTTACCTTGTATGCCTTAGTGGAATGGTTAGAGGGGCAAAGAAAGAGATGCAGCTACTGCAGTCACTAATTCGGCAAATTTGCATATACGATAAATTTTTTTACCATGATGATGCTGAATAGAATTTGAGTAGACATTTACTACCATAATTAGTGCAAGGTTGATTTTATCTGGTACTTGAAAAATCTTTGACCCCTAGAGAGATACTCAGAGAGGGTGGGTCAAAACACCCCCTTGGAAAGAAAGTTCTGCCTATACTGCCACGGATGAAGCCGCGATATTGCTGGTCTGTTCCACAAAAAATAGCTACATACAGCTAAAGGTTACAAAAGCCAAGAGATAAAATGTAATCCGTCCTGATTTACAGACAATGGATTTCCTTAGTGGTGGTCGACTACAAATAAGACGAAGTGTTACAAAAGTATCAAGATCTCTTAACAAACATCTGCCTCACCAACCGTTGCTGCTAGTCGTTTGACCGCGGCATTATCCTTTGCAAGCACATGTCGAAGCAAACTGAAGATTGGCTGGCACCTAAGATGGGCTACTTCAAAGTAGCACCATACTCATAACTGCGAGACACTTTTCAAATATGAAGCAAAAAGCTGTGACAGAGACGTTAACGGTGCCCTAACGCTGACAGCGACATATTACTCGAAAGAGGTTTAGGCAGCTTGTGACCATAATAGAGACAATATCGGGATAAAATTCTTTTTGTTACAGTACCAAGAAAAATTTAAACATTTTACAGCAAGCAAATTTAATAGACACGTACCTTGACATATGTTCGCCAAAGCAAAGACCAGAATGACTGCTGTTGAGATAGGTAAATTCATCTTGACCAACTCTGCAATTTAATAGTATTTTCGTGAAGAACTCAGTGTAAGTAAATACACGAAATACTTTAGAGGAACGAGAAACTGTTTGCAGTAGTAAACGATACACCCACCAGGAAAAGGCGCGACAGAAAAATGATTTCCTCATTGTAGTTCATTATGAACACAAATATTTGGTACTGAAATTTAATACCCAGGATCCTGCCCAAACAGGAAACTTCCGTTTTTCTTGCAAACTTCCTTGATAAATCGTTATTTGTATTTAAAGCAATAAAAGTTGATTCTACCTAGTAAAAGCTGGCTGTGATCTACTATAACCAAGGGAAGTGTTATATTGTGACATAATAGCAGAACTAGAAGTGCACTAGGAGTGAATGACCCTTTTATATAGAGTACAGGCGGGAAGCGTAGGGCTTAAAAGAGACCAAAATGGTTCCAACTTTTGCTACGACAATACGTAATACGTATCTGAGATCAATATGAAAATTTGGTTCCGTTTTGTAACCATTTATTGGATTAAAACAAGCAGGGTGAAGCAAGGGTGAAGCAAGGGTGAAGCAAGGGTGAAGCAAGGGTGAAGCAAGGGGGGAGCAAGGGGGAAGCAGGGGGGAAGCAGGACCGTACATGGCCAAAACACAAGCAGAGATGCTTAAGCCCCTAGTAAGTTTATCAATCAAACCTTCACTAGAGCTTGAGCATGTAAATAATCATTTCTTATAGAAGGCAGAGAAGTTCTGACTATCACTTTTTGCGGTTGGTTGACATGCTGTTTAATATCATTAGTCTGCCACGACTGAAAAGCATTGCCATGGCACAAATTCAAACTAGTCTCAAGAGTAGGCACTTGAAAGCGTCAATCGCTTATAATAACAATGAATCTACTGACTAGCATTCGATATTTATGACCACCTAATGTTGCTCAGAGGAGCGGGCGAGAATAACTGCCAACAAGAGGCTTTTCGCGAAAACCGCGCGGAGGGAAGAAGGACGTGTGAAGGCAGTGCACTGAAGCCAATATCATCACAACGGCGCGCGTTTGAATCAGACAAGGCGCGGGTTTCACCATTTCCTTTATGAAAATGGCTCAGGAATCTGTTTGGAGCTGCAACAATAGTTTCATCGACAAGTCACTTTGGATTTCAGAGGCAGTTGTAGTGAACATCGGGGAAGAAAAGGTGACGCTCTCCTCGCATGGGGATCCCACAAAACAGTTGCAAGTTCTGAGTGGAAATAAGAAATCGCATTGCCAACGTCCCGAGAGGTTCACGGAGATTTGAGGGTATTTACCACTTAGTCAGTCATCCTTCACTACCCAAACCTATTTGTAACAATGGGATACGATAATAAGGGGAAGGCTGCTGGCTAGAGTTGGCTGCGATTGAAATGGAAACTGT
The DNA here is from genome assembly GCA_003864495.1 of Nemopilema nomurai. Classification (NCBI taxonomy): domain Eukaryota; kingdom Metazoa; phylum Cnidaria; class Scyphozoa; order Rhizostomeae; family Rhizostomatidae; genus Nemopilema; species Nemopilema nomurai. The sequence continues at coordinate 978,675 of ML133461.1, read as the reverse complement.
TTGCTCTATCGGACAACTTGCGATACATTTTAATAGAATTTGATAGGCTGCATCACTTGAGCCACAACGCGAAAGGCACCAAGGCTCGTATAAAGTTTGTCACTTTACAGCAAGGCATCGTAAATGCACTCTTAAAGGCATGGATGGCACGCGCCAACTTCAACCTCTTTCTTGAACAGTTTTGCATATGATTTTATCAGTAAATATATCAATCAGTTACAAGTGGTTTCACTTCACCTTGTCGGTTGACATGCATCTTATTTGAAACGCTAAGTGATCTTATCTTTCAAAAACGACCCAAAATGATACCTAAGCTAAATCTCAAGGCATTCCCAATCACTACTGAGAAACAAAAATGCAATCGTTAGAAAGACGATACGGGATGAGCTTGTAGTCTTCTGGGTGTCGGGAAGAAACGAAACTTAGAGCAGGGCGACTTGCTAGGCATTTCTCAAGAAGCGCTGGAAAATGCTCCAGGAATAAGATGACAGGTGAAAACCGACCTGCGACCTTGCAAGAAGGTACATTGGAAAGTTGAAGCACCCGGGACTGACCACCTACAGGGGTTGTGCAGTGGGGTAACTCTTGCTTTTCAGAGTCCCACAAGGGCTTGGTAGTTTAGGAAAGCTGTTGATTTGATTGTCCTGACCATAGGTCCATTCGGAAAAGCTCAAACTTTGCTATCCGATACAAATCTTATTCTCGCTTATCGCGGGTTGGCAGACCGTACTAATTTGTGCAACGAAATCAGAACGCCTGAAACCTTTGGGGCTAAACGATAAAGTCGCATGAGGAATTTGCTCCAGTTCAATAGAGAGCAGGGATCAAATCTGATAACAGTTTCTTTGCAATTCGGTAATTAAGCGTTACCTAACGTGGCAGTAATCGGTGAAAATTAAATTCATTTTTCTCGCATTATGAATGAGCATAATATTGCTTAATATCAGTGTTGTTGTGATTTCTTAATCAGAAACAGATACGCAAATCAGTTAGAAATTTGCAATTATGCGGAGCTTCTTTTCCCCTTTCCAGGAGCGGGTAGCCAAAAAATGCACATTTTCCCGATAATAAGGACGAGCGTATGCTTTAAACAGAAGCGTATTCAATGATAGAACACTTGGAAAAGGCAACGAATTTAGCTGAAAGGCTACTCACCGATTTCCTGTGCCAGCTGTTAATCCTCGGCGTCTGTTCCGATTGAAAATCCTTTTTTACTACTGTTTGGTGCGACCACGAAACGATACACTTGACTCCTGCTTTCCGGTTAGCATTCGAAATACACACGAGACTTTGCAATATTCCACACGCATCAACTATCATTTGCCAGACACCTTACAACGCATAACCGCGATAGCACTTTGCAATCAAGATATAGATGAATAAATGATGAGGGATTGGTAAATTCAAATCAATAAAATTCTGTGAGCTTGGCTCCCTTTCGACAAACAATTTCAGGCCAGTCACTCGTCGACTGCACAACCCTTGCATCTGTTCTTGGTAACAACTATGGCAGCTCCGTCGAATAGTTGTGATCAATACGAAATTCTTTGGCAGTTCCCTGAGGACGAGAAACAAAACCGCATCAGAAAGCGCTTGTTTCTTCAATTATTAATGAGGAAAGTAGAGGAGAAATACTCTTTATATCAAATACAAAGCAGAGTAGGAACACAATGAAGAAAACACACCGGATAGTTTACAATAACGCCGTGGTGGCTTTCCATCCAATTCAATTTTACTAAGCCGCTCGATCGTCTACGACGAGTCGTGTGTGGGTGGCACATCGCGTTGAGAAGATCACCGCGACGAAGGCGCAGCTACAGAGGCGCAGCGTATGAACACGTTAAGGGCGAAGGAGTTACCAAAGCCGTGGCAAAAACTGCACATGAAGGCTTAAGCATGTTAGGATAATAATAAATGTTCCAGGGTAACAGAGGCAATTCAAAGAAGCAATGATATTTCTAAAGAAAGGATCCTCAAAAATTAGGAAAAGGCAAGACAGTTTTAAGACACGGAACACTTTCATTTGATTTGCGGCAGCCACTTTGATATGGATTTCGAGGCTTGCCTGCAATGTATTGAACGAAAGTTGCATCCCTGTCAAACGACGGTGAACCAGAAACATGCTCCCATATAAAAAATACACGTTTTTTTATAAGAAACCGGTTTATACGAAACCTAGTACTAGAGCCCCAAGAATCTAAGAAACTTTTAGAACCAAATCAATATTTTTAAGAAATTCCAAATAAGTAAGACTATATAAGATTAAATGACATGAATGGAGTAGACATGATTTTGCTCAATAATAGACGTTTATTCTTGGGCCTAATGGCTTTTATAGGCTGTTCCCGTATTACAACAATTTAAGCATACCCTACAGGATGTCTCGATAAAAAGTACCCCTGTTTCCAGAAGAATAATGAACAAGAGATACGATATCAAATCTTACTGTTGTGTTATAAACTTTAATACAATTAATATGGGAGGGGAAGGCGCAAAATTTGATGTTAAATGCTTATCTAAAAATGAAAAACTTTTAAGAAACTTTTACTATTAGAATCCAAGCTAGATTTCTTATAGGAAAAAACGCGTAAGTCCCTAATATATCACAGGAAGCGGGGATGTTGCGGGGATGCGAAGGCGTCGATAAAAGAGTTAAACATAAAAAAGCATAACTGTCGTAGCGGTGTGTGCTAAAACACGTATTTCAAAATCATAGAAGGCGCCTCCACCGCATCCTCTTCGCGTCCTCGTCGCATACGACAACATGAAGACCAGGTTTTAGATACAGCGCTTCGCATTGGACTTTTTCGCTGGACCTAGGTCGCGCTGAGATGCAACGGTATCGTATAATGAGATTGATTAGAACTGTCATCTATACAATTTTGCAGGCTTCGAAAGAATCCCGCGAATTTCACCCTTTACGATAGCATACATAGCACAAATTGAATAGGGCCTAAATGATCCATATTTTCATAAAGATTCGATTTGAAAAGGAAGTAAAAAATTCAAAGTGTGCGGTGACAAAGGTATTACCATGCAGCAACCGGGAATGCTTCCTATACCCTTAATGCCGATGTCAATAAGTGAAAGCAATACTGAGAAACAGAAAGGTATATGAATCGATTTGAAAGGCACTGCACTGCTTTGAAATGAGAAGCACTGTGCTAGCAGGGGCCTGAGTTTTGCAGGGCAACAACATAAACAAGAGAAAAGACGCGATAGGATTAGGAAATATGATCGGAAAGCGAAGGAACGCGCAAGCGTACAAGTATTTCTGCGTGAGATAAATATTTTGGCCTTCTATATTTATCACTGGGTGGCAAGGACTTACCATAAAAGCGGAAGGAAGTGAGTGCTAGAATACCAGCTAGTCTCTATAATAACATAAGAAAATAAAAAAGGCAATGATCATTGGACATCAGAATGCAAAATTAGATGTATACAAAAGGATGGATGTAACCAGGAAATGATGACTTTATTTGATAGTATACTGTTATCAAAACAGATGGAATGTTTTGGAAATGCGCTTATCTAAAAGTGCAGCAAACATGCAATCTTTCATCGCATTGGCTAGAAAGAGGATATGGAGTGGAAGAAAAGGAAAATATTTTTGCATGCTGGATACTCCAACATCTTAACGACATTATAGATCTTTTCTTTGTAGCTTGTGTGAATGTTGGATCATTCTCGCACCGGCCACACCCTTGGAAAGAATGCCAGACCAAGAAAACAGGATGTGGAAAAAATATATCAAAGTTGCGATCATTTGGGTTGTTAAGACAGTTTAAAACAACTTCCAAAAATGTAAACAATTTGAAAACATACAAAGACTCCAAATTGTTGTAGGTTGCTTTTGCTTAAAGTTGCATGCATGACAGGAAGTTTTGCTTGCTGACATCTTTGTGTTGTATGAAGCAGACTTTCAAAAGAAGTATATTTAATTCATGTGAACAGAGACACTTGATACAAAATCAAATTATGCATTTCTTAAATTAATATTCTTTAAAGTATTAATTATATCATTATTCAATGATAGAATAATATTATTCAATGATATAATTAAATTATTCAATACAATAATTGACACAATAATATAGCCTCGATAGTCAATGAAGTTAATTTGCGAATGTCTATTTATCAATTAGCAAAATAACCACAATTTCTGGAAACCACAATTTGATCCAAGAACAGGATCTGCCTAGAAGGCGTGTGAAGACATGACTTCTTTCGCATCTCATTTGTATCATTTGTCTTGCTTTTCACAACTTAAATTGCTCGATAATGTTGGTTACGAACTTCCTTTAGTTACAAGTATGGCTATCTCACACCATTTAAGCGCTCATTTCGGTCTAACACTTACACCAAGGATGTTGGGTCAGTTTTTGGGAGGTCAGGGGGAATTTTCTAGCATCAGAGTGAAAGCTTATAGGTCAAATGCAGAGGTACACGCTTTCTTATAAGGAATCACTTTATAAGGAACCGAAATATATAACATGTAGAAGGCCGAAATATATAAAGAACTTATACTACTAAGAACGAAATCCCTAAGGAACTTTTCATTTAGAAATTTTTTAATAACTGCAAGCATCAAGAGCTAAAAAGCCCGTTCCATTCATTTGCAGCCAATACTCGCATAGATTGTTTGCTATTCGTGTGTCAAGTGCTTTGTCGAGTAGTTTTCGCATATTCTATCTCGCCCCTCTCTCTATTAAGTGTTACGGCTTATTGATGTGCAGTGAAAATTAAGAAACTTTTTAGGAACTTTTGTTACTGAAATCTGATGATTTGAGGTCTACGGATAAGGAACTTTTGGAACTAGGCCTTGTGGTAGGTTCCTTATAAAAAAGCGTGTATTGAACAGCAACTTCGTGCGGATAATGCCTTAATGTCTACTTCCAGGCCTAGGGTAATTTTCGCTATGCATTGTACTAAAACTACCTTAAACGAACCACCAGTTTTTAATGACGGCGTAAAAAGCTCAGAATCCGTCTACTGAAGAAAATGGCTTCGCTGTCTTCGTTTTTGTCCGAAGGAAACAAACCTGAGCAGAAGTCTACTGCCAGAGGATGTTCATGGGAAGCAGTACCAAAGAAGGTCTGCTGGGAAGCAAAATTGCAAGCAGTAACACGCTGAAAATTGATTGTACCATATGGCTCAAAAGGGTTACGCTCTTCTGGCTCCACGCCCACTCAGCCTATTAAATGTATATCAAATCTGAGAAGCCTTTAATAGTAAATATGGGTCAGACATGGCATTAGAAATCCCTGCACCTCTTGTTTAGAGATACAGTGAATCGTGAGCTTGCCGGTTTCTTTGGCTAATACGATTTGCTGTGCTACGAAGCAGACGATTGTCGGAAAGAACGGCTAAAATTGCATTACGTCTGTTACAACTACCAAATTGAGGACAGCCAGGTCACGTTTCTAAAGCTCTCGTCATTTAGAGAACAAGGGCTTGCAAATGTTCGATCATTTCTATGCTTCGCGTGCAATTTTTTGCATAGCCGGCAAAGAAGGTTTTCAATCTCTCAAACAAATCTAAGATGATCAACAACCATTTTAAGAAAGTGGTATGCCTGAACCCAATTAGACGCATATGCCGTTTTGCAGGGTCAACGATATAAACCATCGGAAATAAACTCTGTTTCCAAGCCGACTTACAAATGGCAATTACAAAGTTACAAGAAAAGATAATGTTACACTAAGTACATGGTACATCAGATGCCAGATTTATTTTCCCTTCGGGATATATTGCCATATTTTCTTATCGTTTGTTGCTGGGGAAACAAGAGGTGAACTTTGCATACAAATACAAAGTCGCCAATAAGCAACTTCCAGTCTGACCTTGGAAGAAAGCAGGCTAATCAAGAAATCCATCAAAAGAAATCTGCGAAGAGCTACATTTAACGTTAAAGACGCCGCTGGATAATAAACTGATAAAACAGTGCATAAACACTGAAGTGTCTAGACAAGCGAGATAGCCAAAGACATTTGTCACGAGGATATGGTGACTTGGCAAAGTATCAGATAGAAGATCCAGTTTAATAAAGCCAAGAACTAGAGCAGAACGCATGGCCAGATGCACAATGATTATGCAACTGACTAGGCACATTTGGAAACCGAAAAGTTAATTTAGGCATAGTCAGAGATTTCTTTAATTGGGATTCATATTTTAGATGCCCTTTTAAAGAAACTGATCCGGAGAATTCGAATTTGCTTAAATGTGTGGAATTAAGCAATGCTTACGCATTTATGCTAAAGTCGCCTTTTACTTTATTCGTGTGAACGGCCTAAGTGCATTCAAATAAAGGCGATTGGAGTGACTGGTTAAAAGATGCGACTAAAAAATCTCCGAAAATCGTCTTGCAGGGTGAATGCGAGCTACATACATTGGTAGTTGCCTATGATATACGTTTGTAAAATCGTAAAAGACTATTTAAACATGGGTAATACAGATTATGGGCACTAAGATAGAACTATATAGTTGTCCTAAAATGTGGCTCTGTCCGAATTACTATCGTATAAAAATCAATCCACCCTGCTGAATTAGTAGACGTTATATAAAATAATAGTCAGAGTAAAAGCTATTCACAAATAAAATGATAATTACTGATAAACTCTTTTGGTCTGGAATGCAGTGTTAAGCTTTGTACATTTGCAAAATGATGAAGCATAAGAGTCTTCTCCAGATTAAGAAAGTTCACCAAGAAAACCTACATTCACCACCCTTGAATAGCAATGCAAGATTTTTGATCAGCTTCTCGTGTTATTTTACAGAAATATTGTAAACAAAAGAACTCGCTAAAACGGCTGACGTGGTCAGACAAGTGTTTGAATATAAGAACATTATTCTTCAAATAAGATTTCTAATTTTTCCATGGCTACTTTTACCAGGGCCCTATATTCACACACTACAACTAGGACAAAAACCAATCCCATTCCTTTTTTGTTTTTGGCGAAATTGGGGGACAATGGTGGTAAAATACCTTTGTGTGAAATAGACTTGAACATTCTTTATAAAAAATGAGTTACCTAATTCCAAACAAAATGCCTTAATAAGGCAAATTTTTGACGTTAGCAAATAATGGAATATCAAGTATGCCCAAAAAGCTATACAAACCCAGAAACTTTATGATCCTTCTTGATTCTTTCACACTGAATGCAATCTGTTTACCTTATGACTACATTCAAAAATGCCTTTCAATTTCCGAAAAAATACGTAATTAAAAATTTATGCAATTAATTCTTAGGATGAATATCAATTGTCTGGCGAAATTTTTTTCATTGATGTGTTCTTGTTGTGGAGTAAAAGCATTGTCACTAGGAAATATGCCCAATATGGCAGGGTTATTTGCAGGTTGCTAGCCCTTTATGGAATAATATTTACAGTGCTGGGGTAGAACATATTGTGGCACTAAAAGTAAAGATTATAAAATACTATACAATAATGAGGCAACAAGTAGGAGAGATATGTAAATTGCAAAAGGACCTGTTAACATGAATTTTTATTGATGATAGGAAAAGAGGCGGTCGAAACGTCAAAAGCTGACAAATCGGCAAGGAAACACAGAGCCCCAAAGTGTGATGAACTAGTTGAAACGATCCCTCAAAAGACCACGAAATATGATGCAAAAAGATTTTTTCACATTTGAGGCCATTTGAAGAATTTTTGTAATAAAAACGATTATTTAAGACTGTTTCACGAAAGTAAGTTTTAACGTAAAAGCTTTACTTTCTTGTGAAGAATCTGGCTGTCACTTTTCAGGGGATTTCATTTTTCTCTCCAACTACGTGATTTTGAGCCAACAGATAACATTAAAATGGGAAATGAAATGTTCGAAGCAATTGCGTATTATAGACAATTGAAAATTAAAGAGGATTGGATATTAAGTATAATTATGTTCAAAAAGAGCTTCTCAAATCTGCTTTCATTGTTGTGTCGCTTTTTCGTAATGAGACCAACAGACTTGGAAGTGATATGTCTAATTCTTTAGACACTAGAAAGGTATGCATTAGGTCACTCTAAAATGATGCTGAGAAGAAGATAATGGAAATGCATAAGCCACGTGGGTTCAACAGTTACGGCTGCTGATAACATGAACAGTCAGGAGTTCCTGGAGATCCACTAAGGAAAGGAAAATATAAGCAAAGGAGATTAGAGAAAATACTGAGAAACCAGAAATGAGATTATGGTAGTTTAACATAGGTGTGGCTAGTTAGGTAAATCAGAACGAGCCCAATTTAAATTTGTTGTCCGAGAAAGTGCAAGGGTCTATGGGGCACTGTGAGTCATACCTCAAACATGGGACATGATATCAGACAAAATGCTTGAAACATGCCCACAAGACTTTAGGAATTTCTTTACATAGTTGTAATGAGCATCGATTCAAAGAGTCTTGACTACAAAAATAGAGCCATTATTGATGATGGATTACTTGGGAATAATGGTGAACGCAACCATAGCTAATTTGGTGACGAACATGGAGGACCATCAGTATGAATAACAACAAGCAAGGCATTCCAAGGCATGCAATACAGTGAAATCTCAAGCAGGCTGTGATTTGTTGGTGACGTCAGACGTAATTTCAGCTTTATAAGAGGTAATTCCAAAACAAAAGATAAAATTAGAATTAATAGAGAGCTTTCGTAAATTATCCGAAAAAGTACATTGCAGTAATTGTTGCTATGCATCGTTGTGAAATAACACCGTATAATGCCAAGTTAGATAACAGGACAGACATTTCATAAACAGGGCAATTACCGGTGGGAAAAAGTTTTCAGATTACTGAGTGGCCACTGGGACAAAATCACACAAAGGTATACTGTGTGATAAAACACAAGAATAGAGTCTCCCCATTTAACGATAGAAAATTCAAATGGAGCAGCTCTAGGGCCTGGGGCACTTGGTACTACGCTTCAACGAACGGGAGCGAAGTAGAACAAAAAGGAGTGCACATGAAATTATTTGCAAAGTTGAGTCATCCTCTCTGCATTGGAAATTTCTAGTTAAGTTCACTTTGGGGAAAAATTGGTTTTTCAACAGATCTATAGAATACATTGCTTCAATGACAAAAAATTTGAAGGAAAAAGGCGATAAAACATATCACTGCAGTATGAAAAATCATTTTATAAATGTTCAGTATTACTTAAATTTCACAGATACTAGGTACTAAATTGGGCTACAATATTGAGGATGGCTTTTTATTACTGAGAAAAATCAAGTGGAAGGAGTTAAGGACTCTGTAAGAATTAGTTCCTTCAAGTAATATCGCATAAAAAGGGCGCCAACAAAATACTTTTTGTCAATTCTTATTTTCCAATCGGATGAACTTTTTGCAGCTATTAAGCTGTCATCTTTTGCATTTTAGACGCTGTTGTGAATCACAAATTGCCTCAAGAAAAAGTTACATTCTCTTACTGACGAACTTTGAACTCTGCTTTCAAGTTACGAGAATTTTTTTAGAAATATTCAGGATAAAACAAGGCTTCACTTATTGCTAAAGGTTTGCCCTGTTTCTAGGCAATGGGTAATTGAACGATGATGAAATGTAAACTGCAGATGTAAACAAAATTGATCACGCATACACCGTAAGAAAGATTTCGAAACTTAAACCCTAGCCTCGGACCATTTTAATGCAATCGACTTTTTGACAAAGGTGACACTTCCATCCCAGATCCAGAAATTAAAATAATATCGACATAAAACGAAATATACCTCACTGGTGAATTATGACGTCGAGTCTCTAGTACAGGCGAGCTGCTCATATTTTCTCACAAGAAGTCAATTCGATTACCTGTAGCTTTACAATGTTGAAGCTGAACATTGAAAATAGTTTGACAAGACATTCAATGTCTCTACAGCAAAACAACTTCGTTTTTGTAAACCAAGCAGGTTGCGTTTTGTACCTTAGATGGAAGGCATCACGAGAGGCAAAACATCTTTGCCTAAATCAATAACAAAATATATTTTCCACTCAATGGTGCAGCATCTGGAATCAATGCATTGACTAAGCTGTTTATAGATGAATAATTTGCCATATTTTTGCTTTGCGTTGCGATTTTCAAATAAACCGAAGTGGTTCTAGGTTGACAAATTGGTCATCATTATCATCAAAATCACCATCAGGACCATATAGTCATCAATATCGTTATTAGCATAGCCATCAAAATCATCAACCAAAACATTTTCACTTTAATCAGCATCAAATCATTGCTATCATCAATCAACATAATCAACATAATCAACAAAGTTAATATAATAAACATTATCACCAACATCATCATCAGCAAAAGCATTTTCACCTTAATCAGAATCAAATCATTGTTAATAGCAATCAACGCAATCAACGCAATCAACGTAATCAACGTAATCAACGTAATCAACGTAATCAACGTAATCAACGTAATCAACGTAATCAACGTAATCAACGTAATCAACACCATCATCAACATCAGCCAAATATCCCTTATGATGTTATCACAAGTCTCAAAATGTGAAGAATGTTGGTTTAACATGAAACATTATTTAGCTATATACATGACAGATATGGCGAAAAAGTGCTTTCGGGTGTTATAAGTCACATCTTGTGCAAGCCTTCGCACGCAAATAGTTTTGAATTGTGAAAAGGCCTCGATAAATCCCCTAACCAATGTTTGCCCAATTGGGGATGATCTTGACAAATTTAGAGACAGAAATAAAATGTCTGGAGATCTCGTTCGCGTGCAGCAAATCAGCCGGCCGGATTCATTAATCACTAGCTGAAAGTGGAGGGCTGATTGCCATGACAACGATTATTGTGAAAGAGACCGAATTAATACTTAACAAAATTCAAGAAACTATCCACCAAACAGAAAAACAATTGATAGGATTGCACGAAGAAGTCTTCAATGTTCAGAAATTTTACTTAAAGCTCGGGGAATCAGAGGTAATCATGTTGAACAAAAGTGATAATCTTTCAACTCGTGCCTAGCTAAGTACAGACGCGGAAAGGTCTTGCAAAACATTTTACTGTCGCAACTTAAATCTCCCAAACCAAATTAGAGATTATCTACAAATGAAACAAGTCAACCGAAATAGGATATCAGCTTTTCGATCAATCGTACTATTTTTTGTGAAACGCATTCAAAAGGATGCCTTAGGAAGGTATTCAACTTAGAAATGCAGCTGTTGAAATGTTCTATTCGATGAAGCAAAACGATTTTTTCTGTTAATTAAGTTGCATGCCTATGAGACTTGCGAAGCCTTGTTTAGACTCCAAAAACAATACAAAACAGTACTGTTTGTATTGTTAGAATATCTGTTGCAAGACAATGTTCCACTTGCAGCATGATTTTCATAAAAAGATTTAGACAGTGTGCCCGAATTGAGCAGCGCCAGCGAGACCCTGGAATGGAGCCTACATCATAGGGGCTGTCTTTGGATGATCATAAAGCAACCATAGCTAACCACAGTAACGGTAACCAATTCACAGTAACCCCCTTTCCACAACTATGCCAAGACCAAGTTTAATAAGTTGAGGCCAAGTTGAGGTGTCATTACAAAATTAGGGACCTAGAATCAAATTATATTGATCGAAATGTGATGTAAAGAAGATAAATCTAGTATTCTCAAGAAATCCTATAAAACGTTGCTCTATATTCCAATAACGTTGAGATTTAATTGTTTTTGGTTGGTGATTGGAATATAATTAAAATTCCCGGCTGTCTTAAAATATCAATTAAACCTAATAACTCATAAAACCTAATTCAAATCTTATAACGTATACGTCCTGTAAAAATAGGGTGATATATATCACGTCGGAGGTCGTGACAAAGGTTTCCAAACCAGAGGAGGTGATGAGGAGAAAGTCCGAATTTGACTCAATGATTCAGACGTAACAGCTGATTTTATATATAGAAAAGGTTTCAAAAGAAGTACAATTAAATAGGACAGATCTGCAAAGAACGGTGCTAATAGCGTTAAATACCAAAACATAAAATACTTATACTTATAAAAAAATACTTTAACAAATAAAATACTTGTAAAAAACTTTTTAATTAACTACTGTCCACTTGACAAATGCTACACATACTTTTTATAAGAAGATTTGCCTTTATATCATAGAAGATATTAAATATATGTATATACAATTGTGTATGAATATAGCGTCAAAGGGACAGTTGTTTTGCTCTGGCAAAAAGCTCAGTTTAGGGAGAAACTTTTGATGAAGGTTGAGCCTGGCATATTCTGAAATTATTCTTAAAATTTAGCAATCTTGAGCCTCAAGATCCTTAAAAACATTATTCTTATAAAAAAAAGTTTGTATTGCTTTCGGACACTAGAATGACCTTCCAAACTGCAAAGTTTAGATTCTGGAAGCCGACATGGACCTACTTCGAGCCACTCCTAAAATCATTAACCTGATTAACATCATACGGCAGCATCACGTGAACGTTGTACGAAAACATAAACATTAGAAGTTGCACACTTTTTTCCAATCTTACCCATCTATGTTTCCCCCTTTTAACTTCACATGATCAGATGCTTTATATGCAAACGTTTTCTCCGTGCATGTTCAGGGTGCGTTTCCAACTTTTAAGGCATTTTTTACCATTACAAATTAACTGTCTGCTCATGATGATAAACAAAATACAGTCTGTAAAGAGACTGCCGGGCACTCATTTTTGGCGTTAAAGTGCTGGCAGATTTTCAAATCACGACATAGGCTTCTAATGAGGACTTTAAAATCCCGACCAAGAAAGGAAGGCTTCACAGAACATAGCTCGCTGTTTCAGCCGATAGCCGCCCTGAAAATGAAACACACACCAAGGCTTCCGCTAGTGGCTGCTACCAAAGCAACATAAAGAAACAATAAGGTGGGGGCATCGGTACTGGAGCTGTTTCCTCATCATGGAATGGTAATGGTTGGCAAAGGGTGAAGGGTTTTCGTGGGCGTGATGGGTCATACGGAGTTTGTTGCTGCCATAGAAATATTTCTATGGCTGCTGCCAAGACTTGTGATCGAGGCTAAATGTCTGCAAACGAGGCGGGAGGGCAATTCGTGTTTCCCTCTTGATAGAAGAACGTGTTATGATATTCTTGCACAGGGGATTCAAGCAAAATCTCAGAGTCAGACACACGTTACTTTCCAGGACCTTATATTGGATCAGCGCTTAACATTGTTAGAGTCCATCTAGTCGTATTCTTTCGAAAAGTGAGAATAAGTTGCAAACCTCAAAAAGCAAACGATTGAAAAATGAGGTAAAACAAAAGGCAAACAAAGGTAAAACAGCAGCAGAAAAGCATAAAAAGATCAAATAAAGTTCCTTCAGTGGACATAGCCGAACATCGGTTTTTAGCTTTTTGGTGCATTTTTTGCTGTCATAGGTGAAAAATGTTTCGAGTCGTCGAGATTTTTGTTAAAACAACTATTCGAAAGAAAATAGACATTAAAAAGCCCTGAGTTTAAATATTCGAAAAAAACCAAAGTAAAAATGTGTACATCGTTGAAAGATGGGTCTGATTTAGTGAGGATTGATTGCATTTACATAACAGTGTGAATATTATTCACTTTGCCTACACACCAGGAACAAATTCAAATGTCCATTGAATTCCGTTTAGCATAGAAAGTCTCTTGGAAAGCACCTAGGTAGAGACCATAACGGGCAATTTGACTTTAAAGGTACTTTTATATCTTTCTGCGTTGCTAGGTGCCTGATACGTCACTGGCACCACCAACACTATTGACACTGCGCCCAAAAATCTTGCCTCGCAGTCAACAGTTTTTAACAATGTTATTTTTTAGATTTTGATTATATTACTCAGGATTTGCTAGTAAGTCATAAAATGAACGTCGTCCTTGCATCGATCCACTTTGAATCATTGTTTGACGGACTCATCTCTAGGTGTCGAGGAATTAAACTGAGAATTACTGTATTCTGTTTCTTACAATTCTTATGCCAAATTACTTCAAAAATAACTTTATATCTTCGCTAGACGTGAAGCAAAGCGAACAACTTTGATGAATCACCTCTGTTTGAAATTGTTTGAAATTTCAAGAAAAGTGAACAAAGTTCTCAGACAACATCGGCAGCGCTTCTTTGATAAGGGAAGAAATACCATTTGACACAAGGCATACTATTTGATCCTCTGTTTAGGTTAAGGAAGAAATGAGAAAGCAGAACATAATGAATTTGCCAAATAGTTGGTTACGTCAGACAAGCAGACAGCGAAATGGATTACTCCGTCTGCTAAGCATCTGGTTCTCAAACGTTCTGTTTCCTGGTATTCAACAGCTGTTTCCAATAGCTTCTTGGCATGTCGTCTTATTTCGTCCTATTTCGTCCTATTTGTCCAATTTCGCCAAATTCCAACAAATCGCTAATAATCCGATCCGATTTACAGCGATATCTCATTCATACAAATTTCCTTCAAGGATGTTATCAAGATTTTTCGAAAAAAAGTTAAATAATGGTAGACTTACCAAATAAATCACTGCTTCTCTTGTCTCTAGACCAATTTTCGATAGCTCTGCAATCCTCCACTAAATTCTGCGGACACAAAAGCTTATTTGTTACAACCGCTACGGTGCTGTAGGTCGAGAGTCGCCAATTGTTAAATGGGTGTTGTTAGGCAGCCCCTAGTGACAATGGCGGGACAATCCTTGGGAGATACAGGCTTCTGCAGAGCAACGCTCTTTATTAATTCGGCATTTTACTGTGATTGCAGTTCATACTTCTGCATGTAAATAAAATGTTCTTTAAAGATCCTGTTTTCGCAATTTGATTCAACAAGTCCTTGTTAGAGACAATGACAACACAGAAAATAGAACGCTAGTATTTGCGTAAAAGCGGAGCGTGACAATGGGGCCGATTACTTGACTTGTACTCAAAAGATCCTTGCGAACAATCGTGTTAATAAGGCCGCTTCCCTAAGAGTACAATAAGGACATTCAGGATTTCTTAGATAACGTATTCAAATGGACAGGACAATAAATGTATAAAAGGAGTTATGCAAGGTGGGAAATGCGACAAATCACGATTTTCACAAAAGTACACCCAAAAATATGTGGAGCATGAAATTGCATACAGTCTCTCTGTCATATGAAAAGCTTTGTATTTTGAAAAATAAAGCAATCTCTTGTTTACAAATCCTACGTACAATTTTGGTGGCCATTTCCAAGAATCGTGCTTCCCCTACAGTCAAATTGTACTTTTTTATTGAGGTATTTAATTTTCAAAACCCTAAAATCAAAACGTCTATTTGGCTAAAATTTGGAACAATCTCCTTATCCAACTTAAATATATTGCAGAAACTAGCATTTCCATTTATTCCGCGAAACACCACCTGATAATTTCCTTCCTTGGCAACAGACAAATGAGACGATTCCAACTAAATTCCACTAGTCATGTGCTTTCTAACCTCATTAAATTTCTTATCTTCAAATTTTTAACATATGACCTGAGACAGTTTTACACCACACGCGTGATAAGCATTAATATAGACGACTGACGATTTAGAGAAGACTATAAATGCATTCTAAAGTGTTGCGGAGAGCGGAGCCTTGGATTTCGCAATCTTAAAACACTTCGTCGCCCTGAACTCCTCAAAAACCTGGCAACTTAAATAGCCAATTCCGGATAGAAATCAAAAGAGAATCGCTCTCTAATGACCAACAACCATACTAATCACACTTTCTTTAAAAAGACCCGAGAGGGAAGAAAAGTTTTTTCTGTCTACATGGAATGGACTTCGAAATTCCTAGACGAAAAGACGACCTAGCTTGCCAATTAATACGAATTTTGTCGCTAGTATCTATTTGGGCGCAATATGGACTCTCCAAATGCATTTGAAGACTAAAATTATTTACAAAGCTCATATTTTTCAGAAAAGCGAAAGATCGTCGTATAAAGATAGTGTGGTCTAGCAATAAGACGAATATAAAAGATTGTAACAATGGCATGATGACAAGAGGACATTTCACGAGGACAAGACATTTATATCTCTCAGGATGAAAACATATTTAAATTGAACCAACATTTTCATTTATAATCAACTTTGCACGCTGCTATAATCAAAGTGTGATTGAAAGAGCTGGATGCCTTGGGCAATATCAGAACTCAAATAAAAATTCCGAAAACAGAAATCAGAACTTTCAGAAATTAGAAATTTTGAAGGCCATCATAGATTGAGGTGACGGACGGGCTACGAGTGGATTCACCCTTGATGATCTGGCTCCTTTATGTTGTTAGAGCTTGCTATGGATCTTGGTCCTATTCTCCGATCCTGGTTGACGTCATCGATTTTGTTTCTCACTGCCTACGGCCCTTTCTCAAAAATCAACTTTAGAATTGAAATCTTCACCTTGAAATAAATTTATACTGAAAAATTCATGTTGTTTGGACCCTTTGGTCGCGAATTGCTTTGTTTTGAAGATTTAGATATACCTTTATATTCAACCGTAATTTGCTACTGCAGTGAAATGTCTTCCATTTTTGCCAAATGTGAAGATAACTGGGTGGTCCCCAGTTGATAGATCATGACAGGGTTGACTCTGAAACTACAGAATGTTTGCAAGATATTAAATACGTCGGTACGACAAAATGCGAGAATATCAGATTGGCCACTTAGGGGCCTGTAACTCGAATCTACTCAAGGTTTAACCGACGACATTCGCCTAATGGCATCCAGTATGTATTCGCCCGAGGAGGCAATATTCTGGCCAGTGTTGGGAGGTCTGATGGGGACGTAAAACAGGCTTTTCAATTTATTCATAATTGCGATTACTCTCGCGGAACAACCAAATTAAGATGAACACATTGGTTCACAATCAGGACATGCAATGCCTGCCAAAACCACTGGCACACTTACGAATATTCTTTGATTCACGTTCACTCATCCCCCTCCAACCCCCCTACGAACAATGATGTCCTGCTAATAAACGAAGAGTCAATTTTACGCCAAACTTTTTCCCCAGACTGATGCTATACTTTGCTACCAACATTGTTTTAGAGGGGAGGAGGGGGATAACAGCTTGTGGCGTGTCAAAGAAATGAATAATGCAAAAACCAGAGAAAATACTGAGATGTTCCAAGAACGTTTGGCAGGCATTGTAGGTATCTCAATTTCCGTTATGGGAGATCCATTTCAAAAGAGATTGTTATGACCCTACAACGTGAACTTATTCGTATCTATGATGGGATTCAGGTTTGCAAGGCCTAGTGCAAAGGGTAAGCAATTGTGACTGGGAGCGGTGGTCGCAAAAGAGATGACGTAAAATCGTATTTTCCTCCATAATTCTCCTTTTCTTATCTACTAAGAAAAGACGTTTAGCAAACAGGCACCCTTGTAGGAGGGAGCACCATTTTGAAGCCCGTACCTTCCCCGCCTAACTCTTACACACTGTCATTGACTAGGCCTCACTGCTTCATCCTTTTCGATTACTACGTCTCCTTGTTAGCCTAAATTTCTTTATTAGTCTCGAAATTATAGGTCTTGCAAATAGATTAAAGATGAACTTTCGCGACTGGAAAGAATTATTTTTGCAAAATTATTGGGATTATTTTGGCTTACAGCGAAACCATAACATACTTAGGTGGCTTCAATCGGAGATAAGCAATCAGACCCAATACAGTACTACCCAATACAGAGATAAGACCCAATACAGTACTAAAAAACAACCAAACCACTGGGATAAGAAATTGGCTAACAGAATTTTTGATAAGAAAAGCTTGCAGGCATTCTAAGGAGGAAAAATTCCAGACAGTATAAAGTTATTACAGATATCGTTATGCACCAGATATTTCTGTCACTGTCTGTTGTAGGCGGGCTCAAATCACCTTAGGGCAAGGAGTTGACCCCCAAAAATAGCAAGTTTACTGTTCACTGTTGAGAAAAGATTTAATCTGCCACAGAATTTTACACTCCATGAGAAGAGAGAGTAGTCTGAAAAGTATAAAGAAGGACAGTTTGTGCGCTTTCCTCGAACAGTTGATCCCCGTTAGCCCACTTTGTGAAAACCAACTTTGCAAAAAGGAATGAATGAAGTAGGTGAAGTCTTGCACACATGGTTTAGACTATAATGGCCGCTACACGGGTAATGAAGTAAGAAATGTCTCCTTGGTCGGTAACAAACTCCGAAAAGTGTGATGACATAGCAGTAGATGTCATACTTGAAGAGGATCAAGAAAGAAGACAGATCTTGGAATATGGTGGCACAATGCTTGTGAAAATATTTCTGATCACGATACATTTATTCCTCAATATGTTCTTACATTTCTTCCTATGCGCTGGAACCAAACAGCTCCTGTTCCTTTCAATGTGACAGAAAATGTGGCAATACACGCTGCATATACTTAGGAAAATAAATTCACTTTTCTTAAAGTTGAGCCTTTTAAAGGATCAAAGTTGCTATTTTATCAACAGGCATAATATTGAATGATGCGATTTCTTAACTGTCTGTTATTATTAACAACGATCCAAAACAATCTTAGAAGTCTGTGGCAATTTCTCAGCAGAGAAAATTAGAAAATGGCTTCAAGGGAGGAGATCGTGGAATAAAATGCACAAGAAAGACGGTTAGAATCCAAACTTATACAAGTTCGGAAAAAGTGAGTCGTGGATTGAGCAAATCTTACGAGCTCTGCAAGGTGATTCGTAAAGGGTTGTACAAAAAACGCTTTTATTATCACGATAAAGAGCCACGTGACGCCGAATGATTGGCTTTTGGCCTGGTTTAAGGAGCAAGCCATTGGTTGTTGAGTAGCAACTGAGATTTAGTTCAACAACAAGGCATGCAATCATGTTCTGATTGGTCATTTTTTATTATGTAACACACACTCTTTACCTTACGTATCATTGTACATACTTATGGCTTACACGTAATTTCGAAAAAATGAATTTGGATATTAATAATGGAATTGATACGAAAGCAATAAAGAAAATATTTCAGTTGAAAGGTGCACTGCCAATTCCTTTAATATGTTCTTGATAATCGAAATTTGTCTTCTACAATTAACGTTTTCTTCATGAACGATTAAATGGGAGATCTGCCATAATTTCGTGACATTCGGCGGAGCGAGCCTTTGTGATCGGACTTATCATGGGCTTGCAAAATTGTTTTCTAATTAAGGAATCATTATTCCTCTTTTTCTCCGCGTATCTGGGGGGATTACTGGCCAGAGCTAATCTCCTAGAAGGAAAGCCAATTCTTGTTCTTAAACGCTTTTGAATTAAGGGCCAGCTCACGTGGCTCGAATTCCTCTGCTCGGGTCATATTGATTTGTTCCTTAATTCGATGATCTTTGTAGTTTATTTTTCATGCTGGCATTTTGTTTGGGTACACAGGCGTGGCTCCGACTCTTTGAGCTGCCACAAAGATCAACGCTCTAATCAACAACTTGCTTGTTTCTTTGGGCTAAAGCCATAGATGCCAGAGGCCAAGATGGAAGCCCAAGATGTAGGAAGGTGTTGGGTAACTTGCCCCCTTCCTCACAACACATAAAAGGTTCTTAGATATAATTTCAATAGAAAACGCGCCTCTGTGCCCAGGCAATTGAAAACGTTAAAGTGCTTCGGTAGGGCTGATGCTAGAGAAATTAAGCATTCGCCATAAGATGAAAACATAGAACAATTGGAGAAAAAGGATTGGCTGCTGCAGTCAGTATTCTTAGGACTAGGGTAACTCGAATACAACAGCAACACTGTTTACAAAATAGATTGAAAATTACAAAATATTTCAAATCTTATCGTTGAAAACAGTTTTTATCTTCATGAGAGATTCTGCCATGGGTCAATTTCACACGATCCCAAAACACTGCTTAAAGTAATTAAGGGGGATAATTTAGAATAATGAAAGGGGAAAACAGTTCGATGAAATCTCTTTTTGTCAGCAACATTAAAAAAGATTAAAGAGAATAGAGAGGCTAAGCGTTTCGATGCAATGATGGTTAAGACGTCTTGCCAACACAAAACAGAAAAGGCTTAATTGCTTGGTATGCAACTGAATAGATCGGAAGCAAAACTCAATGGGCAATGGTGCATTCTGTTTTTGGATAACATATGGTTTCGATATAAAACATCAGTTTATATTAAAAAACGCCGCCTTTCCAAATGACATTTTTCTTCATTTTATGATGCGTTTTCTAAAGAAAAGTGCCATAGAAGTCTGGTATCTTAAGCTTGTTTTTCTTTCATTAAAAATTTAAGGTACCAATTCCCATAAGCAAACGCACCAAACAATTGCTTCTTACCTCTGATTCTCATAACAATGCCGTAATATGATCCTAATAACACGTGCTTAATCGAACTGCATTCGAACATTATTATGAGAAGTGGTTTGCTAGGGACGTTCTCGCGTCTACCCTTAAATAATGCTAGTTAGAATACAGTGGCGACAATAACATTTCTACATAGGTTGTTCCAAAGACACAGTTTAGGCCCATATGGAGTAAAATCAAGAATGGAGATCTTGCAAAAATGACATGAATGTCTTCGTAGAATATTTTGCGGTCTATTGTGCTTTGGTGTAAATTTTGATAATTCTTCTCCGTAGCAGTCACAAAGTTTAAAGAATCTTTGTTCGGCTATATAAACAGTGATTTGAGCTTGCAGCGTAACAAGTTATGATTGTACAGCCAAAGCATAATCAATAAACACGCCTTCTGCCAAATATTTTCTCCTCGTTGAGCGTCTTCACAAAGACTTTGCTTGCAATTAATTTCAATTAAATTTTCATGTACATAGTTCCTTAAAAATCGTACATCTATTGCTAGCCTTGATCGACACTTTTATCAAACAACACTTAAGGCCAATCACTACTCAAATGATCAACTGTAAACTTTGTCAAGCAATCTAAATGCCAATTATATTTCAGTGTAAGTTGGCTTGAAGAAACAATTCTATGTGACTTTAGGTTCACAGCTACTTGACACAAAATATTTATTTAGCAAATTTGGTAGTCGTGGGAACATTCAGCAAGCTATTATAGTCTAAAATCTCCTGGGCTCATTTGGAAAACATGATTTAGAGCTTGCATAAGTATCGGTTTGGTTTTAAAATGAGCCTTCAGAGGTCGCTGATAACACAAGAATAATAATACGCTATTTATTCTAGAACACTGAAAATTAAAAGGCTCACAGAGAAGAAGACCAACTTATAGCTCAAAACCATAAACTACGAGCACAAAACCATAAAGAAACGTATAGAACTCAAAACAAGAGAGCGCTTAGCAGCTAATTTTAAGGGTCTAATCTTACACAAATGTAACTTTATTACATCAAAATTTGAAGGAAAGTTAAACGATCAGCTTCAAAACAGTTAAACATCTTGATACTTCCAATTCAATAAACTTTTCACTCATTTAATTTTTAACGAAGCTTGTGGAAATTTTTAAGATAATCATCTTTGAGATAAAACGTTGTGAAAAGTTTTCTCTCTAACTATAATGGCTAATTTACTGGACCCATGATAAATCTCATTAAATCTTGCCAAAATTGAAAAAATAAAGACGAGCTAGACTGAGCATATGCTCTCACCATCAAATCAAAAATGATAGTGGGCCTCTAATGGCCCCACAGAGTGTCAAAGATGGACATCTTTGTATAATCAGTCAGCAAGGGAGTTTAAAGAGTAGGGGTGAAAAAAAGTTCATTATTTTAGCGAATCCCTTCTTCACAGAAAAATACCAGACGGGAAGAAAATTAGGAGAATGTGACTTCTCTATTCGCCATCAACAGGAAATTTGTTTTGCTTTTATTGCAAATTGGTTGAAAGTACAAATCATTCTTCGACAATTTCAAACAAAGGCCCTGACGATTGGAAACATCCAGAGCTATTTCACGTCCATGAGCGATCATCAGCCTACTTTGAGAGCATTCGATCCTGCAGACGTTGGAAAAAAAACTTGGCTTAATTCATACCAGACATAAAAAAACAAATGCAAATTGTCTAAGGAGATTTCGCAGCAACTCTCCCAAATGCAATGACTGCACTAAGATTGTTGCTTATTTTGCCATGTGGAGTTGCCTCTGGTAAAAGAGGTTTTTCCATGCTGAAAAGGGTAAAGAGTAGACTAAGATCCACAAGAGCGCCTTGCTGCCTTATGCCTTATGGCAGCAAATTTTGATGTCTTGAGTGATTTAGACCCCAATAGAATCACCCAAAAGTTTGTAGCAGAAAAGTCAAGGCGAAAGACATCAGCGCAATGAACTAAGGAAGGTTTTATTGGGATGGTACCGAAATGCATTTATTTTTACAAGTTTATTCGTTATCAAACTTTTTAGTTAATGTTTACTTTCTTGGTTCTTGCTGAATATTGTTGCCTTATCCATGAACTGGGTGCCAAGTACTATGCACGTGCCATAAATTTCTTTTCGGGGGCCCCAATCAACTTTGTGCCCAGGACCCCAACAAACGTTAATGCGGCCCTGTCTTAATCTTGAAGACAAAATTCCTAATAAAACTTCTCTTTTACGTCTTATAGCTATATGTAGAGAGAAGCCCTTTTTCCAAGATACGGTTACAAATTAGCGCCAGATACAGTACTCTTAATAGCTTGGACTAATTTTACCTTTATGTGACATTCAATTCCCCTTGGAATTCTCTCTCTCTCCCTGCAAGTTTCTTTAACCCTAGCTAGTTATGTCTGACATATGCTAAGTTAGCTTCTGTTTCTTTATATATTATCCAGTTTCACGGAACATGACAACAACATCAATTGACGATGCCTGGACAATCCTAATGACGTGAATTTTCCCCAACGATTGCGAGATTCTCTCCTTTTCCGAAAATACTCACAAAATTGAAATTTTATGTGTGGTAAAATGTGCATCAGAAAAATAAATCAAAACAACCATATAGCTGAATAGCATTAGAAAATGTTCAAGTTATTACCCATTTTGGCACAAACCAGCAATTCGTCCAAAAAAAGAAACGTATCAAGACAACAAAAAGCTTCTTAAAAGGAGGTCGAAACCAACAAAGTGCCATGGGGTGTGGATGTTCTCTTCAAGTAGTGGAGTGCATCACTAAAAAAGTGGCTAAAAATTTGCATTTTTCTGTGCTCTCGGATCATTTTTAATCAAAAAGAATTCCGGTGATAATTATGCGCCCGTAACAGTTATCCGAACATAATTGAGGCCTCCATCATGAATCGAAAGTTGAAATCAACCGCTGCGTGAAAAGGAGAAACGTGGAAAAATGGCAGATGCTTTCATTGGTGCGGCACGCCTTTAACAGTTGCTGCTCTGTACAATCGGTAGCGACGGGGACGCAAACATTCATTTTTAGCAGCTTTAATATGTAGAATACAGGAAAATGCTATAATAGGTCGAATGCTAGGTACTGTATTGGATGAGCAGAAGTGATGTACACCACGCACACCATGATTTGAAGTGACTCACCCTGATTAAAAGTGATTTGCACTGATTGAAAGTGATTTTACAATGTGAAGAACGAGCCTTGTGTAAACAGAATCCATGCCTTGAATGTTCATGCGAAGCATCGTCATATCGAGATTATCAACAAATCTACGTCGCATTTAACTTTGTTGGGTATTTTCAATACAACTTCAAACGACTTAGAAGCAGTGCTGTAATGCTATCAAAAATACAAGGAAAGTTCTTACAAAAATACAAAATAATACAAAAATAGTAATAAAAGAAATATATAGATAGTAATATATTACTAACTAAAATATGTAGATATGTTAATTATTAATAAAAACTTATATATATGCAAACAATAAATAGTAATAACAAATTTTGGCATTAACAAGGGGTTCTCAGACCCCCTAGTTCTACACTCCTGCTTGGGAGAGCACAGTATCCTTACAAACAAAGCATAATTTAATAGAAAATCGAGATGTAATAATGAATTTTAAACTCTTGCGCACATACTGTCATCTTGGGCAGCCATAAGCGGGCAGAGAAGAGAAGGCAGGGGTGTGGGGCTGCAGTCAACCCTACAACCCCCAACTGCTTCTAATTGCATTGCATCAATCGTATCGATATGGAGGTTTGATACTCATCCGAAAAAACACAACAAAACTCAGCTATATTTTCTAAATGGAGTCTAAAGCGAGTTTCTAAACACTCGCTCGTGCCCGACCTAAAGTTGGAATACTCGCTCGTGCCCGGCCTAAAATTGCCAGACTTTCTCAACGGGGGGCTTTGCTGGAGCTGCTGTGTTCTCACGTGGGGACACTCCAAAAGTCAAATCAAACGACCAACGAGGGCAAGTTTGGGTGATAAATGCGTTATCAGAACATATCTGACACAGAAACATATATTTTCAGACTCTAATTAGACCCCAATCGTGGAACAGAATGAAGTTTCTCAGAGTGAACTTCGTGTAGTCGTGCAATGACGGTTGAAAATTAGCGTCTGTATTTTGGAAGGCTTTTCAACGCTTCCCTTGGCAAAAAGACAGTTGAAACTAATTTCTGACTAAGCCTTTCTTCTTTCCCTTAGAAACAAGTAATTGAAAAGCGGTTATAAACATTCGAACCTGCAAAATGCATACCTGTTTAGTTAGGCTGCCTGGCACTGCTCTCCAGGGAAGCAACGGTTCATGGATCGCACCGGGTCACTACACACCTGAAAGAGAACCAGACATCCTTTGACCAGCGAGAAAACCATAGATTATAATAAAGCCCAATATTGATAAATAGGAGAAATCGAGGAAGTGCACTCTGACTGCTGCCAAAACAGTGAAACCTGAATTAAAAACATTTAAATATGGCAATGTCATTACCCGGAGCATTGTGTTGACATGTTTGTCATCAACATTTCGCCAGTGTGTGTTTAAATAGTACATATTTGTGATGCTTGTCTAATATTTACTGTGGTGTAGCTGGCGTAGTAATTTTAGCAAAGCCTGGGCAGCACTGAAAGGCGGCTTGTGGTAATGATTAACAGATACGTTGGAAGCAAAAGGCCCACGTGCTTTGTTAAAAGTATGCAAGACTCGATTTTCAGGATGTCTATTTATCTACGATACAAATCTAGGGCCTCCAATGACGGGTTGGAAGGAAAGGGGGGCAAGACAGCTTTTCTGGAAATTAGATTTGGTTTTTCCTTTTCATATGAACACTTGCCGCTTTAAGGTTTCGTCTAATTAAGTAGAAGAGCCGAGCTAATTATGCAAATATAACTGGTCGCAAACGAATTGCCAAAATAAGCATGACCAGGCCAAAGGACAAGCTGGTCAGAGTGCAAGCTGGACAAGCTATGAACTGGTCAAGGTATAATATGCTCAAAGTGTGCGCAGGTCAAAGTACTAGCTGGTGAAAGTGTGAGCTAGTCAAAGTGCGAGGTGGTCAAACTATGATCTGCTCAAAGTATTAGCTAGTCAAAGAAATCACATATCTACAAATCAATTAAATCAGGAATTATTGCCACACTTCATTGTGATCTATACTTCTAGGTTTTGAACCATTATTTCTTCTGCAAATGAAAACAAATTCACCGTTTAGAAAAAGCAATGTTTAGCCATTAATATTAACTTAAAAGTAATTTATCAATTTATATTTTTAAACGAGCACGGCTCATTCCACCCTCTGCATGGGAATACATGGCAGGATCAGAAATTTCCAAATAACGTGTGACTATGCAAAAGTCTCTAATTTGACATACCTGTGTTTGGGATGATTCATGTGATGCCATTTAGAGAAATGATTTTCATGGCTTGTGTCACCTGTAACGCGGTTGAGGGAAAAAGGTTTCCCTGCGAAGTATTTAGTTTTGTTTCTCCCACTTATGGCTAATTTCGCTTTTCTGAGCTGTGCTGAAAATTTTGCACCGATATTAGAGTGCTAAGAAAAGGTGAGAAATTATTCCTTCGCTAATGTGAAAATTAGAAAATAAGAAAACTTTTTTTAGGTACCCAAACATGAATCTTCTCAGGCCTAGATCAACCGTCGTGTCTATCATGTGCCAAAGCTAATTCGCGAATAAAGCGAATGAGAGGAACAGCGTTGATTAAGCACACGGAAAACACTTGAATAGGCCCAAATAATTAGGCTTAATTACTCTAATTGGGTTGTGGCGAGCTTAATGCATGAAGCATCCCTAACAAGTTTTAGTCTCAAAGAAAAGCTGGGCTGTATCAACGTGAAGGCGCGAAATACGAGATCTCGTTGCACGGAAACGAACTTGACAACCATGCCGGATTCTATTACTTAATGTAATGCCATGTCGTGGTTCTGGCTCGACGTTTGACCTAGGCCCAAGCCACCAAAAGAGATTATGTGATCACACCAAGGTTGCTTAAGGCTGGTTTTCATGTAACGTATTTCGACGTATTTCATCGCAATTCAGAGTCTACGATGAATTAAGGTGTCTGTTTATAACTATGATCAAAGCGTGTCGCAATACCGACATCCGTTGATTCTACTCAGAACTGCAAACATACATGAAACCTTAGCCAATAATATTTATATAAATATGGACAGAGATCATCCGAAGATAGAAACCAGTTGCTCAAATTATACTCACGCGACAGCCAGAGAAGATCTATCAAATAAAGGCGGAAGTGTATGTATAAATGTGGTTTTCGGTTTTGGCCAGCTGATTTTTAACAGGAATTGCATTTTTGCGTGCAGAACATGTCTGTTTGATTCAATCACGGCTAGGCCTTCACTTCAAGCGAGTTGCTCAACGCTGGATGTGTCAGTTGAAGTCAGATTGGACCCCCAAAAACCCAGTACCATTTGGGACTCAGTTTATGTAAAACTGCTAAAAGTAAAGCAATTGAGCGTGTCTCAAAAGTTTCTCTTCAAGAGTTTTCTTTTGATTTTATTGTCCTTATGGAATATTTCTAATGGAACTTGAACGTCTTGAGGGAATTCAATTCAGAGCGATTCCTCGAAGAAGTAGAGGGGATGGGCGTGGCATTTTGCACCTGCTAAAGCAAGACTTATGAAGCCATACCTCGTGCCGTGCCCACGTAGATGCAAATGCTACAGGGCATGTTAAAGAGGAGCCCGGATCGAGCCGTAGAAAGGGAGTGATAATTGTTCGTGGGAAATTATGTAGCAATCTCTTAATCTCGGTAAATAACATCACATCTCGAATGAATCAGCTTTTTTAACCAACTGAAGTCACGGTTTGCCTGGTCACTGGCTAGAATTTCAAACCGAGGCTTAGAACAAGAGACTATAAGGTCAAAGCAAATCAACTAGAATATTGCAAACATTTACGAGGAGGCTGACTGCTTTTAACCCCAATCGACTGGAGGTATTTAGTGGGATGAAAGGAAACATTTGAATATTTTCTACATAGCTAAATTAATACTTGGACATCTTTTGACTTGAAGATATTTTTTTCTTAACTTCATCATTATATCACGTCAACATACATGATATTGTGACGGACAACAGGATTTCCTACGATGATTCGTAACAAAAGATTACGATGATCTCTCATTTCTTTCGTTATCATTGCCCAGATCACAGCTATCTTCACATTTCTGGGAAAGAGCCTAATTCAATACAAAATTGGCTGGAAGTGGGTCTATCGAGTTTTTATCCGTGTAGGACTCGTATCAAACGTGGAAAAGATCTTCAAATGAGCGAAGGAACGTGTGAGCTTCACCTTTAGTGACCTGTCATTCTACATAACACCAAAACACTCTCGAATCTCATCACCTCTGTTCTTGTCTCTTGCACATGCGTGTTTCTGAACTTGTGCAGTTGTTGTTTGGAGCAGAAATTAATTTCGTGTAAATCATGATAGTCGTCATAGAGCGATCCATGCTCACGGGCATGCCCCATGCTCATGGATAGAATGTAGAAATAAGAAACATCATCGATCAATGAACTCATTGAAACATGCATGGACTGTTGAAACAGAATCGAAAGTGCAACTTTACACAAGGTTAGAGAAGCCTGTCCTAAAGTGCTTTCCGCAGTGCCAAAGAGGCTTTTGAACTGAGAAGGAAAATTGTGACACTAACTTGCATCTACGACAATGTTATAGTGCGTATTCTGATTCACTCAAAACAAATAACACTAAAATACCAAGCTCATTTTGTTACTCGAATCAATCGTGTTCGCTTATCTTAAGACGCTCAAAGCTTGGCTTTTCAAAAGCTTGGATTTCTTAAAGGAGACCTTGCATATATGGTTGCGCCTAGTTCTCTAATCTTTAGTACTTTTATAAAAACTATTGTTAACAATCTGGACCATACATCTCTGTTCACTTCCAATCAATTTCAATTGCAAAAATAGCGAAAGGCTATTGCAGATAAAAATGTTTTCTTTCAATTTTTTCGTTCAGATTTGTACATATACTTTATAAGCTAGTATCAAAGCATATGTATACATCTTTAAAGTTGATTGATAGATTTCTTTAGTAGCGAGTGTAATGAAGCACCTTCTACTGTCTTGGACATGCTGTAAGACTGACAACACAATCTTGTAAATGTCACTAATTCTGATTGTCAAACAATTCCGTAAACCTATCCTGCTGTTGTAGCAAGTATCTAGTTAAGTAGGATTTGTCAATAAACCAACATCGTCGGATTATAAGTATAAAAATTCTCGACTTCTGGAAAACACATAAAGGCTGAAACAGTGAGTAGGTTGGCAAAGCACGCGAATATTTGACAACATGATTTAGCCGCATTTGCAAAAGCCGAACGCAGGAGATTAACTCACCTCTGCTACCATAAGCTTCTTAAGCGATTATCGACGATTAACGCAGAAGTGCACTCCGTTCCATGAAATGTTGAAGAAGCATGCCGTTTTGGACTCTAAGAGAGTATTTCCTTCTCCGGAAAGAACTATGGCAAACCTGAGAAGAAAGGTTAGGCAAATGTCAGTGTTCTGTTGACTTCCTTGACGAAAAACATCTGCTTGTAATCTTTTTGACGGGGGCAAGAAGGGATTGAGTCAAAGTTTCGCAGCAGCACACTTAAAGAAAAGATGTGCTTCAGCATAATTATATATTGCCTAGGTCTAACATTGAATAAAATCTTCTTGAAAGTTGGGTGGAATATAATTTGCTAATTGGCAATAATTACTGTAGTTATGACAAAAAATGTGGCACATTTTACAAGAAATATGGGACAATTCAATGATATTGCGGGCAGACTATGAGGTAGACAGTGCTGCGCCAGCAATATTTTCAGGCATCTTGAGGATTCAGCACAAACATAGATCTTTTGTATAAACCTGTTGATACTGTCTGCTTTTTGTATCACCTACAATGCCTAAGGCAGATGCTTGCCAGCAAGGGTCTGTGGCCCGCAGTGGCTTTTATGTTAGAATTACGAGTTTGATGTGAAGTGAAGCAGGGTCTAATGTATTTTAACTGCATCGCTGTGGCGTATTAAAGATGATCTCGTAGTGTTAATCCACCACCTACCCCTCCTCGCAAACACCTTGTCGTAGAAATACACTCTTTTTTAAGAATGCCAAATTATTTTCCGAGCCTCAATATACCTTAAAGTTTCTTATTTTGAGCCTAAGTTTATTCTTAAATTGTTCTTGCACAAAAAGGTGTAAATTCACTTTAAGATCAAAGAAAAACATCAATCATTTCTTGAATGAAAAGTCCGATATGAGGTCTTATACGGTATTTTTTACTACGTCGCTGCGGAGTATCAAAGAAGGTCTCGTAGCTTTTATTTCCGGCCAACTTATCGTAGAAAAAGTGTCACTATGATATCTCATTCCCGATCCTATTCTGCCCACATCAGAGGTATTTTGCTCAATTCTTGCCAACTAGCTCCCTTGAGAACTGATCAAAAGGTGGGAGGATTACATATTGCAAATATTTGTTTGTTTGATTGTCATGAAAAATTAATAAGGCCACTGCTAACTACCTTTGTAAAATTGAGAGTAAAATGTTAAAACTTTGAAGTTCTGTAACAATGGTGGACCATAAATAACGCACTGCAGAAACAAAAATATTAATATTGCTTTAACTAAATCAAACTTAAAACGCTTTCGAAATCAAAAGACATTTTTGAAGCTAATTTTCAGATTCATGATGATTTACTCGCAAGGCATTCCATTATCATAACTATCCCATCATGCAATATCAATGGAATGCCAAATGGCGATCACAGTCTCTAGCTTTTAGCTTTGAACATGCATTATAGGTTCTTATGGGCACTCGTTGAAAAATTGTCTTACAGACCTGTTTAACATGAGATTGATTCATACTACCACTATGATTCATAAAAGTGGATCACTAACAATACCCAAAAAGATTTCAAGTTTCATTCAATATAAAAACATCTGTGGTATTGTATAGTGGCTTATGGAATAAACACTTAAAGAAAAGGTGTGCCATGCAAGCAGAGGATCCCTTACACTTACACTATAGATCCATTTGATATATAGCAAATTGATTGTCAAAAGGATGGAAAGGTATTCAGCAACTATAAAACACTAGCAAGAAGCTTTTGTTCCTAGTTGCAGGCTCGATGGCAAAGTCAGAGTCATGGCTGGGGGAATGACATAGACTTTTCGGCCAGGCTCAGTTCGAGCTGCTCCCATTCAACGCTCTTCACTTCACCCTATGTGCTTGAGATGATATGAAACCGTTCAATGACAGCCATTCTCCTTGACCTCCTAACTATTTTCTAAAAGAAACTGTAAACTACAGAGTCTGTTGAACCAGATTAATGGTACACCACTGCCAACCATTACCCAACTTCTTTCCACCTCAAGTAATGACCTGGAAGAGCCGTATTCGGCCAGGTATCAAATTTCAACGGTGTAGTTATCGCAAAAACCCAGGTTAAAGCAAAGGGTGGAGTGGATTGTAAGATAAAGAATTCCTTACTTTACTACCATGCAGATTAAGAATCCTACGGCAAAGCATTTTCTAGACATAACAATTTATAGGAAGATCACATGGAAAGAACTTTGTGCAAAAAAATTAAATACAGGATAGGTCCATGTGGGATAAGCACAGATAAAAGTTTGATATGTTCCAATCCTTTATGACATGGAGCAGGTTTATCATACTAAACAGTACTAGCATTGGTATATAGT
The DNA here is from genome assembly GCA_003864495.1 of Nemopilema nomurai. NCBI lineage: Eukaryota > Metazoa > Cnidaria > Scyphozoa > Rhizostomeae > Rhizostomatidae > Nemopilema > Nemopilema nomurai. The sequence continues at coordinate 947,693 of ML133461.1, read as the reverse complement.
TTCTGATATTTGTGTATCTTTAGAGAAATTGCCCTTCATTTTTGACAATACATGTCGTCGTAGCGGCGAATATGAAGTGTAGCTATGTAACTTATTTCTTTCAACGTTCCTTTAAGATTCTCGCAGGTTACTTGAAAGAGTGCAAGAAACTTGAAAGTTTTCTTTATGAGCTCTCTGTAAGCGATGTCAAAAACATTTTGCGCTTTATCAAAGAAGAAGACTTTTCTTCATTTTATTAAATTCCTCTTTTTTATTTTGATCCATGACATTTAACCCCTGCCTTAGCTCAATATCATTTTTTCACTGATGTGTTTTGTCTGTTGTGTCTAAAGAAGCGAGATGGACGTTTTTATTTCTCGTAGTTCAGTGCTCAACATTTAAACCACAGCAGCGATATATATATATATTCAGAGCTTTTACAGTGGATGCTTGTTTTGAATTATTCATTTGCAGTTAGTACAATTACAGAAAGAACTTGAATAACAGGCCAAAGCAATTTATCATGCAGCTCTGAACAAAATATGCATTTGCGCAAACATTTGTGCAAATACCATGTAAGACGAGTACTTTAGCAAAAAGTGAAAAATAATAAACTGATTTGAAACAAAGGCATGCAAACAGAAGTAATTGTTAATAAAGTGACAAAATTTTTTTGAGATCTGGGATAACCATTGGGATGTGCATCTTCACAAACTTCGAAAGTCAAACACTCAAAAGAAAAATGTTATTCTAGAGAATGATGTTGAACGAGGGGTTATGTTTAGTCATAATTGAAAGACACACCCATTAAATTTGCCGAGGGATGAGTTAAGACTGGAAGGTTTAAGGTACAAAAAGTATAGAGCTATTTAGCCTCTCTAAGAAGTCATGCACCCATCAGCTAGGCCCCTTTCCTTCCTATGTTAGGAATGTTGGCAATCACCATCATTGTTAGCGCCCATCCATCCCCTCTGAAAAACACGCTGTGCTTTTGCATTTAAATCTGTTTCTGACACAGCTGTAGTCTTGCGATTTTAAAAGGCGATGCACAACCAGAGGTTCATAACGGTTCTCATAAAGAAACTTTCCGAAGATTACTTAGATAATATTGCAGTATTTCCATGTGCCCAACTCGCTTATCCCATATTTAGTGTAGCGTAATTTCTATAAATGTTCACTTACCAGACAAGAGGTGTATCCTTTCGCTAAGTATGTCTTTGAACACAATTTGTCATCTTGTAAATGGAAAGACTTGGCATGATCCGTGCAGCAGCCATCTTTGACATCGAACGAATGATTTCGCGCGCAATTTTGAAAAATCAAAATTTGCTCGGACCCAGTCTATTGGCGGCAAAACATTAATGATAAACCATTGATTCGTGAATATGTTAATTCCCCCTTGATTTTTATCAATAATTGATGGCTGCCCTTTCATAATAAATACCGACAGGAGCTATTACAAGCAAATAGCACGCTGGGCCCTGTAGTTGAAGCGAAAAATACAGGGAACTGGCGAACACTGATTCCCTCGTCATCGGCAAATGTTGGGCCTATTTTAGGCCCACTAGCTTGCTAATTACTGTGTTTTTCACAGACTGGACATTAGTATGCCCAACCAATGCCAACTCAAGATATTTTAGTCACACGGAAATTAATTATTGAAAATGGAGAGATGAGCCGGAAGAGTTTGAAGAAAATCCTTAGCTGTGCATTTGCTCTTCATCGGGCTTAGATTGGCACACAATTTATAATGCCCAAAGTCCGCGGGCAACGGTGGAAAATCAATGACGGATCAATGAAGCACTGGCCGTTTTTTTTAACTGGCAAAACTGAAATATTTGCTTGAATTCGATTCAATTAACAGTGGCTTTACAATGGCCTAAGTCTACGAATCGAAAGGAAATGAAACTAAACTCACACTGCTAAATTCAGGAGGGTCAATTTGGGGATAGTGCCTTATTTATTAACGCAGATCAAATCATTATAAATATTGAATTGAAGGTACCTGTGAAAGAAAGTTACTCTTGCCATGGGGCGCAAAAGTGAGTGTCAAACCTGTCTATTAAACACCAACTCGATAACTACAGACTGCTCCAAAAGATCTTTCAGCTAGATGAAATCTGATCTTGCCATATTGTGTCTTAATTAATTTTGATATTTTATTTCAACTTTGAAAAATTTGGCTTCGCAGAGTGTGTAGCTATACTTGGTTGATGACAATAATCTGCCTCAAAAATCATCCATTTACCCATTCTTTAAAGTTAAGAAACAGAAAATTTTTAGTCAGTGACACTTTGATCAAACTAAACGTTAAAATTCTCATTTATCAAACAAATTGAAGGGGATTCATTCTTAAAACTAGCAATTCTATTAGAGAAGAGTGGGACAACTTCTATTCTTTTGATCGACAATACTAAGTATTGTATTGCAAACACGAATCTATATTGTAGCACGAGATAGACTCTAGAAATATCGCTTTAAGGAGGGTGAAAAGAAAAGCAGATCTAAACTAACCCTAGCTAAAAAGATACGGGGTGACGTGGTGTCAAAAGATTCACTGAGATTTTTATAAAAAAGGCAGTGTTCAATGTGCATTCAAATAACTACACATGAAATACCTGTATCAATTTAAGGGAAAATCAAAACTGATAGGAAAATATCTTGTCATTTAGAAGTTCATTTATCACTTAGTCATGGTCAGTTCATGCAAAGAGGGATATCAATTTGATTGACCCTCAGTCTATCGTGTTACAATACCTGCGAATTAGAGATAAATAACCTACTAATGTACAGCGATTCAACAAATCAAATGGGTCAGAATTACAACCAAATAAGAGTTGGAAAAATTAGCTCTAAATTTGAAACGATAAAATTCCAGAATTGTTCACGATTGCTTATTCAATTAAACATGCCCGTCGCTAATTATGGCTTATTTTGTCTGTCTCGCGGATCTCTTTGAAAGGGCTCAAAAGCCCCAGAACACCCTTTCAAGACGTGGCCAAATGTACATATGGTATGAAAATAGGAAATATGAGAAATACCAAAGCTGGTAATTAAACACACAGGGGTTGGGGCAAAACGTAAATCATTTTAACGGGACACTTATCATGTGACTCTGTTGCGCTTCTTAAATATGTTGGAAGACGCAGGATTGCAGCCATAATCAGCCATATGCTTGCAACTCGGCCTGCCACCTGGATTCACCTTTCACCTTTGACCTGTTATTGGGCGACAAGGTCCTCCAGTTGCTTGCAGGAGCGCATTTCCAAGTTTTCAGCCTTTCGCAGCATTTCATGGTTGCCCCATACTCTTGCTTGATAAAGCATCTCTTGCTCTGCAATAAGGTTAATTAGTGCTATACATTAATAAGAACAATGTCATATTTAAAAGGAGAGTTCTACGAGTAATTTTAAGAAAAAAAACCACAGCACTATCGAGAGGTTACATGGCTATATAATGGTTATATGGTTATATCAAAGGTTATCTGGATATAAAACAGATATATGGTTACATAAGAGTTTATATGGTTATATAAAGGTTACATTGTTATTTTCTATACTATATGCTATATAAAAGGGTCAATGAATAAAAAATAAAAAGGATCACCTGATTCAACGTTGCTCATTGATAAAGTTAGAATGACTCAATTACTAAACCAATAACGAAAATTACAAATAGAAAAAAGAATATCATCCATCGATCCATAGAAAAAAATGAGCGCGTCTCTCTCAGTTAATTCTCAACTTTTTCATTGAAACGCGACACAGAAATATCGAACAGGAAATGCAAGACAAATATTCATTCTTTACATAAAATTCATACTTACTGTACTGGCGCTCTTTGAAACAATTTATTTGAACTTTCTCGATGTAATCCCTCTCTATTCGTCTTTCGAGTTGTTCTAAACTATCACCGTGGTAGGAATTGGAAAAGGTTTTCTAAAATTGAGAAACGAAAAGGTTTTTTGATAGATTGTATGACTGAATAACATTTCAGTATATTTATGACCACATTTTGACAATCATAGACAGCAAATAAAGGGTGTTTGTCGTGGGTTAAGTTCAGATCAGCTCCTTTTCATTTCAAAATTCCACAACATGCAAATGCTATACAAGAAAAAAGAACTAAAAGATAACAACGAACCAATGAAGAAATACAAACCAAATAACAACTTAAAGGAGATCTGCTTGCAGGGAATTTCGTTAAGGAGGAGCTCTCTTAATAGGTAAACCGATCGAGAAGGGAGCACGTTGGTTAAACAACAATTTCGGACCTTGATAATAATCAAGATTCTCTTCACCAAACAATGTCATCCATTTCGTAATACAGAGCCATGATTGTCATCTATTCGCAACGACGAGCATGAATTGTCCCATATTAGTGTGACAAAAAAGTTCCATATTAACGTGATAAGCCAGTTGGCGCGGTTACCTGTACAAAATACTGTATTCGATGTCTGTTTGTTACTCGTGGGTGAATATAATTTCTAAGAAGAGATTTAAACATTAGATGACTTCAAAGACATTGACCCTACTTTGAGCTAAGCTATTCGGGTGATAAACAGAATAGCAAGAGTAGTTCAAGAAATAAAGCTAATTCTAAAGCATTAATGAGGCAAATTTTGAAAACACAAAGAAATTTTGATCGCAGTAAATATTTGCCAAGATTAAAGAAAACTCTGGGAACAATGATTATAGAGCAATCTTTCAAAATATTCAAAATTTGACGAGGCAAAAACAGAAGCCGGAAAGCTATTTTACTTCTGTCACAAAACGATTTTAAGCCGAAAACACGTATTTTTCAGTATCTTCAAAGAGTGCGTTTTAGACCCAAAATAGAGAATGAACAAGGACTCGATACTCACCCATTTTGGTGAAAACTATAAGGTGGATCTTGAACTAAAAGACTACTAAACAATGAAAATGCGACAAGGATGAGAATCGGAAGCAGCTGCATGATCGGGTAGTAAGCGGGCACGTTCTGAAACGAAAACAGAAAAACATCCTGCTTATAATGTCGAAATAGTTCAGGCAATTGCCCAAGCTTTAGTAGTTATAATAATCCATTAGAAATGTCTCTTGAAGTAAAATAAAAGGTAGTGGTCCTCAAGACTACTGAATATCCAATCGTCTCCTTTTTCCATTGCATTTACGATGGTGCATATAGAGCTTTTATTGAATCTTGATAAATTTTTGCAAAAATAATCGCGAATTCAAAAGATCTGTAAAAACAGCCAACAGTTTTCTGGGTGTGACAAATGTCGGATTTGGGGAAGAATCCGGGAAAGGGCGAAAAAATTCCGTAGAAACTGAGATCGCAAGAAACCTGTAGAAATTGAGGTTTGAAAAAACCTCCAAAAAATAAGATTGCAAAAGCCTGTAAAAAAGTGAGATTGTAACGTCCTGGAAACGACAGAGAATGTGAAAGCCATTTTAGAATTGGAAATTTGAAAGTCATCTTAGGATAGGCCCTACTTAGCCTGTAGAAATAAAACCCTCCTGGTGTATCATGCAAATGAAGGATAAAATGTGGGGCAATGTCTGTAAACTCGGCTAGAATTTGAATACAATGATTGACCTGGTCCACCCAAGAGAGCAAAGGCAGTTAAACCTAAATAAAAAAGACAGTTAAAATTAACAGAGAATGCAAAGTCTGGTTGACTAATAATGAATTAAAAGAAGGAACCTGCTCTTCTCTATTTTGAAAATGGGCATGATGGTGCTGATGTCGATTTCTCCGCTGAACATACACACGGCCTTGTCAAAGAAAAAGAAATGGGTGCATCTCATAAAATGGAAACACATTTGATCCAAGGCAAAAACAAGAAAGATAAAGTTAATCATTTTTTGTTGGAAAACACATAAATAGGGTATGATAGTGACATTAACTGTTGCACTTGAAAGTGCATCTTCCATTTCTGAGACAAATTAAATCAACAATTATTAAATATACATAGGATAAGAGTCCAAGCTTTACAAAACCGATCAAAATCAATGATAATGAAACATTGCTGGGTATCAAGTAGCTTTTGAGTCATTGAAAGCGTAACTGCTATCTCAAAAGGCCTTCTAATGTTCACTGGAATAGTAGAGGGTTACCTGTGGGGAATCCACCACCGAAAAACATGTTGAAAATATCTTCAGGTGATATGTCTGTAAAAAACAGAGGAAGTTAAAAATCTAAAGTTTATGTCTCATGTCATATGTCTAAAATATGATCTTCTAGTGTGAAATTAGAGGATTTGTTGGGTAAGCATAAACATTATGAAATATATATAATACACATTACATGTAAAAATGTTTTTAAAAAATATCACATAAATGGAAAATAATTGCAAGCTATTTTTTGTAGAAAAAGATTAATATGGCCATAATTTTGCAGTCATATGGTAGGGCTTTAGGGTTGAAACATAAAAATCTTTTTTACAAAAAAATAAACAACTATATCAATAACCAACTTGTTGCTTTCTAAAAATAAATTCATGATAGAAAGAGCAACTTTCAATAATGTTAGAAAAAACTTCCAAATGAAAAATATTAGTACAAAAATACAAAAACATTGTTTGTGCAAATGTTTTCCCCAGACCTTAACAGAATCAATTGATCAAGAATGATATAATAAAGCAAACCACTATCAAACCTTCAAACTCTCTTTCAAGATCACTGTAATGCCTTGTGTGCCTTTGGGCAGGCCCCAGTGTCTCCCCATACTCTTCATATCGCCTCTTCTTATCTGGGTCACTCAACACTGCAAATGCTGTTCCAATTCCTAATGAAATCACATATCAAAAGTTGCATGTTTCTCAAAAACAGTTCTGAGAAGTTTGAAGAGAAATTATTCTATATCAAGGTGTATTGATTGACTAAGTGTAACACAGCAACACGATAACAAAACAATTGAAGAGCAAAGAACATAAATTCAAAGTCTATTGTAATGTAAAGTATGAGCTTAGTTAAACAACAATACAAAATGGTGAAAGATAGAGAAAATAGCAAACATGAAATAAATGCTTTTGACAAGAAACAACCTCAGAGAAAGTGAAGAAATATTTCATAACAAAAGCATAACAAAATTTCAGGGTTTTTATCAATGATTTCAACTCTGAAGGATTGTGCTAAGTGCTAAGAAATATTTAAAAATAGATGGAAATTAAAGATGCATACTCTTGAAGGCTTCTGTTGCACCAGGGGCTTTGTTTTTGTCCGGATGAAATTGCAGCGCAAGTTTTCGATAGCTCTTTTTAAGCTCTGTTTCATCAGCACTTTTCGAGACATTTAAAATTTCATAAAAGTCCTTGCATTTTTGTATTCTGTAAGTGATTAATAATTAAAAACATTTGTGCAAAAGTAATACATAAGGTTGAACACAGATGATGAGGGCAAACAGTGAATAAAGACACCATTTCTAAATTTTCATTATTAAAAGACAGTTCTACATGAAACAGGTTGAGATTACCCATAGATTTGGCACAAAACATGCATGGTTGATGCTTATAGTATGCATTTAGTCCTAAAGTAGATGGGCAACAAAGATGCAATATGAATCACTACTGTGATGCAGATATTTCTGACCACAACCCCCTTTTGCAAGTCCCTTATAAAAATATGATTTCCAAATCTATTAGTACAGTGATTACAGCAAAGATTTTTCTACTTGAAAAACTAGATCAAAAGCAAACTCTACTGCCAAAACCACTCCCAGAACTAAACTGTTCCTTCCCTAAGTTACCTGTTAACTGCATCCAACTGCTCTTTGGTATAATCATCATCATCAACTTGTCCACTGTATGATTTCCCTTCAGACTTTGTCCTTTTCCTTGAGTGTCTTTCACTTTGTTCTTCGCTGCCAGCAGATGATGTGCCATTTCTTTCAAGAGCTTCTAACAAACCTGTGGGTTTGACACAATATGCTTCTAGACTTCACTATACATTATGAGGGATAGCAACTTGGCTACCAAAATATGAATACACTCTTTGAATCTAGACCCAGATGTAGCTAAAGCAGTCCTATTTTGAATGCATTACACACAAGGATTAGATAAGTTATTAGTTCTTGCATTCAAGTAGTTTAATGATGATAAAATCTTTTAACTAATGACAATATTCTATGAACACAAACATGATTTAGATTAATTTTCAGTGATAAATTGCACAAACAAATGAAAAAACCAAGCATGGTTAACAGACCTTTGCTTATACAAGTAATTATTGGTTATAAATACAAAAGAAGCAGAAAACTTCAATTATAAACAATTTTACCAAATCTTAAATAATATCCAAAGCTTCAAACTTTAACTACATTTGTTTGCAAAGTGGGTCACCATTGCAGACAAAAAATATTTCCTCATCCTTTCAAAAGCAGAAGCTAAACAGCTAAGTTTTGACTGCCTGCTATTCAGTTTTTATGCAGCATTTTTCTGCATGTAAACTCAGATAATAAACCATTTTGGCCGAGTAAAAATTTACTAACTTATATTAACTACTAACTAAATTTCATGCAATCAATACTTACCACCATACTCTTCCAATTAGCTAAGTATGGTAGATAGAAAGCAATTTCTGTCTGACGTTGTTAGGTACAACAATGTTCAAATATTCATTGCATGAGATGTGAATCAATACACTTTACTTTGTCAAAATTGTTTATTACCCATCTTCTTTTTCACAAGAAACCTAGCTTGGGTCATAGTACTCAAAGTTTCTTATAAATTTCTTATCTTTAAAAAAGCATTTAACATTAAATCTTGGGTCTTCCTTTGCATATTAATTGTATTAAAGTCTATAACACAACAATAAGATTTGATATTGTATCACTTGTTATCCTAAACACGAGGACTGCTTGCTGAACACTGACTAAAAAACTGGTATGTACTGAAAACAATTTTGTGTTACATGGAGAAGTTATTGGAAAGCCACCTACTGTTACAAGGAGACTCAACATTCTGTGTTATTCTAAATAAAAATGTGTTAGCAAATTTAAATCAAGCAAAAATGGATGGTTGACATAGTATTTTCAGGTTTAAAAATTCATCTTGTTTTTTTCAGTTTCTTAAATATATTGACTTAGTTCTAAATTTTTCTTGAATTTTTGGGGCTCTTGTTCTAGCTTTCTTACGAACCGATTTCTTATATAAAAAACGTTTATGTTTTTGTAGAGAAAAATATCCTGCATGAAAACTGAATAGCAGACAGTAAAAACTTAGCTCTTCAAGTTCTTTTTGTAAAAATGATGCGGGAATATGCCTTGCTACAATGGTGGCCCCCATTGCAAACAGGTGTAACTAAGGATTTCGAAGCTTTGGATACGAGTATAAAGAGTAGATATGAGATATACACAAGCTGTAACATCACAAAACTAAAATCTCAATCTTTCATCTCTACACCTGAGTTGAATAACCTGGAGATCGGCTGACTTCATAATAAAGCCTCTGCATAAAAATTATGGAACGTGTCAAAGAGCTATTCAGGCCAATGACAAAGATGCAGATGAACTGACCAGGTCAAACCCGAACAAGGCTTTCTACGTAAACTGGCCTAAGCCGCCTGCCATACACGCAGCGAGATGCCAGACCTTCATACATACCACTAGCATCTTTTAATGGATACATTCGCAGGCATCTTTCGAGGAATCGTTTAGCCTTTTCTCTGTTTCCAGCACGGAGGCATTTCTTTGCTATTTCTAGACACTTTTCAGCTTCATCTCGATTACTCTCCATTTTCTATTTCATCAAATCATCCTACGAACAATCCCTAACGCTCCCCCACAGTGGTTTGGAGATGACGACATCAGGTGCACTTCAGTTGGCAACGCGAAACAAAGGGTAGTTCATTTGGGGCCCCTATTACCTATAAAACATTTCTGCTTTAACTGACTATAACAGTGATTTGATGCCAATGAGACATTGAAGCAAGCTCAGCCAAACTTGAGGCTATTAAATATGGCTGGTAAAACCCCGAATGTTTAAAAATTGTATATTATATTTCCCCTCATAATCAATTCATCAATCAGTTTATACCAACGTAGAAAGGGTTTCATGAATGTCAAACAAGGCTTTGTAACCCAAAGAGATTGAAAGAGCTGATTGTAGGAGTTCCTACTTCTAATAACTTGAGCATTAAATTAAAGTTTATCACAATATTTTGTTGCATATCATCCAAGGAACAATTTAGACTAAAAGGGCAACAAGACGAGAGGGCAAGGGCCTTGTAATGTCAACAAGTTTGGGGCATCTCGTCTGTGTCAGGCCTTTTCAGAAATTTCTGTCCCAGACTGGTGACCAACAACAAATGTTTGAAGCATTCATGGTCATTATGCACCAAAAATGCAGTTTTCAAGTTTCATTTTGCCATAAGGGCGCTTCACCGCGTCCTGGCAGAACAGCTTGTAGCGGCAAAGAAATACAAATGCATACTTTGCATGGAAAGCATTTGAAGCTAAAGTTTTGCATCATAGTTGCTACTGAGAAGATATTTATCAGGTCACTAACGAATGCATCAAAAAGAACAAACCGCTTCCTTTCCTTCGTAAAAATTAAAACCACTCGACTTTGCTAAACTTTCCATTTATCATAGAAACGACATGGGGATTGCCAAATACCAGTAGTACAATACTGTATTAAACGTCTAACCTAAGTCAGCATAGACTGAACTTGGCTACAAATGGAATAAAAATTCAGCACTTGTCGACCAATAAAAACACAATCGAAACATGTTCGCTCAACACGCAACTATTGGTACTAAAATCTGTTGGTTCTCTGGACAATCCACCTTCAAATACATTACATTAGAGTGAACCGACATAACACGTATGACATAGTAACAATCAACGACAAAAAACGCAGGAAAGTATGGACTTAGGTGAGATGGAAAATTCTACGCAACACTAATGCCATTACTTCAGCGATTCATACATCTACCATCTAACTCGCTATTCTAAAGAACACGTGAAATGTACAGTACGTCCCGCACAGTTCAAAACGAACATTCCAATCAAGTTATCGTAGGTCTCTACTAGGCATTTAAGGTATAAGCAGGGTCTCTGGTAGAGTTAGCAATCTGTTTGTGCGTTATGAGCTGGATTCTCAAACTCTTAAACCAATGATAGCTTTCGTGCCATTTGAAAACGCATAACCAAAAATATGGCTGAAAAATCAATAAAGGAACTTGAGGATACATTAAGTAACTTAATGAACAATGCATTCCCAATTGTCAAACAAAAAATAAGTAAAAAAGGTCACTAGATTGAAAGTCGGCTATCAGTGAATTGCACCAAAAGCTGGTGCTGGTCGCTAGCAGAAAACCAAGCCTGGGTAAAGTGCAGAGTAACACGACTTAGTGGGTGTTTACATGCTGCCTTCACATTCGCCCGAGAGTCCTTGGGATGTCGGCAACCTAAAAAAATAATGTTCTTGCATATACTTGAAACTGCCAGTGAAATATTGAAAGCAATTCATTTTATAAGTTGTCTGTGGTAGAAGAAATTTACCAGCATTACTCTTGGGCCCGTTGTAAGTTTAAGAGAAACATCCAAACACAATTTTTTGCTAGAGAATAGAAACGTATCTACGGCCACTGCAACTTTAAGATTGTCTGACAAAATAATAAAAGCATCATGGTTGTAAATGGTAATGTTGTTGGCGTATTTGTAGCTGTGGCTCGCTGTGCCGTAGTAGTGCTATGGTCCAACACCGAATTGGCACGATAGTTATGTGAGGTTGACTTTTGAAAATCGTCGAAAATAATAACATAAATACCCGGCTTATTTATTCCTCTTTGTCAGTGTCGATGCTCGACTTTGCGAAGCCTGTTTTCGAGAAGTTGAGAAGGGCCTTGGCGGCTGCATCTTCCCTCGACGCGTCAACTGTTTTCCCCATCCCTTGGTATACGACAGGGGGTACTGTGCATACGGCTAGGTGTGTCGTGAATGGCTCTGACTCTGTTCGCTAGAAGCACAACCAATAGTTCTTTTCATGGGCAATACACGCATAATCAAAGACACGAAGAAATGCTACAACAAGTTGTAACATGGGCATCTGAACTTACTTTAATAGCTGTTTTGTCGAGTTGATCAAAAGAGCTTCAGACATTCGCACAGAAAACTCGAAATAATTAGGCTGCACAGAATCGTTGATATATGCTTACTTTCAAATCAGGTCATTATTAGACTCATGGGCCCAAAATTCGGTTGATAAAATGCCTTAGAAAGCCCAAGAGAAACAGAAGAATATACATGCATACAGGCTGAGTTTTGACTAAAGCAGACAACGCAAATAAAGTCATGATATTTTGATTCAAAAACTTGACAGCACAGCCGCACTATCAGTTAACATGCTTATATATGGAGTATTTAGTCCAAACTTATGAAGTATGGAAATGTTGCAAAATGACTGCAAACTGGCAGAAATTGACATAAAATTCTTTTTTCGAGTCTAAGACAGTATTCGACTTCCAGCGCCAGCCAATTGCAATGTGGGGCAAAAAAGCAATTAAGAATCAACAGAATTAATTATGTACAACAATAAATAAATCATGCGATCTATTACCTTTCCATAATCATTGAACAAAATTTGCAGACCCTCACGGTCAGTCAAACAGCGCAGCTTCTCCGTATTCGACATTTGGCCCAATTCCCCATTTTGAAGATTGACACGCGTCTGCACAGGGGCACCAGGAGCCCTGTTCAACATCTGCAAGGGCGGCTTCTCGTCTATTTTCAACGTGACAGGATTCGCCGCACTTTTCGGCATGCCAATTGCGGCACTCATGTATGCCTTGAAAACGAAACCAGAGTATAGAGAAACCCCCTTGCAAACTCTTTCGTATGTTGTTATCAAAAACATACACTACGCCTAAAACAATTACTTTTAACTGCATCTTATAATGTTAATGCTGGTTATGTATACCAACGGGTGCAAAGAGCACAAGGCATAAAAAAGGGAACCAATACGTTCAGATCATACTAACCTTCCTAACTTCGTTCTCTGCTTCTCTGATCTTCGCCTGGTCAATACCACAAATCTTCAACAAATTGTCAGCTGCATTTTGTTTAGCTTCCTTTTTAGTCGAGCCAATGCCAGTTGCCACCAGTTCTGGGTTGTCCCCCACTGACACCTGAATTAGAAAACATGTGAAATGTAGAAAGAGACAACTTATGATATACAAGAAAAACTCGATATATATTCTGCAAAACACGCCATATTCAATCTGGGAGGTGAATCCAATAAAGTCACATTATAAAGCCAATTTTCAGGAAGTCACATCGTACAAAATCATATTCTTTATAAAGATGCCTGTGGGATACGTGAAATGAGACATTGACTCCAGCTACTCAGGCTTTGACTCCAGCCTAACTTACTACTCTTAGAAAAACTTCTAACTATGTGAAATGTGACATTAGTCAGATATTGAAATGCATGTTATGCACAACTACATATGCATAACAAACTACTTTATATATGCGTAAATAAATTGAGCACTTGACTACAAAGAAATCATTGCTTGAGTTTGTACACAAACTTAATGTGCATGTCAACTTCTAGTATTTTTCTTTAATGACTGCTGCTTTTTTGAAATAACCACATACATGAAAGGAGATTTATAGTCTATAAAATTCACTACACATCACATACATACCTGAATTTCAAACTTTCTATCGCTTTTATTGGTTGGGTCTATTAGTAGAACATAGGATGGAATCGACTCCTTCCTTAGCTGCATTAACTGAGTTAAATATGTAATTGGATCTAAAAAAATGTCAATCACACGATTGGATTTGACACTTCTTTTCTTTTTTGTTGTTCTGTATGTGTGTGAGTGTTTCTTCTCAAATTTATCTAAAAACAAGATGTGAGTAAACATGTTCAAGATATCAAAGATACACCAGAATTTGACCATTCAAGATATACATTACTTCTAATCCCAAAATACATTGCAAAATCACAAAAAGCCACTGGTGCCCATTGAACTTAGCTTGGCAAACATGGCAGCTTGGCAAAAAAAACATAAGTACCGTAAACCCTTGAATTAGCCCCCTGGGGGCTTATTATTTTTTGACATTTCTGGATGGGGGCTTATTCGAGGGGGGGGGGTGTTGGCTTATTCGAGGGGGGGGGGCTTATAAAAATTTTTGGAACATGCCAAATAAAAATATAATTTTTGAAATTTCTTTCTTTTCACATTATAAAAAATAGCCTAAGTATAAAGTAACATTTGATTAAATTATTAACAAAAATATAAATTTTTGTGGTAATTCACTAAAATGCCAAAGGCAACCTCAGGAGTCAAAAATCAACAAATCAAGAGGGGCTTATTCGAGGGGGGGGGGCGTATTGAAAATTTTTAGTTTTATGGTGGGGGCTTATTCGAGGGGGGGGCGATTTGAGGATTTACGGTACCCTAAAACACAGATCAGATTGACCAAACGAGATTGAATTAAATCCAGGAAGAAGTTGCAGTACAAAGGAAGCTATTCCAAAGAATGTATTCTTATCACAACAAATTGAAACATCATTAGCTTACTTTCAAAAGACTTGATATCCTCTGAGCTCATCAACAAACTTAGCATGTTCTGGGCTGCAAGGTTTTTGGCTGCTTTCTTCCCAATGCATTCACCTGTTGTTTCTCTATCACCAACTTTGCATTTGACAGTGAATTTCATTATGTGTGATGGCCCATTGGTACCAACCACTTCATAGCTAACTTTGAGTCCATTTCTCACAGCCAATTCATGCAGCTTGGCTATTTCATGTCTGTGAAAAAATAATTTTGAAAACAGTGAACTGAAGAAACATTGAAATGATTTACCGATCAGTAAACTTAAAAAGTTGATTCTATTATGGCAAAGGACAGATCCCAGAAATTTTTAAATGATTAATCTATTGAATAAATCTTAGTTCCCACAATGGAGGGGACAAATCAAGCAATTCAGCAATGAAGTAAGCATAGAATGAGCAAATAATAATATTAAAATAACCAATTGGCTTCATTAAAATGAAAATAACCAGCAGCACAAAATGTAATGAAAGAGCATCAGAGGTGGTTAACCTAAAAGAAATATTCGCTTCATCTAAAAAATGATCACCCAAATGATGGCACTTTTATGACCTTGAACCCTAAAAATAACTATGAAAAATTTGAGAAGAAAATAATATTACAAAAGGGAAAATAAGCATCATCTACCTATTGAGATTAGAGTTTGAGTTAAGTGAGTCTCCAGTTTGTCCTAGAGGATCATTTTTAGAGGCTTTGAGTATCAACTCATCTCGCTTTGCAATCAATGCTTTTCTAGCTGCATCATTTCTAGCCTCCTGCTTCATCTTGCCTTCACCAAGAAAAGGCTGCCCCAGCACGTACACTGCCACTCTCCAGATTTTGACAAACTCTCGATAGACAGCCATGTGTCCTCCAGGCTTCCCTATCATGAGCTTGTCATAATGTGCAACTGGATTTGGATGCCGTATCTGTCCTGGATCCAACTCTTTGTACTCAACTATCTCACCAGCCCTTATTGATAAAATGTTGAGTTCTACTGTAGGGCTAACCTGCATGCCAGTTTTAATTGACCCAATACCAGATAATGTGCAATTTTGTAATGCATTGCTAGCTGCATTGTTTTTAGCAGCCTTTATGCTCGGCCCAGTTCCCTCATAATTTCCAAACCCTGGTAACTTTACAATGATTTTAAATGTTTTCAAATGAGGAGGGCCTTTATCTTCAGTCGTTGTGTAAATTGGAACTATCTTGTTATTCTTGGCAAGCTCGTTCAAGATGCTGCTTGGTGTTTGTACTGCCATTACTTCTGACTAAAAGCAAAAAAAGTGAAATTAAAAAATAAGCCCATAGACCAATAAATATGTCTTCTTACATAGCTAATGCATTATTTATTGAAAAACATCATTCAAGTGATTATGGAATCAGGCTATTTCTGAGAACATATGCTTTAACAAAGTTTGAATATATTATTTTAAGTACCAATTTTATCAGGTTTCTCTGCTTGCATGTTTGGGCTAATAGTGGAATTTATGTTAACTTACCCAAGGAACATGTTTTAAAATTGCTTGGGACTGTTCTATAGACTTATAGTGGGATGTTTTGGTTTCTCAGAAAAAGGTTCCATAAGAAAATTGGGTCAATTTATAGCAAACTTGATGCCTAGCATTCTTCCAATTGGGTTCCATTGATTGGGGAAAACAGACACAGAATCTATCAATAACTCCAATGACATATCAGTTGCTTAATTGTGCTGTACACACTTTTTTTATAAGGAACCTACCTCAAGGCCTAGTTCTAAAAGTTCCTTATTCGTAGACCTTAAGTCATCAGATTTTAGTACAAAAAGTTCCTTAATTTTCACTGCACACCAATAAGCCTTAACATTTAATAGAGAGAGGGGTGAGATAGAATATGCGGAAACTACTCAATAAAGCACTTGACACACGAATATCAATCAATCTATGCGAGTATTGGCTGCAAATTAATGGAACAGGCTTTTTAGCTCTTGATGCTTGCAGTTATTAAAAATGTTCAAATCGAAAAGTTCCTTAGGGATTTCCTTTTTTAATAGTATAAGTTCTTTATATATTTCGGGCTTCTACTTGTAGGTTCCTTATAAAGTGATTCCTTATAAAAAAAGCGTGTATTTTCCACTAATAAAAAATTCATATTTCGTGTTTGGCATTTATCGACAGCTTGTTGCATTGTTGCAAGGATAGTTTGTAGAAGAAATTGGAGCTTGTTGCATTGTTTAGATTCTAAAGATTTTCTAAGGATTCTTAGTTTTATTCCCTTAGTTTGAAAACTGACACCAGTCACCCCTCCCCCTCGTTACAGTCGAAAATGGGCCTAAGAGGGTTACCTTTCTGCTCTTGGGCTTCTCCCTTCTTCGTAAGCAAATTTGAACAATCTGTCTCCTGCAAATCACATTATAGAATAAAAATAAACGAATATCACCCATCTTAGCAATCAATCTGAACAGTAAAACCAAGGGGTAGTTCATTAATTTTGCAAATGACATTTGCAATTGTTTACACTTGCCAGGTAGATGGCCTAAGTTTTAATTTCGCGCGTCACATCTTTGACAGCTAAGTATTTATAAAAATTTTACCTGCTTGATTTCCAGAATGAAAACCACATCAACTAAAACCGTTCAAATTTGCCTACTTGCAACCCGTATCACATGTGTTTCGGAACGATATACACAGCAAACAATAACTGGAGTAGCAAGCGTGCCAGAAAACACTCAAGCCGCGGTCTGGGTCTAGAGACAGGTTAGCAAAACGCCCGGGGCAGATAGGGAATTAGGCGGCAAATAGATATGGCCGCATTGCGGACCATCACGTTTTCAATTGCAAATTACATCTGCATTGAGCTAATACCTGTTCATTCTATGACTATGTATAACTACAAATAGTGGATTCAACTTTCACTGGTGTTAATGTCAATTTTTCAAACAGAATGTGAAAAAATATAATTTTGCAACAACGTCAAAGTATGGACAGTGTGTTACCACACGCCAGAAATCCTTTCTCGTTAGAATTTTTTGCACCGAGACTTTTCGAGAGGAAATCAAAGTATCAAACACTTGCTAGACAAACCACGAATAAGTGCAATCTCTTCTGTTAAGGGGCTTTTACCGAAAATGGCCTTTATAGCGCCCTGGGCGCTAGTAATCTCGGTTGGATAACTTATACTTCGCAAGGGGCATCTAATTTGGCGGTTGACATTGAAAAGATAGTTTGTGTTACTCTAAGTCTATCAATGCGAACAAAGAATGCGACTAGAAAACATTGAAAATGACTGAAAAGAATCAGATTGATGCCTCTCGAGCGTACTCCGAGCCTCCTACGTCAAGCAGCTTGAATCTCATCTTTCGAGGGTGGGAACTTTCTTGCCCACGACATTTGTCTCTGTGATTTTGTGCTGAAGATAGTTAAGTTCTCTCCTGAAAAGTGAGGGTCAATTCAGAAAATAAAGACTCCATTTATTATAGAATTGATAATTTAAACTGTTTTTCCAAATCTACTGATACATCTCCGGGCAATGATTTCAAATTACAGCCTAATGAATATCAACTGGTCCTCAAGATACATACTATCATCTTCCATTATAAACCCAGAGCTCCTGGGGCAGTCGGGCGGGGGCTGGTCGAGGCTAATATCTAGGTGGCGACGAACGAGATTTAGATTCAATGCACCACAAACACCCCTATGCTGTCAATAAATTGAGTATGACGAAATTGAAAGTTTAATAACATGGTGAAATTAAGTTCTTTTTTCGATCAGAAAATCCATAAAGTAGGTGCCTTAAAGCATATTCGAAAGGCAGAACTGAGAATCGTTAGCTCTATTTTCAGTTTCATCGAAATCTAGAATGTTTGGAATGATAAATAGTTATCAAATCTAAAAATGCTAATCAATGGATTAATTAAACTAATAATTTATCGTCATCATCTACGGGGTCCATGGCGCGGCCAGTCCCTTGATTTTCGTCGCCATCAATGGGGCTCAGGGCACTCAAAGCATTGCCCGCAATTTTTGTCGCCTCAAGCCCCTGGTTCATGGTCTCTTCCCAAATTGCTGACTTCTCTGTTGTCTCGTCTGTAACTGTAAAGCGATAAGGTCAAATCAGTCAGTAATATTTGCTCTAGATAATTTTAGCAGAGTCGCTAAAAACCAAATTTTTTTTGATAGCGCCCGATAGAAGTAGTTCAACTAGATCACAGTTAACACGAGTACTTTGATGATTCATGACGTGAAAAGATAATGCAACTCTAGTTCCAGAATAGAATCAGCGATGAGCCCAAGCCATAACAATCATATGCCCTTCACCTGCTACCCCTGCGCAACAAGAGCAGCTGCTAACGAATCTCCTTTTCGTTAGCTATCTACATAAACGATAAGACTATTACTCTTGTTCATAGGTGACTGGAGCTTGGCGATTGAAGTACACCTTCATGTTTATATTTCATGAATAACGAAACATTTTCTACGAAAAAGTACTTTCAATATTCAAAAACTGGTTTCCCTTCTTCTAGCTATTGTGAAGTTTTGCACCACAGAGCACTTGTTCGCTTCGTGTTTATAGACGATCAAAGTTTATCGAGTCATGTGAAATTATAATTTACGTTACACTGTAAGACTAACTTGGTTGCACCGGCTCCTTTACAGTACCATTTCAAGGGATTCAACATTGACGCGGAAAAAAGTGGAAACTAAATTCACTACAAAAGGACCTTGAAATCTTTGGGCTTTTGCTGAAACGGTATCACTTGCTAAACTACTTCGTTCTCAATGAATAATGAAAGTTCTTCACATTAAAGCAACGCAATTCGGTAACGTGGAAGTCTTCAACGTCTTAAGTACCTTTTGTGTTTCCTGCAAGAGACCGAGCCTTCACCTTCTCAAGGAAAGTATCGAAGTCCTCGACATCAAGCTCAGGACTAAAAAATAACGAGAAGATAAGACACGTTAAAAAACAAACTATTGAACTTTTAAAAAAACTTTGTGAACAAATTGGTATGTTAATGTCCGTCACATTGCTGTATGTCCACAAATTATAGTGAGATGACAGTTGTGAAAACTCATAGCTAAAATCAATAGAGTAATGACCATTACATCTTTGAAACAACCAAAATCAGATCCAGTATTTTTGAATAATGACTAGCCATTATTTAAGTCCGCCACTTCTTGCTAACACTGTTGGTGCAATGTTAAGAAAGAAGCAAATAGGCTTTTACGTGAATAATACTTTAACTTGCGAGACGAATCAAAATCGTGCCCTCGCGTCTAGCGATACCAAATCTGCCACTTGGATCAAATTTAATTTTGTTTCATTCTCAATTAAGCATAACAAAGCTAGTGGAAATGGAAATCATAGTAACAAAGTCTTCTGTAATTGTTTGCCTAAAACCTCACCTGTTGACTTCAAGATCTTCTTGAGAGAGCCAGCTCGTGAATTCATCGCTGTCGAACGCTCGTTGACTCTGCACGGTTGCCTTCTCCGCCTGTGTGGTGACAACAAAAAGTGACAAAGTGTTCTATTTCACAGCCTAGGGTTTGCTTTAGGAAGAGTCCCCTGTAACACTCTAAAGAAGTGGCAGTTGGGTCGTAAGTGTGAGGAGATGTCGAAGGTAAAGAGAAACAAAACACTATATGTACGAACATACATGCATATAGTACCGTTAAATTGATTCGCACAAGTTAAATTTCTCAATACCATACACCAATGGGGTTACTGTCATTGATTTAGAAGAAAGACCACCTGGGGGAACGGATATCACCAAGTTAGCATTATAATATGACAGCTCCTTCAAGATCTGTATAAAGACAGCTCTTCAAAAGCTTTCTCATTGAACATTTGCCGAAAGCCATTGTGAATGAATGTTGAATAAGCTAAATATGAGCATGGAGGATCAAAGCATTGTTGAACATACAACCTTGACCAAATTTTGAAAATAAATCCATTTCAATTGCACACAATTTCGATTAATTATTCAAATACAGACACATAGTTGATAGTGTTCTAAGCGTAAAGGGGCAGTGAGTTGCTGGGAAAGTATTTCGTTCTCCTCTAAGGATTTCTTTTCTAAGGACTTCTCTAAGGTTTTATCTTTTTTAAGACCCACCCCAGGAATCATTTCCTTCTCGAGGCATTATGAGAGAATACGAAAAGACACCCACCTTCTTTGTAGTTGACTGACTTGAGACTTTGGCTGCCTCGTTTTTAGCCAGGTTATAAGCCTGAAAGAAAAAAGCCGATCATTGGACTAAACATCGTGAAAGCTGTATACCATTGAGATTTAAATGCTTTATCCTATCCAAAAAAAATCCTGCCAACCTCTTATTGTAACAAGCAATGGTTTATATTCTCATTTCGCTCCAAACAGTTCACAAATCAAAAAATGTTTTCCTAATCAAACTCGACTCACTCCGTGCCATTGCATATAAAACGTATTTTTGAAAACTTGTCAAACGGTTTCTTGAATTAAGGCCTTCTATGTACGGATTGCGCACAAAAATGTCAGCTTTATCACATTGACGTTTTGTGACTTCTTGCTACAAACGAGGAACGACAGGTAATTTCACTAACCTCTTCTTCAAGTCGAAGATCTTCTTCTTGCTTTCTCAGCTGAAACAGAAGTTTGAAAAATAACATCTTGGACTCCTTTTTGCAAATATGGATGAGAAAGTGTAAGCTCGCTCTTCCTTTGAGATCTACTTGAATTTAAGTCGTGGCTGCAGGTGGCTGTATAAAGATGCTAAACAAATGATTATGACCACAAAATAGTTAACAAGGGGCTACAAAGCCAATGCGCAAAGCAAATAACACCCCATTATCAGGAAAAAAATGGCAGGGGGAGGGGGGGGGTGCTTAGTAGCGCAGAAGGGCACATAGAACGTCAGTAAGTCTTTCCAACTAAATCTAAAAGATGCCAATTAGAAGCACAAATATTTGACACATTTTAGCGATGCTATAGTTGGGAAAGATGTAACTTACAGAAGATGATGATGAATATTAGAGAGTTAATAGTTGATAAAGATAATGTTGAGAATATTGTTAACAAAGAAGCCTGATTTGATGTTTATTTTATTCTGCAAATACAGAAAATAGTCTATAACTGAGAATGGTTTTATTACAAAATATTAATTAAGCCACCCTCTCAATTTAGCCTCCTTCTCTTTGAAGTGCTGAGAAACAATAAGCCCCCGGGGAGGGGGCTAAAAAGATAATTTACGGTATGAAAAAAGAGGAGATGAGATGTTAGGCTTTGAAGCAGGTTTCACAAGATGACGTGGTCGGACGATAACCCAGAAGCGTTGCGCATTTGAAACAAAAGAATGTCATAGGACCATGCCCTTCAGTACAGAATCATCCCTCCTATGATCCGGCCCTCCTTGTATTCTCATTTAAAGTAAATCGTAAGTAGCGGTGTTAAAATATGAAATGCCGTTTAAATAATCCTAAATGAACACTAAGGAAATTACTTTATTGGGCTTCATTTCTAAACCACGTATAAGGTACAGCACACAAGACGCTTGGTACATCTGTGCGTCATTGAACTGTTAAGTATCTTAGAGCGCACTTTGGGGCTCTTTTGGTTTATGACACCCATTATGACATTGATGCTCCAAAGTTACACAACGTTTTCGGACTCTCGCATTTCCAACGTATTCAGAAAGTTTCTTTTTGTAGCGGAACATGTGCATGGAAGGAAAACGGACAAGTTTTCATCCATTTTCCTAAGTGACAGCCCAAATATAGACATAATTCAACAGCAGAAATCGACTCTGGAAAATAGACAGGTGAATGTATAGCCATCGTTATCTTGATTGACAGGGTGTGTTCCATGACGTTTTTTGATCAACCGCAGACACATAAAAATGCTTTATAAATTCATGACAACAATCTCCAACATTCATATTAAATCTTACGTAATTAAGATTTGGAGACGATTAGGAACAAAACACCGCAGATATAATCATTATCCCGCCCCATCATATCTAAGTACCAGTTCATATCAAGTCCATGGAGGAAGCTCCTTGATAAAGGAAAACACATCGTCAACATAGCAAGAGCTCAACCCAGTAGAAGCAATATTTGCATTTGCTGTGAAAATGTTCGATTGTTCCATCTGATTAACACTGGCTAAAGTTTCAAGAGCCTGTCAAGAGTAAGATTAAGTCTGAGTTAGTGAATTAATTTGAGGCCCTTAGCAAGGTGACATGCACTATAGTCATCTGCTTTCTCTTTGCGGGCAGATATTCGTAAAACATTTTCTAGGATTTACCGATTGTTGTTCGTTAACACTAGAATGTTTTTGGAAGCTTGAAATAGGTGCTTTCCAAATCATTACCCGTATCATTGCAGGTCAGTTGGTGGGAATCGGGTGACGACTATACACCACTCAAAGACGTACATTCAGCTGATTCATTGCCTTGCGGTGCTGCCTTGCATTCATTTACGCTGTTTCATACCCGACATTGCGAAGACGTCATGTTGTCTGCTTGCATTCATTTACGCTGTTTCATACCCGACATTGCGAAGACGTAAAAAACATGTATCGCTGTTGTTGTTGTTGATCATGATGGCGAGTGAAAATGACCAGGTCTATGACCAATGACGTATGGTCAATATCTATTACTGCACTTGGGTGGCTCTACTTGATTATTATAGCTTGATTATTATATACTTGATTATAGCTGGTAATCTCTTTCACTAAAGACTGTAATGAAACAATAGTGACCGCCGTTAAGAAAGCAATTGGTAGTAATGATGGTTACAATTTCTACTGAATTGTCTTTTCCATCACAAGATGAGGAGATAAATTAGCCTGAGCTACAGCACGATAACCTGCTATCGAAAATTCGTTACCCTACTTTGCAAGAATCATAATTGCTCGACAGAGGCAACCATGCCTTTGAAAACATTTACAACAAAGAATAGATTTGAATTATAAATGAATACCGTATTGCAGGTATGGTTATCTAATAAGCGTAATAACTATCCAAGCCGAGCCTGGTTACTGATAACTCGGCTCAATCCCAACTGTCTTGATTAAATCCACGCCGGGGACAAGTCTAAAACTGGTCAAACAAATTATACAATTCATAATTGGCTCAACCTTTCCTGCCTCGATGCAACAGCAAGAAGGGGAATGTTCAAACATCCTTTCAAATTCTATACGCTCTATACGCCAGGTTTCGCTTATCAGATTTCGTTTTAGTGACATTTACTTTGAAAAGACCATTATGGAAACCGAATTTCTTGCCATTCGATAGTTTTCATTAACAATTTCATGAAAACGTCAGACTCTGAAAGACAGTTTTGACTTTCTAGAGACAAATTCCATTATTCAAAGATGCTTCTAATATTGAATGGGGTTTCTTTGAATAAAACAGGAGGAATAGAACTCTTCGGTACAAATGAAAGTTAAAATAATTCACGAACTCAAAAGAAATCTTATCAACGTGATTTATATTTAATCAACGGCATAATACATTTGAAAATTTTGTTTAAAAACTATGCAAATTCAAGTGATTAGGTATCTTTAACTGCGTCAGCCCATGAAATTTATGCCGTGCGGGAACCATAAACACCCCCAAACTTCAGAATTATCAAATAAAATTAAAAAATCAAATCGCCTAAAAATCATGACTGAAAAATCGACATTCTCTGGAAACAACAGCTTCAGCAATTTATCAGTGCCCAAAGGCTTCAGGTAAAAAGTTGCACATTGAGTGAAACCATTTTGCGTCTGAAATAAGTCTGAGATAAGCCAAAAGGATAAACACTTTCTCTGGACATGCAAGCACTTTCTGTGGTGAAAGCTATCCAAAGAGACTGTAACCCGTGCATCATGGACTATAATTTAGTGCATTTGATCTCGTTTCAAAACCAAATGGCTAGTCAGTGATGAAATGCAATTGCTTCGTAATTAACGGCAGTGGATTTCTAAGTCAAGATGAACGGACCTTAAGAATGATGCAACATAAGAGTTACCTCATCTTCTATAGCTGCATCAGTCCTCTTCTGATGTTCAATGAGGACATCGTATCTCCCATTAGCTAGAAGCTGTTTTTCTTCCTCAGTTACTACGAAACTAAAAAATTCCACAAACTAACGCATAATTCACGAGGGAGGATAGTAATAGAGGATATTAAATCCAGTGCTTCCATTTCAAAGAAATTATCTAAAAGTAAAGAAAATGGATGTGATTTGGGAGTGGGAAGCGAAACGTATACCCATTTCTAGATGGTGATGAAAAATTTGCATTACTGTTAGATGCATTTAGTGATTAACTTCAGCACAAAACAATTCATTTATCTTGTTGTTGTTGGTATAACACTGCACATGAGGATGCTGAGCTGAAATGTTCATTATCCTCTCTGTCTATACCGCTTTAAGGAAATTCTATTATTACCCATTTCATTGAAGTAAGCCTTGAAATAATTACTTACTGAACAGCAAAAATGAAATCTGAAGAATCCACTGCAATATATTTGGGAGCAACAACTATTGAAACATTGATAATTGAGAAATACATACCTTCTAGTGGGGCGGAAATCTTCCTAAAAAACATCATATAAATCATTATGAAAGCAATGCATGAATAAAATCCTTACATGAACAAATAATTTCTAAATGTCTAGGACTTTTTCTAATATTAGAGAAAATGTTCATTTTGATAATTTTTAGAAAATTATCAACTGACAACCATTAACAGTATGAAATACTGGTGCAGTTGCTGAAAAATATTTAAGGTACTGAATTTCTTTGAACATTTTTTCAAAAACTGGATGGGTAATCTCATAACAATTAATTTCATTTAACCAAAATTAAAGATAGATTTCTGCCTTCCATTGAGAGTGAAATGCAGTTGCACGTTTATAAGACCATTCACTGCTTCTAAAAATCAGCTGAGGGTAGATCCACAAGGCTAAAAACTTAAAACTATGGACAGCATCAAGATTGATTTACCATGGAGTATGACAAAAGAATTTCTCCTGGTTATCTCTCTTTATAGCTGCACTAAAGCTACAAGTTACATATTTTTGCAAAATATAAATCAGAGACTTAACTCGTTGAATGCATCACTTACATCTTCAATTAAATTTTCAAACTGAAAAGAAATTAGAATATTTTGCATGATTACATTTGATTTCAAATCATCAGAATTTGTTGCAACGCAAATATTCTGATATTTTATAATCATCATCATAATTTGTTTAGTACATTAAATTGATCATTATACAGGAACTGACACACGATGAGACATAACTTAGAAAACAAATTACTTGACATGTAGCTTAAACAAAACAGGATGCTTCAGTAATTAATTAACTTGCAACTTAATGATTAAGCACAATAAACTGGGAAACCCATGACATTGAAATTAAATACCGAAAATTTAAAAGTGTATAGCAATGTATTTTTTAAAGCTAGGCATTTATGTTTTTTCTGTAATTCTATGCATATGAAAAAGTATAATATTCTCTCAAACTGCTATCAAAATTTGGTGTTTTTCAAATCCTGAAAGCCGTTTTCAACTTTTGCATAATTAATTATATTGGCTGCCACCCATTTGAATACAACTAACAATTCAAGGCCCCATTTCTTGCTTCTCAAAGGCAAATCAAACTTGTTGTTAATACATTCCAAAATGAACAATTGCTAATCAATTGCGAGGATGGCTCAGTGGTTAGAGGCGCTGATTCGGACCCAAGGGTCCGTGGTTCGAGTCCCTGGCATGACCAAACTTTCACCCAGAGTGAGGAGAGTTGCCAGCTCTCTGTAATTCCAGGCATAAGGAATCACAAGGTGTGGTCACATTGAGAGGAAGGATCAGGACACTGCTCAATAAGCTTAAGCTTCTCAGTATCCATCAATTTCACATTCTCAGTGAAACAAATCAAATCAAATCAAAAATCAAATCAAAAATCTATTCCAAAAATTTCCTGAATTCTCCCCAATCTACAGACTTTTGCATTCACCACTATCCTTGCACATTAAATGCATCATTTATAGCTAAAAGATCTTGAAAATTTAAAATTCCATTCTTTATAAGGTAATGATGAAACAGTTTTTAAAAGCTAAGGGGTAATAAATAATTTTGGAGAATTCATAAATTCGCAAACAGATTTTATAAATCAATGAAATATAAATACAGTATCATTTACCTCAATACTGTATTCTCTTTCATTGTATCTTGCCCTTCTATACCACCTGCAACAAAATTCATAGGTTCAACTTATAAGTTAATGGTTAAACTTTCTGTCTGTCAAAAGAGGCAGGAATGCACTAGAAGGAGGTTACCCAAACCCTGATTCAGCTATATAGTAACATCTCGAAAAAATATACTGAAGAAAGTGTTTTTGGGCTGAAGCTTATCCAAAGTCTATAACTCAGTTGTTCATAGGTCTCTTCTTAAAATTGTATCATGATTATGAATATAAGGAGGTTTTTGGTACAAAAACTGCCTCAGGGGGGAGAGGTACTAATTCACAGGGAACCAATTACAATGGAGGTGGGTTTTCAAGGCTGACATCTTGTCATGTAGCAAACTTGTCATATTTAGACAGATCTTGAAAAATACTTTAAAAAGAGCTATTTCAGGATCCAATGGAACAACCAGAACAAAAGTTACTGATGTTTTTTCAGAAACCTCAAAATGTTTTGGCCCACATAAAGGTTATTGAGCTATAATTTGGCACAAAGCCTTTTCTTACCATGTTTATCAGTCTCATGACGTATATGCACAGACTCCCATAAAGTGAGGGTAAATTTGCCTTTCAACTTGATTTGATATAGAATAACCTGTATACTGAATCGCTTTTAGCCTTAGTCCTTTTTATTTTACAAATTGGAACTTTAAATCAAATGAATTGGAACTTTAAATCAAATGAATTGGAACTTTAAATCAAATGAATTGGAACTTCAAACCATTATGAATTGGAACTTCATATCATTATGAATTGGAACTTTCAATTATATGAAACTTTAAATCAAATGGCGACAGCATGCCATTTAAAATGTTCCTGTAGGACCTAGAAAATGAGCTGTACAAAATATGCTAGGAAATATGAGGGAAATACGTTGAAAGCTGCATCTAAAGCTAGGCAGAGCTGTATAAGGTATGCTGAGAAATATGAGGGAAATACGTTGTACAAAATTGATCCTGGCTGCTTATCATGTCGTTTTCGTATGCATTGAATCACATCTGATTCCTTTGAAAAACAGCTTCCGTGGATATCAAAAAGGTAATTTTAAAATCATTTACAGTGTTATTGTACTCGATTCCAAACGGAACACCCCTGGCTTACTTTTATCTAGGTACCGTTTGAGGAAACCTGCTATTACACCACTGAAATGGAAACTTAGATGAATTACCTTCCTCTTTTTCTTTCATGTTGCAAGCTACCAAATAAATTTCCAAAACACCCACAACATGAAGTTGACTCAGACATCTCAATTGAACTAGACAACTTCTTTTCCTGCGTTTTTATCAACTCTCCATGGCGGCCATATTTAATCATCTGACTATCATGTGTCTCGTGCTGGTGTTGAAATGTGTACAGTTCTGTTTCAAAATGAGGTTCTATTGTCGACAACCGCCCACCTCAAAACTGTATTTTGCATTAGATAAAGAACTATCCCATTTGTTACCAAATTCGATAATTTCTTTATACGGTCTTATGAAACAGATGCCAAAGCAAAAATTTCATCAAAAGGCAAGGACGTCTCACACTAACAACTGTTTTTATCATAAACAAGTTCGATAAAACCCAAGCCTAGCGTTGTTCCAAATTTTAAAAGCAAATTGTTCTGGGGAAAAGGTACAATTCAGTTGTATTCAGAAATCGCCAGCAACGCTGTAAAAGGGTTGCCGTAAGGTCTATACCTTTATAAGAAAAAATTATTGCCACCAAAAAGAAACAGGAAAATAGACAAAATTGTGTATGAACAGCTTTCATTAATGGAAAATATTCACATGAATTATTTTAAGCCCAGGCTTCGACAACAGTATTTACAGCACAGTTGGCAAATTAATAAATAGAAACTGGTGGGAAATTCTGAAAGGCCGTTACACTACCAATTTTTCCTACAAAAGATGTTAGACTTGCTTATCTGGTATAAGCAAAATTGTACAGTTGCTTCGAAAGGCTATTAGAACTAAAGAAGAAAATATGTGCTAGATGGTATGAACTTGGAAAGGGGTGGGTAATAGAAGGACTAGTGATTTGTTGGTCCTTTTGGCGCCTTGATTTTCAGTACAGGGGTAGAATGCGAGGTAAGGCAACATGATGAATTCATGCTTTGTAAATGTATCCCTGTGAAAAAGTTTTAAATTAAACGGTCGATAAGTGTTGTTGATTATCATGAAGGAAAAATCTTAATATAGGCGGATGGGGTTTGACCACAAGAAGCAAAGCAACAAATCGAGGTGGAATTATGTTGAAATAGGTAAAGGGTAACAACAGAATCGTTAAATGGTGAAAGAATAGCGTGTTCTTAGCTAGATGTTAAGAGCCTCCATAGCTATGCTTCATCTTCATGATATTCCATCATACCAAACTAAATCCTTGAAATTACTTTCTGGACTAGACATTACAAAAAAGTTTAACTACCAAAACCTGAAAATTAATTCTTTTGATGCAACCTTGCACCCAAGAAGTCAACATGAGCTTATTTACAAACAGGCGTTCATAGAAGAGTTAATCACAATATGCCCAGCCTCTATGAACAACTGGCTTAGAAAAAACCTTTTGAATATATACATTTTTTTTCTTTTTCTTTTTAGGGACTGGGTAAGAGCGAGGTTCTGTCCAATGGAGAAAAAGCAATTGAACGACCCAATATAAAGCCCCGAAAGGATAAATCTACCCCGGCACCCAGTTAATTTATTGGCTAGAGAGACAGTACTATTACTGAATCCTCTCTCGTAAAATTTTCTTTATTTCTTCCTGCAGTTCCACACTGATGTCATTAGAAGGCACAAGCGTGACGTCCTGAATATTCTTATTGCTTTTAACCGCAGCCAGTATCCTTCTGCCACCAACATCACCAATCTTGTTTCCTTCAAAGTCTATGGACTTCAGCGAATTATTGTCCCTTATGCCTTCACACAAAATCTCGGTCCCTTCGTCCTGAAGATTGTTAAAGTCAACAGACAAAGTTGTGAGCGTCTTGTTCACTCGTATTCCCTCTGCAATAGCTTCCCAGCCTGCTTTGCCAATCGAATTTCCACTTAGATTCAGATCAGTGAGAGCTTCATTATTGCTAAGCAAAGTGCCGATCTTCAGAGCTCCTCCGTCGCCTATTTTGCAATCACCCACATCCATCGTGGTAATGTTTACATCCCCATTCAATGCTTCTGCGATGTAGGTGACACCCTCATCACCCAGTGGATTGCCATGTAGCCTAGAAAACAAATGACGGGTATTCTATAACAACACACTCGAAAACAACACATTCAGAATGGCAAACGGACACATCTTCTAGATATACTAAGAGCAACTCGACATTACAGATGAGAATAACACGACCCATAGACTCACATATTTGCTTAACAATTAAGCTCTACAGTAAAACGCGCGTAAGTCGGATATTTTCCGACTTATGAAATGATAAATAGGAAACCAAATGGAACAGAGGAACAGGTAAAGATAACGTACTAATAGCTTATGGTATAAATTGTGAAAATGAATTACAACTATGTGCCTTCGATTCCGTTTGTCTCTGAAAAGCTATTGTCTAGTTATAATTTTCGTTAAGTGAATGACAAACATGCCCACTTTACTTTAGCATAGGTAACATCAATAACTGTGGTATTGAGCAGCTTTGATTGATTTTCGAGATCCAGTCGTACTGTGTGCAATCATGGCTTTCATAAATACTTTGATTTTACTAAGCAGATAGGAGAAGGTTGATCAAAACTAAGCAGATAGGAGAAGCAGTCACTAGGTTTATCTAGTGCTCAAATCCATTATACGTGAATACCAATATACGATGGTAATGAAGCCAATAAAACAATAAAACGAAACAAACATAAAGCAATCTCACATGAGCATCTTCAGGTTTTGGTTTTCTTTTATCAGATCAGCGAGGTGTCTGGCTCCAGCAGGGCCTACACTGTTCAGATTCAGATTGAGCATCTGAAAGAAGAAGAATGGTCTGATGATCACAAAACAGTATGGCCTAAGCATACCAAATCCGGTCAGTTAAGGAATCAGTACAAGTCACGTTCTGTATATGAATGACAAGTACAAGGCGCTCTTTATACCAGGCATTGATCATTTCATGTGAGACGACCAACAACAAAAGTCATATACTTTATCGTGACAGTTGCTTGGCGATTGCATTAAGCGTTGGACCCGAGTCAGGAACTAGAACAGTCAAGTCACTTTGTCACGTTGTTTATGGGCTACATTAAGCACCAAACATGTTGCAAATCTTGTTTTCTGACGTAACTATGATACAAATTTTCCAGCAAAGTTTACTTTCGAGGCAGAGCTAAAATAATGCTTAAAAAGCAACTTGGCTAGCTACTTGTGTTAATAGCTAACTTATTATTTAGTCATTAATGAAAAGTATTACCTTGAGATTTTTGGCAGCCTTGACGGCTTCCTTGATCTTGCCGATGCCATCATCGTCAAATGAAACATTCCTCAAGGACAGACTATCAACATTGTCAGAGTTTTTCGACAACACTGTCGAGATTTCTTCGACCTGCATGAAAATGTCAAACCATTAGAAGCAAGAATAGGGTGATGGAAGACGATTCAGACTAAGCCTAATCTGCTAACACTCTCCTCTTAGTTCTAAGACTTATTCCTTATTCTTTGAGACTTATTTTATGAAACGTATTCTGAGTCTTTTGAAGAGGTAGGGGAAAGATACTTCTCCCTGTTGCAAAACAAGGGTCAAGGCAGCATACCTGATTGCTACAAAAATTAAAATGGGGTTAATAAAGGCAAACTAACGAAACCTGCCTGATCTGGTGAGAGGGCAACGCTGCTCAGCTCCATGTCGGCCGTGCTTTCGATCAAGGGTGTAACTGGGCCTTCGTGTTTTGTGCTTTGTTCCACAGCAGCAACACTCTCTTCATTTTCCCCATTCGCAACCCCATCTGGATCGTAACCTTTGTCCAGGCCTTCGCTATCAGAGTGCTCTTTCAGTTTTTCCATTTCATCCACAAGTTCTACGAAAAAATGGCAGAAAATATGAATAAATTTCACCTGCTGTAAAAAATTGCCTTGAAAGCGAAAACGTCATCACTTTAAGACTCTATAAAATCTAACAGCTACCAACTAAGTAAAACATTAATCATTATACCTTGTTCGGCAACTTTTTCCTCCTCTTCTCCATCTACTTCCCCCTTTTCGTCTTTACCTTCTTCTTCTTCTTTTTCTTCGTCTCCCTCGTCTTTCTCGACATTTCCTTCTTTCGCATCTTCCTCCTTAGGAATTGCATTCTCTGATTCGCTTTTCTCAGCTGAAGAGTCTTCTTTATTCGCCTCTTCTTCATCTTTAGATTTTTCATTATCTTCTTGGACTTGCTCAGATTCTTCTTCTTCAGCTGGAACATTTTCGTCATTTTGCGATTCACCAGCTGCATCAGCGGAGCTGCCGGCTTCTTCAGTTTCTTTCACCTTCTCTTCGTCCAATTCATTAGCCTTCACATCTTCCTCTTGTTTTCCATCTTCTGTTCTTTCTTCTGGCTCGGTCTCTTTATTCTTATCATCCTCTTCATTTTGAGCGTCTTCTTCGTGGCTCATTTCAGTCTCAACTTTGACATCAGTAATAGCTTCCTCAGCTTCTTCCGCACCTTGAACTTCCTTCTCTTCCTCGATGTTGGTTGGATTACTCTTAGGTTCTCCCTTTCCATCATCTAAGGGATCATTACCCTTTTCCTCCTCAGCAATCACAACTTGGATTGACGTTTCACCCTCGGCATTCCCTTCCTCCTCTTGTTTCACTACTCCACTCTCTGGTGCATCTTCACTTTGTCTTCCATCTTCCTTATCATTGTTCGGACCTCCTATATCCTTCTCCACCACTTCTGCCGCACTGTTCAACTTTGCATCACCCTAAAATACGTTAAAATTTTAAACGAAAATCTAATCTTAGAAATAAGAAGAGCTTTCTCCATTGGTGTTTTCTATCTGGAAAAGGTGGAAGAAAAAGCAAATAGAGTTGTTTCAAGCAAAGTAATGAAACAGTTAACTGAGATCAAGATTTCTTCGTATTTTTTCAAATTGCAGTTATCATGATAAACTAATAACGGAGGAGATAGCTCTAAAACATTTGGTTACATATCATAAGTGTACTAAGAAAAAAAGACAATATCAACAAGCAGACACAGGCATTTTAAAAACTAGATCAGCTTTTTAAAAATCATAACTGACATAGGTCTCTCGAAATATGAAATACGAAAACAGCAACGTTCTATGAAAATATAAAAATATAAAAAAGAAAAAGTAATATGAAAATAAAGCCACAAGATATGATACGAATCTTTCCTGGATGTTGTTAAATTTTATTGTTTCAACACCTCTTTTACGCCAGTTTGAATGAGCGAAACTGCGAAAATATTTGTTCTCAGAAACAATATTATCAGTTTCGTTCTAAGAATCACAATGCCTAATCTGAATTGGGCATTTTATGGGCATTAGAAGCAATTTTTCTCTTCCTGGAATCATTATATAGATGTCCCTAAAATCTCTCACCATTCCCCTCAAGTATACAATAGTTAAATCAATGCACCCTTCAAATATTTCAGTCAATAGAAGCAGGTAAAGGTTAGTGGCATGTTCGATTTCAAACGCTGGGGAAAAAATATTTGTGGGGCATCCTCCCGGTACTGTCCAGTGGAAAGACCAGTTCTAAGCTGCCTTTTACTGCCAGAATTTATTGACTCTAGGTATGGGTTTATTTTCAGCTGAGAAAAATGAGAGGCGTGCACAAGCCTGCAAAACTGGAAACAATAGTCTTGCCTATTAACCAATCGGCTACTGGGGCCTGAGAATGCAGCATGGTGCCTTTATGGACAGCCAACAGCACCCTAAAGTTTCTTTAACAAGCACCAAAACTACTTTTGTTATTCCTTCGTTAAGTAGCAGCCCTAATGAAAGGATACAACGTCCCTCCTTAAAGAAAATCTTACTTTATTTGGTTAATCTCAAATAATCTTAAATATTTAATGATAGGGTTGATACCCATAAAAATAAGCTTTAATTCGCTAATAGTTTTGGCTTGCGATCATATCGTTGCTTTAGTTGAAAGAAATGATCAATAATGCTTTGAAACATAATAGAACCTTAACAGAAAAAAGAGATTTTGGCTTTTTAAATGCAGAGATTGGTATCGATCAAACATAAAAATCTCTTTGTCAACGTCTAGAATTATATATTAGAAAAGAGCTAAATTAATAACAAAGGCTAAATTTTAAATTAAGTTAAAATCTTGTGTCCAAAGTTAAGGTCAACAGTACCATTCTATGGTTTGAAGTTTATTCGATAAATATATGACGTTTTATCGCACAATCTTGGAGCTCTAATCAAAGAGCTTATAATTTATTTGCCTTAAACATCAAAACCCCATTTATTTATGGCGAAACATGCGAATGTTATTTAAATACACTTAACCATCATTACTCATTATTTACTTGTATTTATATCGACGAATATTTACTTGTCCAACATTGCTAAACTTTTGAAAAACTAAAAATCGTAACATTTAATCATTTTAAATTCAGTTTTTAAGTTTATTTATAACTAGCAATTGATTACCAAGATAGTTTAAAGTTATCTTAACTGTACAGATGATACAACATAAATTATTGAGAAAAACTGAATTTAGAAAATTACTATAGATAAACAGTGTAGGATTATGGTCTATGTTCGGTTTATATCAACTCGTTCAAATCTTTTATTAGATTTAATGAATCAATTGTGAAATTTAGTGAATCAGAGATATAAGCCTTTAAAACCGTATTTCAAAGCTTAATTGTAGTTAACACATGCCTAGAGAGCCTAGTTTTTTGCTTCCATGACAAATCCAAGCAAGAAAGTATTCTAGAGAATGTTTAAGAGAAGCCACTTAATGGTCAAGCCTTCTTTCAAGTGAAATCAATCTGTCTACAGGCAGCAATAGATTCAGCCGTGGTGCTCACTGCTAGCTACTTCCCATTACTGCTATCACTGCAGCTGCAAATTTAAACATAGAACTATAGGTCCCACCAGTCAAACTGGATTCATACATCGTTCTTCTCAGCTAGCATTAAAACTCGCTCACCTTGTCCTCTTCTTCCTTTTCAGATTCAGACGAATCTTCGCTTTCACTTGAACTTTTGCTCTTCTCGCTCTCCGATGAAGATGACTCCGAGTCAGTTTTGTCAGCTTTGTCATCTTCTTCACCTTTGTCAGCTTTGTCGACTTTGTCAGCTTCGTTGACTTTGTCACCTTCGTCGACTTTGTTAACTTTTTCACCGTCTGAATCAGTCTTTGCCTCCTCAGCACCAACACTGGCCCCATCCTTTTCGCTTTCATCATTATTCTCAATTTCAGCCTGAACTTTCGTTTCTTCCTCTATATTTATTTCTGGCTCTTCCACTTCGGACGGTGAATCTTGTTTTTCTTGAGTTTCTTCTTCAATATCTGTCGAGGAATCTTTTTCAACCTTCATTTCAACTCCATCTTCGATATCAGAGACTGCAGATTCTACTTTGGCAGAGTCATCTTCAACTTCTTCTTTAGCTTGAACATCAGTATCATTTGGTTCTTCATCTACAACTTCAGAAGGAGCAGTTTCTTTGGCGGCTTCATCTTCGTTTGCTGTTTCGTCAATAATATCATCCTCTTTACCAAAATCAGAAGTCTGTTCATCCTTTCCATCTCTATTTTCTGTTTCTTCGTTCCCTTTGTCTTTTTCTTTGTCATTATCTTCTTCTTCGATTTCACTTTCGCTGTCAGAGCTAGAACTTTCACTGCTAGACTCTGAACTGGAACGATCGCTTTTCCGATCTTCTTTGTCTTCTCCGCGTTTCTCGTCGTCACTAGAACGTTCTTTATCAGTCTTTTCTTCATTGTCAACCTCAAAATCATCGTCGTCATATTCATTGGGTATTTCTTTTCCAATTTCAGCATCATCTTTCTCAGCATCCTCTTCCTTTTCTTCTTCTTTGCTATCATTTTCCTTCTCTTCGTCATCGTTGTCCTCTGCATATGATGCAAGATCTTCACCAGTTTGCGTAGACATATCACTCTTCAAGGCAGATTCTTATAAAAAAGGTGCAAAACATCAGCAACGAATCTTCAAACCAGAAAATACATAGAAATCATCAAGTCATTCCAGAGTACTTATCCAGAGCTCTGAACAAGTCGGGTCCAGAGAAACAATCTTGAAAGCTTTGATAAAAATATACCACAAATAAACTATAAAATTACACGTTCACATTAAGGCCTAGTTATGTTCGGGTATTATTCTTGCTCTCTTAAGCGTAGCTAACCAAGGTCTGCATTTGACAAACTTTTACCAAGGTTTCACATTGAGCCACACTAAGACGAAGCAACATCAGATTGATGATATGGAGAAAATTATATCGTTGGTAAGACTTGCTTGTTCAGAACAAACTACTTCAAAATTAGTTGGAAATGTATTTCAAAGATGTCTTTAAAAATAAAACATACGAATTAACGTTTACAGTCTTCAATGTTATATAAGAACGCCATTACAAATGAATGATGAGGTAATCCAATATGACTTACCTGGCCTAGCAACGGGCTCTTCCGCACTCTTATTTTCCTCTTCAGAGGCAGCATTCTTACTCTCTTCCGTAGCTTCAGGCTCTTTTACCTTTATTTCAACTGCCATCGGAGGACTGGAAGTGACGTCATCCACCGCAGGCTCACTCTGGCGATAGAAGAAAGCAGATTATTGAGTGGTAGTTTGTCATAAAACCTATGTCAAACTGTTGCATGCAGCTAAATGGACATTAAAGGTTTCTGTCGGTTTTTAGGCTCTTATAACCAAAGCCAAAATGTAAGTCTTATAGCCATCATATTGTTATAGCCGGAAGTCAAAATGTTGAGTTTAAATACCACGTAGTTGTGCTTTGTACAGCACGAAGCTAATGGGTCAAAATTGAAATTTATTTGATTCCGTCGCCCAGCAAATTGGATGTATATCAAGTTAAGGGGTCTTTGATGACAAGGTACTTAAAAGATTTAATCAAAACATGGACACCTGCGGGATTTTGTGTGGATAGGAATCGTTTCTTATTAAGCAGAAGACTGATTAGAGGGGGAAATATAAAGTCTTGGGCTTTTTTCTCAAGGATGACGCAGCGCGAACTTTGCTGTTCATTGTGTCAAGTTATTGCAACTGTAATTCACCTCTTTCTTGGAAGAAGATGCCTTTTTCTTGGCAGATGGCTTCCTTGAATGGGATTCTTGCGAAACAGAAAATGCAACCTGGCACCTAAAAAGTTAAAAGTCGTATAAAACACAGTTAAGAAAACAAGCTAAGACAAGACAAGACAAGATAAGACAATGCAAGGCAAGACAAAATACTAATTATAGCGTTCGTTTGATTTTGAGACTCACGTGGAAATTAAATACAAAGTACATCGGAAATTCAAAGTTATAGAGATGATTATAAAAAATTCAAGAATATCTAGCAGAGTGGGGAAAACTGCGAGAATTTGTTAGCTTTCGAAGTATGTAGCTAAAAATCAGGAAATAATATCTGCAATTTTATTCGACCTAGTCTAAAAATATAATGATATTGCTTCCACTTTGATCCTTGACCCTTTTGATCAAAACCTACATCATTCTTACTATATACAATGCCATCACGCCTCCAGTAGGAATCACACATTAGCAAATAAATTCGGTGCCTCACTTGTAACAAGGTGCTGCTCCACTAACACCAACAAAGACGAACTTCGCATTCTTGCCACCAAGCTTGCAGCCAGGCTTGTGTTTATATTCGCAGCAGCTGCTGACTCGAATATCCTGCACGCCATCAATATAAATCGTCAGGCCGAACGGAGCACCGCGATGACGTCGTGATATGAATGTAAACGAGGCTGCAGCGTAAGAGGTCAGACATAAAGCAATGATAAAAAATCAAAGATACGAGCTTGACAATAAAAAGTCAATATTGTTCAAAGTTTGCATTTCAAGTAAAGCATCTTCTAGTAAAGCACCAACACCAGCAGTAAAGTCTCCCGCACATTGGCTCGCTTGTTTTGAGACTTGATCTGCACCCCTTTTAGAATTGATTTACACCAAAAATATATTCCAGTCACGTCAGAATACTAGCATACCTTCTCAAAATTAGACAGTTTAGCAAAACCTTTCCTGTCTATAATGAACTCCCTAAAAGCCAAACAAACTGAAATGCATAAAAACTGTCTACACAACAAAATGATAAAAATTTTCCTTCAGCTTTGACTTTAAAACTGCATTAAATTTATATGCTAAATATGTCTCAAAAATAACAGGCAACCCTTTGAAATGCTCAATGTACTATAGTATAGTGCAATGTACTAGAGTGCTGGAAATACTAGAATATTTGAGAATGTAAAAGATTCTTCCTGACGCTACTATTGCAGAAGATACTCACTTGTTGGGGGAAGCAGTTCTCTAAACACGGTAAGGGTGCTGCCACCGCAATGCTGCTGAAGAACTGTTATTTCGTGTAGTTTATGGCTGGAGAACATGTCATTCGTCAAATTCAGTTGAGGCCCAATAAACTTGATGGTTACTTCAGCTAGCGATTGAAGCTAAATGGAAACATGAAGAATGTCAGAAGAATCAGACTGAATAGGGAAGAAGTCACAAATCAGCTAGATCGCCAATGAATTATCATACTACATCGCATTACGCAACATTTATGTACGTACTTGTCCTTTCAAAAACAAGATAACAGGGCGTATTGATGAAGTTGCACAACTATTTATGGACAGTGACTCATGTAAGGTTACAGAAAGTAAAGGGTTTTATAAGTCATAGAACTAAAGAGAGCTTAATAACTATCGATAGATTTTAATTGTCTTTAACACTGAAAATGTACCGTACCTGAACCCTGTGCGCGATTGCAGTATCCGTTCGTGCCAAAATCAACCCCTGAAAAATGGGACAGATTCTCATAGTCAGTGAAAATGGCGTCCCTTACAAAACCCCAACACAGTCTCATTGTTCAAAGGGTCATAAAACTTTCTAAATTTTCTTCAATCCAGGACGAGGATAAATAAACAAATAATTCGCATAAAGTCGTAGAATACATGAGCATGTTAAACAAAAGAAGAATTGATGATGATATATTAAATTCAATGGTGAAAGAAAAGTACGATGACAATAATAAATAAAGCTACTAAATAATAAAGCTTTTACGTATAGAACATACTCTGGGGATCTTTCGTCTTGATTCCCTCTTTTTATGAGGAGGGTGTGGGTGGGTATGTCGTCGTCTATACGGCGTGTTATCCTCATCCTCAATCATCTGCGCTCCTCGTCCCTCAGGAGGAGCACTCTGCAAAAATAATTCAAAGATTAGCCTGGCTTTGACGTCACCATCAAACTTAATGTTGATCAGCGTCTTGATAAGGTGAATTCAACATGTCTCTTTTCGCGCATTTGTCTGTTAAAGTCGTTGGTTGCTAGTCCTCTAATTAGTTTACTTCAGTAATTAAAGGTAATTATATGGCCGTTGATTAAACCAACTGGGAATCAAGCCTCGTTAAAACCTAATCGTTTTGAAGTTAAAGAGCATTGGTGTTTAGAGGAGTTACAAATGTTTTCGTGCTAAAACCTGATTTCATCTCTAGAGGTCTACTGAATTGAAAAACATACAAGGGAAACTTTAGTACAACAACGCAATTCCACTATTGTGAATGAGATATTATAGAAACTTTTTGGCAACAAAGAATCAGAATCAATGGCTTATGACCTTAGACTGAATGGCTAGCAGCAATATTGAAAAAAGGCTTACACCTAATAAATGGGTCAAGCAAGATCAACCAGGATTAATCAGAGTCGTAACTTCAAAGACCATACTAGTTGTTATCGTCGCAGACAAACGGCTATAGCCAAATGCAGACATGACTCATAGCTAACAATGAAGGGACAATAGCAGAGACACGTAGACGGACCTTGGCATAGAGTCTGCGTTTCTGATGATCAAACTCTATTTCGGGGAGGGCCTTTCTCTCATACGAATCGTCCTCTGTTGTGCTATAGCTGCTGTCACTTTCCTTTCTTCTTCGCTCAGCGGATCCTGGGTGACTACGAGACCTAGCACCAGTCTGAGGCCGTGGCAACAGCAGCGGAATGATGTCTTCATCACCCTTTTTCGATGTCTCATTCTGTGGTGATCCGATCATAAATGAGAGGAAAGTAATTTTTACGAAGGACAACAATTAAAGGAAACAGATTAAAGGAAAAGAATTAAAGGAAGATTAGGGAAAAACATGCATTATAATGCAATGCACAACATAAAAACAGCACAAAACGTGAGGTTATAAATCATGAACGCATTGCATTAATTGATGCTTCAAAAATAATTTGGTGAGTGGAAGGCTCCATAACATGTTGAGAGACGCCGATCCCCAGGAACTGGACAAATAAAATAATTAAAATTTCAATAATAGGTCAATTGCTAGATTATTTATTTACAAATTATAAAAAAGGTGATATAGCAAACTAAGAGCATGAGGTAAGTCTACCAGATAATTGACTTGAAGATTCGAGATAGATAACTTGCATTGGAGCCTGATTACTAATCTGAAGGAAAATGGTTGCGAATATTACCTTCACTCTTCTAACCAATTCAACTTTGTAAAGTTCATCAAGTTTCTTTCTTACTTCATACTGCCTCATTCTCTGTTGGAGATAAACGTAAATTAAGGAGCTTCGAACTCTCTTAATTTTGGACAGTCAGCATCATAGGACAAAATCTACAAGGACAGCCGCCAATGGATAGCTTTATATTTCCGCGGACAGCTTCTTAGAAGCAGAATGAAAAGGGCTCAAAATCTAAGGAAATTTTAAGGTTGCGATCATAGTATCACTTTGCATTTATACGACAGGTGGGCATTATTTTTCTTTTTGGAAGCAGTGACGCATTTACCAACTAGGCCCGGGCCCCCATGAGGTTTTTAATTCTAGGGGGCCCCAAGCAAAAATTTGTTAAGCCTACACGAAGTGCTGTTAATGAATCGAGTAGCATGGCACGACTACTTTTGCATATTATAGGGGGCCCCATCAACTTTGCGACCAGGGCTCCGACAGTCGTCAATGCGGGCCTGCTTCGAGAGCAAATCTTTATCGCTGGCTCGCGCGTATCGGTGGTCATAGAATGTTGTTGTCATAACACGAAGGATGGTCATCACTAGCAACTAAAGACATGAGTCCACCACGCACAAACAAGGCTTAGATTTTACTGTTGTGTGCTATCGTCCAAAGTACTTTGGATGGGGACGGATTTATTTTTTGCTTCTGATCTGGTTTAAGATTTAATCTTCGAAGCAGAAACATACTTGTAATGATAGTTTCTTGGATAACTGCCCATTTCAAAAGGAATCAGTGCTATGGAATCGTTTTAAAAACCCAATAACAGTGATATTGAGGTAGAAAACGACAACCTGATTACCAAGATAACTCGGTAGAAGACAGTTGTTTTTACTCTTAAAAGAGCGGAGTGGTGCTGTTACGCACACAGTGTTATCTTCAACACGAGTGCCAACAGAAAAAAATTTAGCAAACAGTTGGTTGGAAGCCTGGCCATGTGTGCCGAATGCCATCTTCAATAAGCTGAGAAACTGATGCTATCGATCAGATTTTGTAAAACAAGGATTCCCAGTCTCAGTAAACTGGTCATTAATAATACAACCTTACTGGGAGGTCCTTGGCTTATCTACACGAAATGGTACGTTTAATCCGCGTTGTAAAACGCTCCTCCGGCGGGGCCAACCGCATTTCAATTAAAGGCATTGAGTCATGGTGAATGGCGGTTCTCTGCGAAGAGTTTGTCTGTTTTCATGTGATAAGTTTGTTTTCATGTGATCAGAGAGCCAATCAAGTTGGCGAAGCTATCATGATGACCAAGCAATTTGCGCAGTTAGGGTATACAGTTTCCAGTTTATTAACGAAGAAGCATTGCCTAACAATTCAAATGCATAAAAATACAAGCTGATCCTAAAAAATATGCGTACCTCAAGATCCAGCGCTTTGTGTACAATGGCTGTTGCTAGGAGATCTCTCACGTGACCCTTGTGCTCCTTTTTAGCCATCTTCAGTCTGTAGCTGCTGTCATTAACAATCTCTCCATTCTTCTTTATCTGCGTTAGAAACATAAATCAGTTCATATCAACGATGAAAAA
Source organism: Nemopilema nomurai (assembly GCA_003864495.1). Classification (NCBI taxonomy): domain Eukaryota; kingdom Metazoa; phylum Cnidaria; class Scyphozoa; order Rhizostomeae; family Rhizostomatidae; genus Nemopilema; species Nemopilema nomurai. The sequence continues at coordinate 905,838 of ML133461.1, read as the reverse complement.
TCTCTAAGACGGACCTGAACCTTTGAACCGCGGTCTAGACGGGGCACTGTGTAATCATAGGTCAATGCGCAAACAACTAAATGTCTTGAAAACAAATTGGATAATGTTAAGACTTCGTGTGCTCTCCAATGCGAAATTTTAGTAGAACGAGACGAAGGTAAACCTTAATAAATGTTGTAAAGTCAGTGACATAATGATTGATATGAAAGAAACTTTGACTGGGATGCCATTACTTTCTTTGTTAACTCTAGGGCTCATACGCCTCAAACTAATCAAAAGGCAGGCGATTTTTCAACTCCTTTGCACTTTCCGCGTTTTTGACTGAGATATGCAATAAGCATGTAGGCTTAGAAAAACTGGGTCAGCAAGTACATAAAGGAAGTTTGGAGGATAGAGTTCTAAGTAGGCAGGGATTCCTATGTAAATGGACAATATAAAAATGGGGACCCAAGAGCTATAACATGCTTAAGGGGCTCTACGATCGGCAAAAGATTGAATGGTGGAACGCTTTACAATATTTCATTCCGAAGTAGATTAGAGCCAACTCAGCAACTTTTCAGCAAGCATGAAGCCATTAAGTCGAAGATTCGAATAAAGTGACCTCCGCGGTATTACTCAACTGCTGCATCAATTCGGTTTCGAAACCATGGCTGGCTGCGACGAAGCTAACTAGGACACATGGTTAATAGGTCAAAGAACATTAGCAGCACAGTGCTGTGAAATATTTAGTAAAACGAGAACACGTTATTAATGTATAACTGTTTGACATTGCCAGAAAATGCCTAAGGTTGCCAAGACCTTTCCGGCTATTTTGGCAAAATAAGGCTCCGAAAAAGCACGTTGACGTATGATGGCAGACTGATGTTTCGAGCATTTTCTATAGCAATCTCCTGAAAACAGTTTCATTATCCGTTGGAAATGAAAATTTTCACTTTAACTGTTAGAAATTCATTCATTAAATTTCATTTGGTATGCATAGCTCCTTTGACACAGGCAATTGAAGAATTTTCACAAAGACAGTCAAAGTTTTCTATTGTGAACGTCAGGAAGTATGTGTCAACTTTGTGATACAAATTTGGCTAGGCATGGTAGTAACTAGAGCAGTTTCCCTTGACAATGAGACTGACAATGATGATTACAATAATACTGGGCATGTGTAGCCTGGTGGTAGTTATCACCATGTTGAGACCCTCTGAACAACATAAAAAGAAATGATAGCGATCACTTTGATGATTAAAATGACATAGAATCTATATTTATGACTTACCAGGCCAGACTTTACAAGATGTTTTTTCATTTTTGTGTTTCCAAAGTAGCCTGCCAGATGCTTATCTTGCAAGCTGTTGTATTTTGCTAAAGGTCTGAAGTAAAGATTTTCAGTTACACATTCGTGATTATGTAAGGCTTATCAAAATATAAGGAAACCTTAGATGAATCTGCATAGGTTAAAATAACAAGATGTTATGGCGGAAACTGTAATAAATCCTTTTGCAGTTTCAAAAGCGGGGGAGGGAGATTACAGGCGAGCAAGGCAAAGCTATTTCTGAATAACATGAATACGAGTGCAAGAACCTATCATTATGTTTTTGCTGAAAACATGATTGAAAAGGAGTTAAGTGTGTACACAGGATGTTTGCAGAAATAATGATTTGACAAAAAAGAACAAGTGTATACACAGGTGCATTTGCAGAATTTGTTTTGCTTGAAAAAGAATCTGTTATATCAGGCAGAGTGTGTAAAAGAACCTGCTAGAAGCTAATTGGGTTCAGGCAAGAAAAGCCTAAAGACGATGTCTAAAGATGATGTCTAGAAGTGCATAAACGCATCTGAATCAAGAACTTGCTTCCAATTCTATTTGCAAATTTGCAGATAGATAGAAATGAACTTTTTGTTTTACTAAGCGACATTAATACATTAAGTTAAAAAATCTACATACTAAGTAAAAACATCTAAGTATATAAACTAATGAGTTCACGACTCAATGATTTGTGCTTAGAATAAATTTGAGCGTAGGAATGTGCAGTTCTTGAAAATATTACTAACACACAACCTGCTTTAAACATGATCATTAAATTTTAACAATGCAAAACTCCAACAAGTAATGAAAATGTTGCTATGCTTGCCAGAGAGTTATTTGCTTGAAAAGTAATGAAGCCAATTGTTTATGCCAATTATTGGATAATGTGGTGTTAAAAGCCGATATACTATGATTGTTGATAAATCAGCAACAAATACACAATCCATCAAAAGATGGATCCTTTGAAGTGAAATAAGTTTCCAGACAAAATGAAGCAAATTTTCATCAAATAGAAACATTCTTTTTGGAAAGCTAAGAAACAAAACAGCAGCAGATCTGTGAATCGTGACTATTTTTGCACTTAGTTATTTGCAAAACTAACTTTAATTTCTACACAATTTGTTTGTTATTTTTTTCCAAAACACCAACAATGGATTAAGCATCATTTCTACAGAAATTGAATTGCTTCAGGCAAAAACACAGAGATAGTGATGGTGTCTTGGAAAACTGTAATTGGGCAGTGGTCCATGGATGGATTGCTAGGATGTCACACATCGCAGGATGGAAATTTGTACATCCCGAAAACTTTGTACAACTCTATGATATTTTGAACTTGTATTATTAAATCATAATAAACATTGAAGACTAAGCAAATGTTGAATTAAGCATTGGATCATCTAAACATTTCAATAACTAACTCTAGAAGACTTATTTGGAAGCTGACATTTTCTTAAATTCTTTGGCTAGATTCCCTTATTTACAGCCTGTGGTAAATTTCTTTCATCAATTCGGATTGAACGCGGAAGGAGCAGAAACAAACTTTACGTTAGTGTTATCTAAAACAGTTAATTTCATCGGTAATAAAAGTTTCAACGTGAAACAGGTTCATTCATTTCTAAATTTATAGACTTTCTAAATGCCTCGCAACGACATACGATCCTTTCATTAATTAGTGCTATCATATCAAATGAAACATGCACGACGTAAGATTGAAAGGAAAACAAGCAAAAATTAGAGATCTTACCCTGGGTCCAAGTGACTCATATTTCAGTCTGAAAAAGGGCAAGCCAAAACGATGTTTTCTCACTTATTTGCAAATGCTAGGGAACAAGGTGGCACGAAAACCGTCTTTAGACTTTAAGGAACAAACTCCATACAAATCGGCTCACAATTCCACATGATACTTTCTGCAACTCTACTCTTTGAAACCACGAAGCTTGCATAACAGAGAAGCAACTAATATGTAAACGCGAGTGAAAGCTTAATGCAAAACTCCTGATCCTTGCTTGCGCGTTTGCGAATTTGGTGTGCCTGGTCTCGTTCGCGGTGCTGATGGAGTTGTGAATGCGTTGCCATGGAATTTAATAAGCAATCGATATGCGGGACGATGCGCGGGAAGTTCGCGGAAAGAGAAAAACTTTTCTCATGAAAGCGAGAATCGACTTGACCCACATATGGTAATTAGGCCTACACGATCTCGTATGGGGATAGTTTTGAAATTGATCGGAGGGCTTCCAAATGTTTTGGAAGTTTATAAAGTGTCAAATTTTTTAGACGTGTGCTAAAGAATGATCAATAAACAGATCGGTATAAGGCTGTTCAGAGGATTGGGGCGAGAAAAGCTATATTAAGGGGCCAAAAGCCGTGGTGGCTCAAGGAGGCGGGATCTGCGACCCCCTTGTTAATGAAAAAAGGAGCAATTTCCGCTCGATGTAGGAGCATTAAATTTTTACCTCTGGATAATGTTTTGTGAGACGGCCCCATACCTAAATTATTTTCCTTGTTTTACTCCTTTAGGCAAAAAATTGTCTTTGGAATACTTTCCTCATGACAAGAGTCAATTGAAATATTTCGATTATTTCCACAGGTTTCCAGCCTGATTTGTCTCTTTTCTGAGCCTGTATAGTGGATTAGGCCTGTCTGTTTTCAGTATTTCACCTTCGAACCGAAGACCCCCGAGGAGCAAAAGGTTGTGTCTACCCCAAGGACATTAATATATATACACACATAAATATAAGAAAAGGAAATTAATAAATGGTACCAATAAAAAATGCTTAATTCTCAAACTAAGTTCAACTTTCTTTCAATGATGTAGTAACTAAAACTCAGTAAAATGGATATAGGTAGAAACCTTGTCTTTTACATCCAATTATGTTTTTAATTGGGACATTGCAGAAAGACCAGGTTAATCAAGAAAGTACGCTGGCTTAAAAAGGACAAGACATGGCGAAGTTTATCTTGGAACCCAAGCTTTTGAGGGGTAATTCTTATATGCTTTATGAAACCCTGTTTACAAAAGAAAACTTTACTGCTTCCTAACAATACTTCGATATAAACAGTAATTTTCATAACTTTTGTCAATGTTTACAATAAACGTTTTTCAGCTTGCCCTTCCCAAAATTTTTAGCCCCTGAAAATGTACAAAACTGCTTCTCAAAATACTTTTCCCTTCCTTCCCTTGGCCATACGTTGTCCTTTGGTAACCATGTTGGACTACAATTACAAAAAACTTTTTCTTTGTTTCCTTTTACACCATGGTCACTCTTTGGGTGACCCAAGATCTTTTCCAGCCACTGCTAACAGCTATGCTTAAATTATAAAGGTTTGCCAATGCGTCGTTTGGTTTAAAGATACCCAAAAACCAATGAAAATTGAAGTATTCTCGCATCGTGAAAGTTGATTTGGTGCACGCTAAACTTCATCAACCCCACACTGTTATCCCCAATGTCCCGATATGATGCATGTGGATAGCTTGCACAAAAACGTTCAAAAGAGTCACATATTTAACCTCGTTCTGAGTTGCGCCTCCGTAAATTTATCGAGCTGCGCTGATGTGCAGGAGTGTCTGTTCTGGCGGATCCTTCAACAAGCCACTACTCTATTCACGCCCGTTATCAATACATGTCAATCCAATATCCATTTCAGTCGATTTTTGGCAATGCCGTGATCAAGAATTGGAATATCATTTCCTCACGTCGAAGAACATCCTTTGCTTAACTTCAAGAGAACATTCAAGTCTCATTTTTCATTAAAAGCCAATGCAAACAGTCTTTGCCCCTTGTTTCGTCTTCAACTTTGCGTGGCTTTAATTGGGAATGGATATGGTTGAGCTGTAAGGGCGGCTAAAGACTTTCTTAGTTTTATGGAACTCGAAACAGTAGAAAATTCGATAGTAATCATTTTTACTTTAATCCATTACAAACTAGTACACTGGTTCTTTTGTTCTCACTAGTAGAAGCTACACTTACTTGCATTGGTAAGGCAGACAAATATTAGAAATTTGACTAGGCCATCAAGCATTTTTGCACAGACAAGTGCAGTAAATAGTATCTCGCACCTTCACTGCTCACATTAAACATGGCCTTTCGTTGCGTCTTATGAAAATATTGCACCACGTACATTTTTTGTTGTGATTTAGTATTTTGGACTGATCACATCGAACTGCAATGAAATATTGAATTTCTACTGACCCGGAATCAGGGCTGCGACACTTGAATATGTATTGGTTCAATTTGGTTTCTTGAACACACAATTATCTTTTCAAGACATGAAGACAGAAAGGTAAAATCACAAATTGCATTGTAAATCATTGAATTAAGATAAAACTACTTGTTGATAATCCAAACTTATTTGCCAAAAGTTAATGATTAAGCTTGAAATTTTGTGGGATATTCACAAAGAATAACTTGCATCATGTTGCTTGAAGCAACCACACTCTTCAAATGTCCAATTGGTACATGAAGTAGGCAGTGTTACTGTCAAAAGGATAACGTAATCGCAATCGAATAACACCAGAAGAAAGGATCAAACTTGTGAATATCCTAGTACAATATCGTAAAGGACACACAGAAGGAATCGTTTCATAAACTGGTGGGAAAATCAGAAAAAGGAATTATGTTCGGTTCTCCTGGAGGTAAGAAATGGGATTTGACTCTATGTGGAGCTTTTCCCGTGAGCTTACAATAATTTACAAAAACAAAAACCTTCGATTGAAAACCAAATAAATATGGCTTTAGATTACGGTCTCCTAATGACAAAAACACAAATGTTGGGCTAGGCAACTAATTCGTAGATTTAGGACTTAGATTCACAGAATGTTGGTAAACTTTGAAATAATTATGGCTATGTTACAAAATACTTCAAAATTTTTGCAACCATTTGAGCTAATACAAAGTGTGATGTGGGTTGCAAAATTACAATTACAAAATTCTGAAACAAATATATCTAATCAAATGTTTCTCCATTATTTTGGGTAATAATGTGGGATTGATCATGAATATGATTTGACTGAATTGGTGTGAGTTAGTTAGAAAACTTTCAATGAGCTATATTTTTCCTTCACCATCTCGATGAGGATGACCATCTCTTATAAAGAGCAAGAATGCCTTCTGAAAACTTGCCTAAAACACAACAGATTCGAAATAAGAAATTTTCAACACGCACAAGCGACTATCATTTGCAATAAAGTAAGTATCCACCCACTTAACGTGTTACATATAAAAAATTTTGAATGTAATGGAAAACATATATTTGAAATCATTGCAAAAAAGAATGTGTGGCACAGGTATTAAATGGACTTCATAGCAAGAGATTGGTTTAAAAGGAGTATCGCCCAGGAGTGAAAGGGAATATTGCCGAGAAGCGAAAAGGAATACCGCCGAAGGTAATTCTATCAAGGCTTTTTAGAAATGGTTTTTTGAGAAAGGTCTCAAAAGGAAGGAATCTTTTCCAACGAAAAATAAAAACCAGCTGATCTAGGATGACCGAATACCCTGTATCATTTTCTAAAGCCCCAGGTGAATGGTACATCGTATAAAGTAGGCCCAACCAATGAAATAAAATATGATACAAAACTTTGTTATTCATATTACCATTCAAGTTCATTTCTTCTGACGGTGATATTAAGCGTGAAAGAAAGCTAAAACAAAACAGATCAGCTTTAACTCATTTCATAACAAGGAACAGAAAATAAGTGTCGTAAGTACTATTACAATGCAATGCTGATATGAAGGGACATATGATAGAAACACCTAAATACTTGTCTAGTTTTTGTAATCGTAGATGTAATCAAAATTGAGTGATAGCTCTCCATTCATCTGCTCTCTATGGTATAAAATATCGAAAAACGTTTTGAATTGAGTTAGACTATCGAGAAGAAGATCTTTGGGGATGAATTTTGAGAGGAACAAGAAGATTGGAAGATTTACGGGTAGGCTCATGCAAAATCTTAGAAAATCGCCATCTGGTTGATTAGTCTTTGGGCACTTACCAGGGCAACCCAGAGCATTAGGTCCTGATGCAGCCGTCTCACCATCTGGGCAGCATCCAAAATGCGTTTCTCTACAGACAACCACTGGATGACCTACAAAGGAAAATTATGACCGTTATGATTTTGGAGCCAGGCTGGGCAAATAAATAATAAAAAAGAGCAATCGGAAAACAACTGGAGGCAATGTTATCTTGACATCAGAGGTCACGGACTTGCATCATGCTTCTTCGTGCTGAAAATGTGGAAATGCGGCAGAATTGTTAAAGGGGACAGTTTTCCTTACAAGCTAGTACAATGTGTGGCGATCCGTAGTATTAACTAAGACGAAAAAGCTCAGATGGTAAAAACCATTTTGGAGCCACACATCAAAAGAGCATAATGTTCCTAAATACTTCTTTAAACTTTATGTTCCATGATTCAAAAGCATGGCGTTCATTGAAAACAATAAGAATAGTATGTTAAAATCTCGTTGTCAGACACAAAGAGGAAAAAGGGGAAAAAGTCTTGTTCACTTTGCTAGGTAGTTCAACGATATAAAGAATATCTGGAGAAAGAAGGAAAAGTCTTCCTGAAATTAATAAAATTCACGAATATAAACGACGAGAGAACAAGAAAGTATAAATCGTACTTGTCTCATGGAAGCTTGATGATAGTCCGCTTGCCAATTCGCACATCGTCCCTGCATATCCACTGGGGCAATGGCATTGGAACATGCTGTCTCCCCCCGAAACACAAACACCACCATGCAGACATGGATTAGGATGGCATCGATCTTCATCTACAAAACAGATCATCTATATCAAGACAAAGTAGCACCAGGGAGGGGGGGGGCAGCAAAGACTGGCAGGCAGCTGCTGTATTCATGGTGCAAAGCTGCTGCCTACAATTCGGTTCCTGTGCTTCACAAGCTGTTTCCAAAATAATAATTTTGAGTTTTTTTTTTAATTACATTGGCTACACAATAATGTTCAGTAGAGGTTCTGTCTTGCATGATTTCAATGATAAGACGCTAGTACGAAAAGAAAATTTGCATTTTAAATACTTCAATTGGCCATTCTACATCTCCTTTAAACTTTTTCATGCCAAGGCGGCTACTGGATGTACTACAATGCACTATACTTCAACACACTCCCATCAACTGCACGTCTAGATAAAGGCACGGCGATATGTTCACTAGAGTCAAGGAAACTAACTCGCTCTGACACACAAGGTCTATACCCTTTCTAAAGGTTGAGATACTGAAAGAAATCCAGCCTGCTTTACCTTCGCAAAGATGGCCTAACCATCCGCTATTGCAGCTGCAGTGATAATCATCTCCGTCTGCCAGGCATATGCCATCATGATGGCAAGGGCTTGGGTGGCAAGGGTCTCTCGCTGAAATTAATTAATCATCTTCAGGGAACAGCCCACAGCAACTGTTTGCTTCAGAAATACGTCGAAGCACGAAAAGAGTTCTAAGATAATGTTATTGCAAGTGTTCGAATGAGGCAAGCAATCTGTACGTTGTCGAAACATCTTCAAACGCAAAGTACCTTCACAGAGCCTTCCTCTGAATCCAGTTGCACAAGTGCACATCACGTCAGCAAGGTTTTCGAAGCAGGTTCCTCCGTTGAGGCAAGGACTTGCTGCACAGCGGTCTTGTTCTGTTAGAAGAATGGACAAATATATCAATCATGCATTGATCACATTCGGTGCTGATTAAAACGTTTACAAAGAGTCCTGGCCACATGAAACAGAATTATTTTCCAAAGGCGACGTGCTCATTCCATTATTTGTCATGGATTGTTTTACATTAGTGAAACATGCGGAGTCAAATTAAAGTAATATACTTTGGTTGATGATTCAGATCATTTTGCCGTTTTCTGCATTTGTAACAAAATGAAAATAGATAATGAGCAAGATATAAAATGAAGTTTTAAAGATGGAAAGCATTGACTGACCTTCGCAAAGAAGACCTTTGTATCCGTCGAGACATTTGCATTTGAAATCATCTCCTGAGGACATGCAGAATCCACCATTTTTGCAAGGATGGTCGTGGCAATGATCAATGTCTGAAATGCAAAATTGTATAGTTTATAAAGAGAGAGTGGCATTTCATACGAAGAACTCAGCTGTGGAACAGATAGAACCTTACAAAAATATCCTCCAAAATACGTCAAAATACTCGTAGCAAAAGATCATTACAAATAAATGCTATATCCACTTTTCAACGGCACGTAGATATGCTCCAGCAAGTATCAGATCAAACCAAAACGTGTGCTTCGATGTAAATAAGCACCCTCCATGTCATTCATTCAACCATACAGCAAAACGTAAACCTTAACGAGAAATCTTTTATCGCTGTTTCTCATTTTGCTGCAGTTAATAAACACGGTTATCATTCTTATATAGATTTACAATTTGACTTACCTTCACAGTGGTCTCCTCTAAAACCAGACTTACAAAGGCATTTGAATTTTGACACTTCATTTAAGCAGGTTCCTTCGTTTAAGCAAGGATTAGCGTCACACAATGTGGCCTCGTCTGCAATTGCAATAAATGTACAGTATGAGAAAGAGGCTTGTAGATAGATTTCAGGCGCTTGTGGACTACGAATGAGAGTTGTCCAATGCAGTTGTTATGTGGTGCCTATGGTTGTTATGAAGATGAAATCTTTCTTGATTACTGGGACCACTTTGGGATTTTAGTTCTAGATCATTTTGTGGCTGGCATCCCTTGTATGTGCTGACAATAATGTTACGGCCAATAATAGACTTTCTATCCAAAAAGGGGATTCCCATCCTTGGGGTGAAGAGAAGTATGCAATCACTAAAAGTGAATCCTAGCAGCATCCAGCTCATACCTTCGCAATGGTGGCCCTTGAATCCGTGTACACATTCACATCTGTACCCATCATCAGAGTCGATGCATTGGCCAGCATTAAGGCATGGGTTTGGAGAGCACTGCGTTTCACCTTTCAAGAGAAAAGGCAACGAAGTCGTTATTCAGTCATATAAGTAATTCATGCTTCAAAGTTATCTCCTGCGAAGAGTGAGAAGTTATAGCCATACTGCAAACAGCATTTCTACATAACATCTTGCTGCCAAATTTGTTTAGAAGTTATAACTTGAATTCCATTCCTAAATTATGCTGCACAAAATGACAAAGTGCGCAGCGTCTCTGATGAATGCTAGGCATAAAATAAAACCTTACCTAGAGACCACCGTAGAGTTCCCGCTCCATAACATAACACCGAAAAAGAGTCACTTACTTTCGCAATTGCTTCCTCTGTAACCGTGACGACAAACACATCTGTATTCTGTCAGTGACTTGACCATGCATGTTCCAGCGTTAAGACATGGAGAAACAGAGCAAGGCGAAGGTGGAACTGCAATTATAACATGGGTGACGTCATAGACTGAAAAGCTTCTGGTATTGAAACTCGGATCATTTAGCTACTGTGTTCTGATCTGAGCGTTGATGAAAAGAATATATCTGGGAAGAGTTGGAAAGCTTGAATAGTTAGATCAAAATACAGCCAATCCAGAAAGATTGACGGAGCTATTCCCAAACAATGCAGGTTTGGGGTGAAAATATTTTCGTCGAGTATGATTAAGTTTGGCAACTCAGATAATTTGATATGGTAACAATTGGTCATGGGAGAATTTTAATGCCTTGGTTTCAGCCAAACGACAACAATGATTTTTCTGCTATAAAAAAGCTTACAATTAATTAGCGTGGACCACTCTCTTCTAGATAATAATCATTTAATTTTTCTTTCTATGTTAATGTTAATGTTGATCTAGCATTAGTTTGAAAAAAGTGCAGTTACACTTGTAAAAATATTTTCCAATGAAATACAAGATTGATGTTCCGGAACACTTTGCAAGCGATCAATTCTATATCACCATGCTGCTATTAGAACATTGGCTAATACCTTCACAGAAATCACCACTGTAGTTGTTGATACAGCTACAGTGTCCATCTCTGCAGGCTCCGCCATTCTTGCATTGAGTGTAGCGACATCTGTCTTGGACTGTGGGTGCAAACGAATAACAACGATATAGTACTGACGACATTCAGCAGTAATCGCGAGAGATGCTCTTGAATCTACCTCGAGATGGGAACGTTTGCTTTCTGCATCCGATTAAAAAGCGGGAAAGTTGCACATGTCCAAAATTAGGCCAAAATGTCTTAAGAACTGCAGCTTCCTTATCAAATGAGCATCAACGTGAAAGACAAAGCTTTTACTAAACATTTAGTGCAACTTCAAACCATGAAAGGACTACACTTAAAAGTTTAACTGACCAACCATCTTGAACATAAATTTTAACCATCTTAACTTTTCTCGCGGATAGTTGCATGAAAAAAGCATAGGGATGCAAGAGTTTCACCAGATACTTACACTCGCATCTCTGTCCAGTGAATCCAGGGGGACACATACAAGATACAAGGCTTGAGAAGCCAATGCCAGTGTTGGTAGAGCACACGCCTCCGTTCAAACAGGGGGTCATGTGACAGTGGTTGATTCCTGTCGAGTAAATAATGTCAAATCAAAGGTGATCTGGACCACGTTTTTCGACTTAAAGGACAGGAGCGCCTTAAAAAATGTGCAGTAATCTTAAATATGAAAGATAACTAAATAAGACCCCAAAGAGAACTGTAAACCTTAGCTCAAACCACTTGTGAAGCCTTTCACTGTAAAGAAACTGATGTGATTACTTATAGTTTTACAAGAAAAGGTTCTACACTAAAGCATTAGATTTTTCTCGTTTTCCCCCAATTAAGGACTAAAAGAGCGCAGAGTCATTTGAATGTTCATTCAAAGCTGCAGCAAGTTCATCTTCAGAGTGATTCATCGATCGATGCATTAAGTCTTACCTTGACAATCTCTACCGGTATATTCAGCAGTGCAAACACATTCATAGTCATTGTTTACTTCGTTGCAAGTCGCTCCATTGTGACAGGGGTTTGGTTGGCACTTGTTCAGCTCTGTAAGAGATGAAAAGACCTTCTCGTAATAAAATAATCGACTTACTTACAGTATAAAGGAAGTTTCTTGTGGAACACTTTCTAAAAGACCAACTTTTCTTAGATAGCCTTTACTTTGATTTCTAGGGGCAGCCAAACTCGGGTTGTAAAAGATCCTTCAAAACATTAGAATGAAATGAAGCCCCAAATTATTGGAAGTAAAGCATCTTTTTCATTTGCTCTTACTTCACGGGTTCAAATCTTCATCTTTATTACTCAAAACCAAGAAGTTTGTTTCTTAGAGATTTTCTACGAAGATCTCTCTATGTTCTCTATTGATCTTGTTGAAATTAAGACCAAGGACCAAATGGTTTCTACCAACATCAAACACGGTACACATTAAGGAGCTATTCTTGCCGCAATTACTCAATGGCTTCGGAGTTCGGACTGACATTTTTTCTAGTCATTAAATTGACAATGAATTGAAACGAGGTTAATTTGTTCCATATCTAACATAGCAGGACCAACAAGACTCAAACTTGGCATGCTGCAAACCTTGGCAGTTCAGTCCCTTGAACCCTTGTGGGCAGGTGCAGACATATTGGCCGTTGGCCTCGGTGCAAACTCCATTGTTATGACATGGGTTGGGGTGGCAACGATCTTCCTCTGAAAAGATAAAAAATACTGACTCTCTCCACCACAGCCATTACACTAAAGTCACCAAGGGACCAAAGGAAAGTATGGCTTACTGATTAGTGGATAACTTTTGAAACAAGTCATATTTAGGGTAACGGCAAGCTTTCTATTCTCATCTCCTATAAACATTTTCAGGGATAATTAGGTTGTTTCTAGTTAGTTTTGTGTTAGTTAGTTGGCTAGTTAGTTTAGAACCGACCAGCGGTTAGTTTCGTAGTAATTGCATAAACGTTCCTCAATATTTTTGAACTAGCCTCCAATTTCCACTTTGACTAAACACAATTAATTTTACTGTGTGATTTCTTCTCCATACCGATTTTGAGGTGCAAATGTATTCTAGAGGCAACTACAGCAGACAATTCCAACAAGGCCTAGCAGCTAAGAGGAGACCGAAGGCTCTAGCCCCCTCTTCCCTTTTAAATCAACCTTGCATTAAAGCTTTAGCTTGGCGACAATACCGTAAACGTCACCTCAGTATTTGGAAAGTGAAGGCTTATTGGCAAGTTTATTGATAACTGGGAGAACAATGCATACCTTCGCAATCACTGCCCTTGTATCCATTTGGACAGATGCATTCATAGCCGTCTCTGACTTCATTGCAGGTGCCCCCGTTCATGCAAGGGTCGCTCTCGCAGTGCCCTGAAATAATAATGGCTTTCAATCATCTTTTGCCGGGGTGGCATTGAAGATATTTTAAACAGTTTCAAGTTGGCCTAGACATATCATGATAACTGTGATACTAGCACTGCTCTGAGAGCACTGCAAACTGGTTGGTAAAATTTTCACCTGAACTTGCCAGAGCAAGACAAAACCAAGAGTGCACAAAATGCTAAGATTTCAGTTTCTTGCTACCAACTTTAAGTTGAAACTTCAGCATCAGTTTAAAAGATTACAAATTCAGCAGTGCACGTATAGTTATGTGCAGGACTATTCTATAATATTTCGTTGCTCAAATTGAAATTATATAGAATGATACATTATCTTGCTTGTGGAACTCAGTTTAAATCTTCTTCATCATCACAAATGGGGTTTTTAATAGCCCTGCCTTCACTTAAATCGTATAAATTTCCATACTGCATTCGGATGAGAAGAGATAACTAATCCGGCTTCTCTCAAGAGCTCTCGCAATACCCTCTGCTTTGAATGATGAGTTTTTCCACAACTTTGCGAGCCATTTCTTTGAATTCAGGCAGTGAAGAAAGCAAAAACTTTTCTTCTTGCGAGATGCTTATCATTGGAGTACACTACGTTTCATTTGTTTTAAGATATTGCATGAGAAATAACTAGATCCATAAAAAGATATTCGGAACAAATTGAGCGTATTGAGAAAGCAGAGGTTGCAGCCCTGTTTCTTTGCAGTATTTCGAGGGACTCTGCAGGCGCCTTGCATGGAAACAATCCACTTACCAGTAGTTAATTGATTCTTCCAAGGCTAAAGGTCATGCATTTAAGTATGAATTAGAAGTAAGAATGGTGTTTCCGTGGCTCTTTACCAGCAAAATGCTCATTACTGGCTAGCATAATACTCATGAAATCAAGGCTATAATATCTGAGACCTCTTTGTTGTCGTTTATCTAAGATTTCAATTCGGAACATATATTTGTTTTGAACAGAAAAAATACGTATTTCGAAATCCAGTTTTGAAGCTTTCAAAAGTCTTGAACTGCATCTAAAGGTATAGTCTTATGAAGCAAAGCATTTAATAAAGTGAAGAAGATTTATTTTCAGAATTCCGTTTAGGACTGTGGGGGCAAGTCGAGAATAGGTTGATGAGGCCAATCAAAATTGAAAAATAACAAACGCGACTCCTTTCTAAACACCAAATCAATCACCGCTCGTTGCTGCTTGTGTTCAAAATAAACTCAATAACAAACTGCTGAAGGTTTTTAAATTACTTCTCAGACGATAAAAATGATTCAAATGATCAACAACTGGGAAAATGTTTCCAGCGTTTATTTCTGACCAGATGGAAAGGTTATTCAGGAAAAAGGAAAATTTCCCACCCATTATGAAGTGGAAATTCAGATTGGACAAATCTAATCTAGACCAGATCTGGGACCAATCTAGAGCAGATAAGACGTTTAAGAGCTAAAATGAGGTGGCCTACCTTCATCGCGTTCATGTTCTCCGTAATCATCATCGTCCATTTCATCTAAGTGATAATGCGATTGGTATCCGTCGTGCGATCTATGATGGTGGGATAGTCGGTTCAAAAACTGCTTATACGACATCATGATTGGAGGTCTCGGAATGCGAGTAGTCACAATCGTTTTTTGTCGGATAGGAGGTGCTTTTAGATAAACATACCCGGGGTGCGAGTAATAACGAGAATGTGGGTGAGCGATAAATTGTCGCTTGGTTTCTCGGCTCGAATCAGTCGCTTCTTTGGGCGCCACGGTGTCGGATTGAGTGTCTTCGACTAATTCGGACTCCTCCGACCCGCCTTCCTTAGAGTCTGATTCGTTCTCCGAGTTACCATCGACATCGGATGCATTCCCCTGTACATCGTCTCTTTGGTATCCAGAGCCCGATACATCGGAACTGCCTTCATCGTTTCCATCCGGGTCTTCTCCATTTTCCTCAGCTTCCTCGTCAACTATTTTCCCAGGGGATACAACTCTAGTCATCAAATCATCCGACAAGATGTCCCTTTTCTCAAGGCGTTCGTGAATCGAGTTTGCAAGTAGCGATTCGTCAGTGTCCAGTTCTTCATCTGGGATTAGTTCGCGCTTAACAATAACGTGTTTACCCCAAGCAGTAACGGCCACGTTGAGAAATAAAACGGCAAGAAGAGCGACAGAGGGCCTGACGGCCATTTTCAAAATAAATTAGCCAAAAAACTTAATATCTCTCGATTATTTGCTATTTCTGTTCGGAAGACGATAGATAACTTCGATGGAAGAAGTTATCACGGTTGAGTGCGCATCAATTGTTTGTCAGCAGAGAAACACTAGTCGCCCTGTTCAAAGCGCATGACCTTACTGAGCACCGTGAATACGCAACAAGTACAAACAAATTGGAAAATTCGGCAGGCGAAAGCAAGTTCAGCGCAGAGATTGTCTTGACGTACACCGCCATGATCAGGGCTTCTCTGTCGTAATAAGAACACGAAGCCGGCGAGAGAAGTCTTCAAAGCACACGATCGCTAAGAATCTCTTGTTTTTTTTGTGAATTGATAAGAAATCATGTACTGGAAGCATAAACCGTGTATAATGAAAGATGCTGTATTTGAGTCCTTAAGAATAATCATCGACAAGAATTACATCGCCGCAATTATATTGGCGAACTTTGCATCAACGTAACAAAATCTAAAACGAAATTTGTTTGGAGAAATACAAAATGGAGAATAATTCGAAGAAAAAATTCTGTTTATGCTGCAATCAAAACTGGGTCTGATGAAAAACCAGTAAATATTGACAAAATTTACACTAGCATAATGATCTAGATTAGCAACTAGAAAAAGCAAACTAGGCTTATGTGACCAATCAGAAACATCTATCCTCTACGAAGCATTTTAAGAAACAACGAGGTCCTTCAATGCTTTGCGGATTCTCCACTCCGCTATAAACTAGATATCGCGACTTCTGATTGACAAACAAAATCAGACAGGATATTTAGCTTACTTGAAAATCTTACTCACATAACATATAGAAAGACTCATGTAGCGATGCATCCTTGGTTTAGCACAGTCCGCGTCACAATGGTCATGTCTAAGACGATTTAAGTCACTGCAAAACTTCAAATTATTACGTTACTCGTGTTTTTCTAAACTGGATTCTTGAAGGCTCAGTGAACAGATTCAGATACCATATAATTCCGCAATAGCATTAAGCGTATAGAGCCAAGGGTACGTTCCGTTTAATAAGTTAAGTAAAGGAAACGAGTTCATGAAAACCAGATGACGTTTCATGTATATAAAGCACCGAGCAACGTTACCTTCATTGCCGATGCAGTACCTTTTGCTTCCTGGGTGCGTCATGCACAGTGCCATTTTAACAAGCAAAGTTCATATACAGACCCTAGAAAGTAAAAACAGTAAAATTATTGGTCGAGAAAGCACTTGGAAAGAGATCTATTTGACTTCTTTTAGTTCAATGGGGCAAAACGGTATGCCAACAATTGATGGATGAACGTTCCAATGTACCCAGTAGAAAGCTAATTGCAAACAAATAGAATTAGCAAGTTAGAATTAACATGCGCTATACAGAACTTTTCTGGCCTATTACTTTTAGCGTGTACAGCACTGCTTACGCGACAGTTACTTCGTTTCATGTAGAATATACATCTCTGACCAAATTTCTACCTACAGTATTTGAATTTCTACGAAGCGGTGTTTACAGCAATATAATAAAAAATTGTCTCACATAATCCTGTTTGACCATGAAAACATTCTCAAAATTTTTCTTTCCATTAACATCAAGCTAACCGAAAAATAAATTTAACCATCACTACATCACAGCCAATTAATCAAGGATAATATGGCGGCAAGGATAAAGGGCCTTCTCTAACTTATACTGCCCTCGTTGTAGTCAACTGTGGCTAAAAGGGGACACTAGAAGTTTACGCGCGTTTGCCAACCAAAAATACAATCATGTTTATTGATCATTTTCAAAATTCCGACTTCATTAAAGACACTCTCATACACTAAAAAATAACCAAAATTTAAATACTTGTCTCACTTCTGATATTAATCTAGAATTTTGAAACATTGGCGCGACAAAGCGAAGACCAGATGCAGATAGAGCTTGGTAGGCTGTTGTCATTCATCTGGCACAAATGGTAAACCATGGTTTGTCACACTGCGCCATCGGATCTTTGATGGTGATCTGGCACTTTCACCAAACGCCAACATAATATTTGAAATAAATTAATGAGATGACGTCACAGTAAATACACAAGCAGAGTTGGGAAGACAACTATCACAATAAAGAAGACGATCTAAAAAAATACTACACACATTTATAAGATATATCTGTCCAAAATTATTCATCAACATTTGGACATCATATTTAAAGTTGAGGTTATTATTCTTGAGCGGTTTCAAAATATCCACTGAACCTTTCTAGGGGTCCTTCTCGTCTAGTCTTCGTTCAAGCTTCTCAAATTCTGTTTGGCTCACTTCATCAAGTTCGTCTGTAACCTGAAATGGATCATTTTAAACAAGGAATAACTTCGTTGTTTCGAAAGTCGAAAGTCAACCAGTAAAAATAATGCCAGTGAATAATTCTCTTGTGATGATGGTTTATTGATTCATGCGTCGGATTCTGTTCCAAAACTTGACAAGGACGATTTTTTAAGAAGAATACGACACATATTCTAAATAGGCCTCCTTGGCCTGCAGCTTTGATAATTTAAATAAATGTTCACAGTCTTGCCTTAATCTCTAAAATGTTTCTAGTCAAGGATCGTACTCAAAGCCCCTTGCCAAAAGCAGATACGGCCAACACAGTAATCTCTGAAATTCAGGCATTATTCAAAGCCGTTAGGTATAAAAAATAAAGGATCCAAAGGTAAACATCTTGTGAAGCATTCCTGTTCCAAACGGTGGACTTTCATTATTCAAAGCTTTCAATAATTCCTCAAGAAGTATTAACGGACCTCAGTCATGCACTATTCAATTGAGCTCCAAATAAATCGTTGCGCGCTGCAAAATGTTATAGCAGATCTTTGTTTAAAAATTCGATTGATGGCAAAACATGTGACACAGGGGATAGTGAACATTGATTTGAAGAAGATGTCAATCAAATTTGCTACCTCCTCAACTTTGACAACTTCTGGTACATAGAACTGCAACATATTCTCAACGCCGCTTTTTAATGTCAATGCAGAACTTGGACAATTAGAACATGATCCCTGGAGGTAAGAAATTGTGAATTTATGACAATCTGGCAGAAGATGAAAAGGGGAATTCCAAGATGCATTCATTCAGAAAAAAGATAAATAAAGTAGACTATGTTAACTTTTTGATAAATTCACTTTAAAAGGTTCTTCTATTCTTAAGGAAAGTTCATGAAAATATTGGCACACAAATTCAGTTCAGTTACAAATATTTTCAAATCCTTTAATACATAGCATTTTACAAACAATGGGTTCAAATGACTATTACGTACAATATCATACAATGAATAACAAAAGCAACAAGACAATATTTGCTGATAGGAGAAACACACAATTCATGATGAAGATAAAGTTTCACTTTCATTACAACTAAATATCACCTGCATTTTCAGCTTCACGATACCAGTATCAGGGTCAAATCCCTGCAAGAGGGAAGTGCAATCAGAAAAGTGAATTTTTAAACAATGCCTAAAAAAAATTTCAATTAGAATTCAATTGACTCAAAATTTCAAATGAAAGCAGCAACTTGGCAAAACTGTTGGCAAACTGACTTTAAAGGCTTGTACTTATTCATTCATGACAGGCTTTGAAGAGAGCTTTCATGACAACTGTCTATTGGTAAATTAACAATAAAAGAGGTGTGAAAGCCTTGCCTTAAAAATGATATCACCTCCATCCTCTTGTACTGTAGGCCTATGTGAATAAGTACAATCAATTGATAGCTTTGCTTTTTGGTAAACACAACAAGATGGCATAAGAAAAACATTTAACAAAATAATAAATATTTATCAAATCATTTTAGTATTACAAGTAACTTAATATATGTTAAAATACCCTTTGCTCCTTGACAGACATATACTTTGAATAAACAAAGGGAAAAATTAAATGCCACGAAAAGACATCTAATGGCAAAGAAACTAAAACTTAAAGCTTATGACAATATTGTACATTTAGAATGAAAGACTATCATGATCATTATGAAACTTGAAAAAATGATATTGGGCTACTATTTTAAGCTGCTCCAATAGCAATGCTAATAAAAGATTACCTGATTCTGGTATCAAGCAATTCTTTAATCATCAATACACTCTCATCATCGTCTTCATCATTCATTTCTGTATATAACCAAATGAAAGAAACATAATATTATTTTGAATAGTACAAATGGATCTCAAGCCTGAGGCTTTTGCATTAGCCTTAGTACATTTGATGAATCTTTATTCAAAACTCAAAAGAATTGATGCATTATTTGCAGCACACAATTGCTGCAAGATTAAAAAATGGCAGCAAGTTCAGCATTTGACGAAATCACAGAATTGAGCCTGCCATTTCAAAGAGGTATATCACAAGCATTTTTTTAATTCAAAGGATAACTGAATTTTAATGATAAAAAATAAACCATAAAAATTGAAAACCTGTCTCATTTTCATTGACTTCTTCATTCATAATTGGTAGATTGCTTGCAAAGAAGTCCATGATAATTGCAAAAATATCAGGCTTCAAAACTGACCAAAGAACCTCTTCATCGTCCTTAAAGACAAAACTGCAATCATTGGAAAAGAATATCCCACATGAAGGTCACATATGACTGTTAATTATAATCAGAGAAAATTATCAATCATGTCATTCAAAGTAATATTTCACTCATACTTTAAAGCATTATACTATGAGCTAAATGTTACAATTTAAGCTTTGAGACACTGTATGAAGAAGTAATATAAAAAGCAAAGAAATCCTAAAGAATAAAAGTAACTTACCCTTGTTATTGTTATAAAATCAGGTCCAAAGAAAACTGACTTCACACCTTTTACTCTAAATAATTGCCTATAAAAAAACTTTCAGTTAGGAAACTAAAGCTGTTGACTTGAAAACAATACTTGACACTTGTTCACAAAATAAAAGTTTTGATATTGACTAAAATGTAAGAATATGATTTCTCAATACCTGGTCTACTATCTTAAAGCAAAAAACACTATTTTCATACAATATAATGTAGACCTTATGCTACATTTTAGATAGGAGCGAAATTCCAGATAATTCTAACAAAATCTTAATTCATATCTGAATAATTATCTTATAGCTTCAAAGTTACTTTCAGTTAAAGGTTATAATGACTTTTTGAGTTGGGTTGAGTTAATAATGAAGAAATAATCTTTAGAATAAGATAACAAATGAGATAGATATTCCAAGATATTCAATAATAGACTGATAGATTAAAAATGAGTATTGTACCTTTAAAGTGGTATATTTTATTATATAGTAATTATTGAAACATTACCTTGCCAATGGAGATCTGTGAGCATGTGACTGTGATGGCAAATCAACAGTTCCGTAATCAAGAACTTTGCAACCTGGTAGAAACTTCATACTGTTTGGATTTGGTGTATCTTGTATCCTTATAAACATGTTTCTTACTTGAATGATACCTATAAAAAATATTACATTAACAATAGCAAAATATTGCTAAAAACCAATAGAAATTTATCATGAAGTAACTTCCACCTCATTAATAACTACAATACACTTTCCAGGTATCTAGTCAACTCGTACTTTCTTTCGTGATCACATTGATAAATAGGCGTCCAGTCGCAACTTAAAGCAAGCATCATTTCTATACCACACAGACGAGAATTTTCACACAGCATCAATAATTTGTGGCAAATGGAAAACAGCATTTCAGATACCTAAAACAAAAAGTCGATCGGACTAAATACGTTTCATCTTTTCAAATTTCTAAATAACCTCATTTTAATTTTCAATTGTCAGGTCTTATCTACATTTTATCTAATGCAGTTATTATACCTGCTGAAAATACGTAGTCGCATATTAGCTTTCCTTAAGAATTTCAGGGCTGAATTTGGCAAAAAAATTATTTGAACAATTAGCAACCGACGCATATCCCCTGAATTTCAAACTGACAATGTTACCTTGCAAGGGCTTTTGATGATGGAAAATGATTTTATGGCTATTTGCTTTCTTCATATGGTGAATACATCTCCTGTTGATTACCATAGATCGCCGGATGATGGTTGAAAACAAACTTGCTGCCGTACGCGCCGCCATGTTTCGAAATTTTGTATCCAGCATGAAAATGAGGTTGTGGGTATTATGTAATTCCAAGAATCAAAAATCAACTTCTTTCCTTGTTTACAAGCAATTGTTCGTCGGAGCCCCTGGCCGCGATTTTTCGATGAGAGCCCAACTGTTTGAAAAAAAATTTGACCTTAAAGTGCATATGACACGAAAATTTTTATTCGCTTAAACTATCAAAAAAACATCGCTGTAAACGATGGTGAACTTTCATTTTCCATTTTTGACGTGCTTTTCTCGAAAATCGGGGTTTTCTGACGCCCACTTTGGCTAAAATGTGTCATAAGAAAAACGCGGTCGGGTAGAGGGTCACGTGACCACTGTGACGTAAGATGGTTATGTATCCTTCGAATAGAACTGAGCTACAATGGCACAATTGTTGTCCCCCAGAGGTGGTTTTTTTGCATTATCATTTCTCAAGCAACGTCGGAGAACAGAAGCTCGGCGCATGGTATAACTTTGCACAAGTTACAAAAAGGTGAAAAGATACAAAAGCTGTGGGTCCAGTATATAAAATTGCATCGGAAAGATTTCGAGCCATCATCTTACTCGACGTGACTGTTTCTTTGCTCAGAGCACTTTCTCCCAACAGATTTTTCGCGTACGTTTTCCTCGATACCTGGTTTTGACATAAAAAATTTATTCGACGAGATGCTGTATCTTCAGTCCGCAAACCAAAACAAGACGAAGAGCTTGGCAAGCCTCAAGGCGCATGGTGAGTAATATGTTTGCTATTGTTTTGGATAACTGCCTATCAAATTCCTATTGTTTAACACCTGAAGAACGTTATCGATGATGCCACATAAACCCCGGGGGCACCCAGAAAATACTTTATATGTGAATGCGCAGTGCTTTATTCCTGTACCAGTGTCGTTGTAAACTCCCTTCGTAGAGAGTTTTTTTTATCTATTTATGTAAATCCAAGAAAAATTATGGCACGATATTTAGAAAATCAAGATTGAACATTCACATCAAGGGCAGTAGGAGATTTCAAAACAAACCAGGCCTCTTTTGGAAAACTTTTATCAGGCTATGGTACCTTTTGAAAATCTTAAGGTTATTCTCGTAATCAATGTACTCGATTTAGTCAGACGGTCAAATAAAAATTTTCGTGTCATATGCACTTCTAGGGTAGATAGAGAGTAACTACTTAAGGACGTGTATTAAGTAGCTACTTAAGGGTAGATATAAAGTAGCTACTAAAGAACGTATATTAAGTAGCTACTTAAGGGTAGATATAAAGTAGCTACTTAAGGGCATGTGTTAAGTAGCTACTTAAAGGTAGATATAAAGTAGCTACCAAAGGACGTATGTTAAGAAGCTACTTAAGGGTAGATATAAAGTAGCTACTAAAGGACGTATGTTAAGTAGCTACTTGAGGGTAGATATAAAGTAGCTACTAAGGACGTAGGTTAAGTAGCTACTTAAGGGTAGATATAAAGTAGCTACTAAAGGACATGTGTTAAGTAACTACTTAAGGGTAGATATAAAGTAGCTACTAAGGACGTAGGTTAAGTAGCTACTTAAGGGTAGATATAAAGTAGCTACTAAAGGACGTATGTTAAGTAGCTACTTAAGGGTAGATATAAAGTAGCTACTAAAGGACGTATGTTAAGTAGCTACTTAAGGGTAGATATAAAGTAGCTACTAAGGACGCAGATTAAGTAGCTACTTAAGGGTAGATATAAAGTAGCTACTTAAGGGCATGTGTTAAGTAGCTACTTAAGGGTAGATATAAAGTAGCTACTGAAGGAGGTATGTTAAGTAGCTACTTAAGGGTAGATATAAAGTAGCTACTAAAGGACGTGTGTTAAGTAACTACTTAAGGGTAGATGTAAAGTAGCTACTAAAGGTTGTATGTTGAGTAGCTACTTAAGGGTAGATATAAAGTAGCTACTAAGGACGTAGGTTAAGTAGCTACTTAAGGGTAGATATAAAGTAGCTACTTAAGGGCATGTGTTAAGTAGCTACTTAAGGACAGGTATATTATAGCAGCTACTTCGTACCTGTACCTTAAGCAGCTACTTCGTACCTGTACCTTAAGCAGCTACTTCGTACCTGTACCTTAAGCAGCTACTTCGTACCTGTACCTTAAGCAGCTACTTCGTACCTGTACCTTAAGCAGCTACTTCGTACCTGTACCTTAAGCAGCTACTTCGTACCTGTACTTAACTGTCTTAGGTACAGGTACGAAGTAGCTGCTTAAGGTACAGGTACGAAGTAGCTGCTTAAGGTACAGGTACGAAGTAGCTGCTTAAGGTACAGGTACGAAGTAGCTGCTTAAGGTACAGGTACGAAGTAGCTGCTATAATATACCTGTCCTTAAGTAGCTACTTTATATCTACCCTTAAGTAGCTACTTAACCTACGTCCTTAGTAGCTACTTTATATCTACCCTTAAGTAGCTACTTAACACATGCCCTTAAGTAGCTACTTTATATCTACCCTTAAGTAGCTACTTAACATACAACCTTTAGTAGCTACTTTACATCTACCCTTAAGTAGTTACTTAATACATGTCCTTTAGTAGCTACTTTATATCTACCCTTAAGTAGCTACTTAACATACCTCCTTCAGTAGCTACTTTATATCTACCCTTAAGTAGCTACTTAACATACCTCCTTTAGTAGCTACTTTATATCTACTCTTAAGTAGCTTCTTAACATACGTCCTTTGGTAGCTACTTTATATCTACCCTTAAGTAGCTATTTAACAAATGTCCTTAAGTAGCTATTTTCTACCTATTCATAAGTTGTTTTTGACATGTGTTCCTAAGTAGCTATTCTCTATCGACTCTTTAGGTAGCTACAACCAATCTTTTTTAAGTAGCTACTTAACCTATGTCCTTAAGCAGCTACTATCTATCTACCTTTCAGCAGCAACTCTGTATCTACCCTTAAGTAGCTACTTTCTGTAAGTCCATAAGTAGCTACTTTCGTTCTGTCCTTTAGTGTCTAAGCAATTACTATATAAATTTATGTAAGTACTTTATTCTATCTAGCTTCGATATGCTACTTTTGAAGCTATCCTATCCGCGGCCTTGAATAACTGGTTTATTAACCCCTTTACTGAAGCAGATACTACATGTCTAGCCTAGATTCGTTTTATCAATCTAATCAATGTAAATAGCTTCTTTCGTGCTACTTTCCTTGTGTTCTTAGATAGGTTCCTTCTGATTGTTTCTAGTTAGCTTATTCTATCTGTCCTTGAGTAACAACCTTCCATAGACACTCACCGGACTGCGTTTATGTGCCCTTCATTAACTACTGTCTACCCACTCTAAGTACTCTTCCTTCCTTGCGTCGTGAAATGCCTTCGCTCAATGTTACCTTAGGCAGCTATCTTCTACTTTCTCTTGTGCATCTACTTTCAATGTGATCGCAAGCATTCTAGAACAGTTACGCTCCGTGTCACTAACAAGCTCGTCTTCGCCTGCTACTTTTGGTCTACATTCAAGCAACTACAACCTCGGCTCCTTGAGCCAGCTACTATAACATATTCAAGCTAGATCCAGAATTTGCAAAGGTGTGACCAACGTGCAAAACTGCTCTGCCCTTTATCATTTTGCATTTTCTACTCTAGCAGTTGGTTGTTGGAGGTCTTGCATTTTATGCTAGTTACAAAGTCACATCAAAATCGAAACGGAGAAATTGGTTTTATATTTCTGTATAGAGCTTGGAAAAACATCAGTTAAACAACATCATTAAGCTACCAGTGCAAAATGACTTGCAATAACAAATTCTCAATTTCAATTATCGTTGGCCTGTCAAACCAAAGAAAGAAAGAAATGACTACTGTCACCAAAAATAAAGATCTCTTCATAACATAACAGAATTAGATGAAACATTTGGAAAGCTGGTAGCAGTATCATCAGCTGAAAATCAGCAAAAACCTCATAATGCCTAAAAGACTTTAAAAAGTGCAGTAGACAGCAAAAACACTTGGTATGTCATGTCAAATCTAGTCTAACTAAATTTGCTCTTTCAAGCTCTCTTCTAACTAGTGAATTTGATTCGCTGGTTAAGAACACTGCTTGTTGTTCAAGATTGATACTTAAACCATCAAAGTTGCCATTGAAATAACTTTACATTTGCTGCAAGGCATACTCAAATATAGAAAATAAAAAATTGGGCATGCAACTGCACAGCTGTTGTGCTGCCCGGGAAGAACTAAAACAATAGAAGATAAACAAGAAGGTCGAAATATCATATAAAAGAAAAATTGGAGAACACCAAAGTACAAAAAAAACAAATCTTAAGATGGTAAACAAGTATTAACAAGATTCTTAGAGCACTATACCAAATTTATATAGCTGATGTGAATGTCATAATAGCATGTAAACAACAAAGCTAATAATAGATCCTACACTTTGAGAAGAAGAATCAAGTAGATTTTTGTCACTTTGCAAGATTACATGGAAGAAGGAAAAAAATTCAAATTTTACCATTAAAAACAGGAAACAGGCTTTAATACAAGCAGGTCAGAGGTAAATCTGGCAAAAACAAATCAACAGTTTTCCTGGCATTTGCTTTGTAAGTGGTTCTGATTAATTGTTTGATATATCTTGTGCCTAGCCAATCTGCATTACTTCTACTTGGATACAGTAAAAGCACATTGCATAAATCTCAAGTCTTAGATACATTTCACTGAATGATTCAGGCATGCAACCAGGAATTTCAGATAGCAGTGAGTCCAAGACATAAATGAGGACAATGGATATTTTACTCCTTTACTGTTGGGCTTCTATCTTAATTATAAGAAGCAGAAAGGAATAAAACAAAAGCATTCCTGACCCTTTTCACAACCTTAACATCTAAAGATATTAAACATTTCTACTAACATATATCAAATAAACAGCCTCATTGTCAGTCAATGTGGATATACAGAGCTTCAGAGGTTTCTTCATTTTCAAAAATCAAATTAATTATAAATTTTCATTTAACAAATAAAGAATAGTAAATTCAAGAATGATATGACACCATTTTGTTAAGTAATTACAGGCATTTTTCAATGTGATATGTAATGAACTAATCCAATGGATATTCTTTCCAAAATTTGAGTAGCTAAATTGACTTATATGATTCCATCCACAGTATGCATGTACAAACACACATTTTTGGACAAACTGCTATTCATAAATATCAAAACCATTACTTGGAAAAGCAATACACACATTTGAAGATTAAATAATGGAAAAGAATAATAACTAACCTTCCATTCAAAGCTTGCCAAGCCATCAATTTAAAAACAATTTTCAAGTCATTGTATAACTGTGTAACAACTTCTCCGAACAAGTTCCCAATATGAATTCTTTGTCCTGAAAAAGGACAAATAAATTAGGAACATGAAAATAAATGATTTTAACAGCTCAGGCTTCAACATTTCCTAACTAAATTGCATAACGCAAATAAACGGCTGGTTTCTGTATAATTCAAGAGAAAAGTCCCACAAACTAAGCGTCTACAATCACAAAAGGGTTAATAATAAAATTGGGGCTTAAACTATCGCTTTTGCAAAAAATATTAGCTCCTCTCAGCAATTAAAGTCAAGCAATTAGCTGACTTTAAAAAGAACATTAAGAATAGTATAAAAAGCAGTCCTCCGATTATGAGAGGATTGAGTAGTAAACTTTATTTGAATATGTGATCCCAGGACTAAAACACAATTACCTTCTGTTTACAACAAATCATGTTGTGTGTTGCAAAGGTAGCTTGCCTACACTTACATGAAGATCAATAACAGTTAAGCATTGAAGATATTGGATGTTGAAATATCAGATACGGACAGCCAATTCTATTTGATGTATTTTACTTTCATGACTAAAGATCTACCCATGAGTAATAGCACCCTCGTTCATGGCTTCGTTGTTACAAAAATGCTTAGGCCCATGCATAGAAAAAGCTTTACTCACAAACGAAATATTTGTTTGTGGTCTTTCATCTTATTTCGATTGTTCATCTCAAATTCCTTTCTCAGTAGTTCTTGCTTCATCTTGCTAGACTCTACGCGTTCTCGGACTAAATCATCGGGCTTCGTCTTGACTTGACCCTTCTGCTCCGTTTGAATGTTCCCGCCAGAATGGCGCGTGAAATGTCAGAAGGCTGCTGTCAATCAAAAACGAGAACAAGTGACCCCTCGATCCAGTCTTCTTCAGAACCGCATCCCTCTCCCTCACAGGGGCTGCTACGAAACGGGTACTTTCAGTGGCGATTCTACAGGGGGCCAAGGGGGCCACGCCCCCCAGAAATTTTCTTTGCCCCTTGTTTTGCCCCCCCCCAGTTTTTTCAAAGTTTCTATTAAAAATTCAATGTTTTCTGCCGAAGCTGTTCAATGGTTTTTTACTTTGTTAGGGTTGCTCTCTTTATTCTCCTCAATGCTATCTTTATTGCGTCTATTTACAAACTAGGGGCCCCGATAAGCATTTTGGTTTGTACCCGAGGTGGACATTATGAAATTTAAGCTCCTTTTTTATAAGTTACCAAGTAAAACCAAGTGTTGCCAAGAGTTCTGTAGTTACCAAGAAAAACTCATTCTTGACAAACATTTAGTGATCCACCTTCTTGCGCTGGGTGCACAGGGTCAGCCCAATACCATCCCAGTATACCTTGGCAATCTACTATTGCTTATCGAAATTGTAGGATATGAAATTCTGTGTAACAGAATGATTTGCTTGATCTCATAGAGGTTGGATATAAGACATAACTACTATGGAAACATTTTACCAATCACGTTTAGTTCTTCTGTTGAAAACCATGATCGTAATGCATTATTGTTAAACAGATGAAACTTAGTGGAGTAACAGAACAAAGTTACTTTTAGTCAAATAACAAACGGTCGGGGACCTTTAGGGGCCCCCAGCAACAATTTTTCTTTGTTATTTTTCCTAGGAGACACAGCTGCTCCTTACACAAATAATAAAACTATTTGGCATAATGATAACAGCCTTGATAGAGCTGTACCAAGGACATACTTACTACTAGTTTCTACTAGTTTCCAAAGTATAGCTAGCGTTGGCTCCTATAACTGAAAGTTTGGCCCCCGGTTAGCCCCCCAGATTTTTAAGGCTAGAATTGTCACTGGGTACTTTGAGGTTTTAGACGTTCACCTTGAAACGGCGAATATCGGGGCTTTTAGCATGCATACATATACCTAGTTTCGAAACATGTGTGCCATCTAAAAACCAAGATACACAACAAACCAAAATCTAGTTGTTAAATTTAGCTTTAGCCATATGATGATGTCTACTGCCACAGCAAAATTGACGAAGTTCCTCGCAGAGTATGCAAAGGCTGTCATATTTACCAGGCTAGCATTGCATCAGTCAATCGTCATCGTCACGGAGGAAGTTGCTTTGGACAAGAAGGTAAACTCCAGGAAGAGAATGAATCCAAGGATGAGGGGGATGGATAGAGCAAGAAGAGCCAAAAGATGAAGAGTGTATGCAGTATTCAATCTTGTCGAAATGTTACAAGAAAATGCTTCTGGTGATGAAGAGTAATTATGGAAACGTTATGGTTTTTACAAAAATTGTGCTTTTTGCTTTGCTATTCTTTTCAATTGAAAATTTAGCAAAGGGGGGGGGGGAGAGTGAGAAATGATGTCACTGGCAATATAATACAGGGGGTTATAAAGCTGGTGACAAAATGGTGACAGTGGGGAGAGGAGGCGGGAAATCTTAAAATTTTAGGTGATGTCATTTATGTATGACCCCTAAAACCCTCTTTTTAGCTCCACTAAACAGCTATATCTAACATATCCTTAGTTCCATGTCATGATTTGTTCTAATTTGATTGCATCAGGATTCAATAACACTGCCACTTGATACCAACACACTTTTGACGAAAGCACTATGCAAGAAGTAGCAATGGTGCACATGAACAACATGATTTCACCATATTTAGTAAGTCTCCTAGGGCCTTTCATAAAAGGCTTTGCATGCAATTTGAGAGATTCATCTGTTATCATATGTCCAATAACGATACAAAGAGTTCAACCAAGTAAGGACTGCAAGAAAAACAAAAAATTGGCAGCAACACCGTTTAATTTTTGCCTTCCCCTGATACTTACAAGTATGAAAATATAAGCTTAAAAGGAAGTTTAACTTTTCAATTATACAAAGTATATTGTTACTCTTTCTGGGGGCATTTACTTGCAAAATGTTCCTTTTCTCCACAATGGTAGCACTCAGTATCTTCAGGACATTCACGTGCATAATGGCCGGGTTGGAGATATCGGCAACTTTCTTCCAGTCTCATTCTGGTCATCGAGGACAGGGAGACCATTGCGCTTCTGAAAACAGGACATTTCCAGTGGGTTGTAGCAAGCATTTACATTTTGAACCATGTTTTTGTATATTTTGTTGTAACAGTACAGTTTTCATGGTAAAAAAGTCTGGTTTTGAGCATTGATATGATGATTGAGAGTGGTGTTGTTTCCGTCTCTAATAGGCCCAAGGATTGAATCTAATTCTGAATATCATTCTGAGAAACTTCCCGCGATTTCTACCATTTAGAGCGGGATTGTGTAGCCGAGTGAAACAATTATCGTGTACAAATATGCCAAAGCTGTGTACGCCGAAGAAAATTTGGAAATTGGTCAATTCGTTCTGGAGATATCGATTACTTTTTTCGAGTCTCATTCTGGTCATGGACGACGCCTGTACAGGGATACCGTTGATGAATGTACGATTTCCAAACAAGACGTTTTAAGCTCTTTGTAGAAGACATTCCCATTTGAGAGAAATTATTGCTTATTTTCTTGTAATATTATGGATTTGGTGAATAAAAGTTATAATTTTGAGCATCAATACAGTGGAATCGAATTGTGTTGTTTACATGTAATGGGCCTAATGGATCGAGTCTCATTCTGAGGAAAATCGAGTGAGTTCTACCAGTTAAGGTGATCTATTAATGTTGTGCGTGCGGCTAAAGATGTTATTATCGAATGTTGACCAAGACTAGTTTACATTCTTTAAACTACACGCTTTTTATAAGAATAAAGTCTATAAGAATATTGAGGCTCAAAATTGCGAAAATACAAGCAAAATTTAAGTATAATGCCAGGCTTTATCTTTATCAAGACTAAAATTTCTCTTTAATCTGTGTTTTCTTCCAAAAACAACTGTCACGGGATTGTAATAATGCCCTTGTATTAGCATCGTATTTGTATCATAAGATTTTGCATTCAAATATCAAATTTGTTGTTTTGTTGGTCTTTGTTGAAATTTGTGATGAAGCAACACAACAAAAAATATTTGATATTTTTCTTTGATCTTTAGGCGAATTTATATATTTTCCCAGTGGAATGAGCGTTGGTTTTTGGAGTCGCAAGCTGAAGTTCGACTCCGACCAAGAGTGGTTCGATACAATTGGGTAGCACCCTTGTGGAAAGAATTTTTCTCCTGTCAGCATTTGCCTTATGATTATATATTCTTATTATGATAATATTTATATTCCGTTTGTCTACGAAAGCGTATGTAACTTCACACTGGTACAAAACGAGCGTGGTTGGATACATTTGCATTGTCGCAAATCCACCAATTCGTGCCTTTAAGAAAGTAGATTGATCATTATTGAGATAACTGATTTTGATAACAGTATTGACCATCATTGATATACTTTTATAAACAGATTCAGGTAGATCTTTGCTACTAGATTCTTGTTACGTAGCGGATACTCTCAATAGACGCCAGCAGGGGGCTCCACAAGGCAAACAATACTTCATTATCGTTTGCATTTGAAGTGGTTATTTTTTTTAATTGATAACACTTTTAACGTCCACAATTTTCCTCATCTTTGCATTGGTACATGACGTCATGATGATTCAGACTCACCCGCCCGCTCCATCCCTATTACATCATTACATCGTCCTCTACCCTCCCTCCGTGAACATGGCTTTTTAGAATAATGGTACATACAATGGTAGAGAATGCTGATAAGAAAATGGTTCGTATCTACAACACTAATAAGGGGTACGATCATTTTCCTTTATTAGTACTGTTAATAGTTCTCGAATAAACATCCGCTATACGAACTAGTAAACAACGATCTACGTTAAGGATTCTGTAGAGATTCTGTCATGCTTAAAAAATGATCAGGGCCGAAATACGCGAGAACTTTTCCACTTTATCTACCTGGTGCATTTATTGATTGACTATAGTCACTTCCGTGGAAAGACACAACAGCCCCAAAGATTATTGCTGCTTATATGAACGGAGTTAATTTTACAACAGAATACTTAATGTGCCTTTAAAAGGCGGTGGTACCAGATATTCCTGGTTTTCAGGGGAGTTATTAAAAGGGTGTTCTACGCTTGTAACAGTTTGTTTAAGCAGATGCAATGGGCATGCAAGATGATGTCGCTTAATGCTACTGCCTAACTTAGGGCAATAATTATAGTAATTGAAGTTGGAAAGTTGCTTTCGAGTCACCTCTGGCCACTTTTAACAAGTATAAATCATTTTAGCATCTATTCATAATATAATAAGTCTATATAAGTCTTATACCTCTAGAAGTAACTTTTATTACCATCAATCACTTTTAACGAAACAAAGCTCTAGCTCAAAGCTGTTGAACGCATTTTAAACAACAACTTAAATAGCGAAAAGACAAGAGAAACAGTGATATGGCTTTTAGAGCTGGAAATACCATGCGTTTCGGACAATAGGTTACTTCTGGTCCAGAGTCCAGAAAAAAACTTTTAACCTTTCTTCAGCTACCATTTCTTATAATAATTCAATACTTCCTCGTTACCAACTCATAACAAAAAGTCTTTTACAATCACTTTCTGATAAAATCACGAATAAGCCTCCTCAAATATAACATTAATAGGCAAAACCTTCCTCCGGCTTCCTGCCGTGGAGCCATAAACTTTTCTGGACTTTGTTCTGGTCTTCGCTTACTTAATACAGAATTAAATGAAACAGCGAAATCACTCACACCGCTTTAAATTCAAATTGAAATACCATCAGCTACCACAGCATCGACTTCAGTTCAATCATTACAAATTAAAACGATTCCAGGCGCCTTTAAAGCCTTATAGAGTCTGAAATCCAAAGTCAATCAAGCACAGCATAGTTTTATCACATTAAGTCATCAGAGGGATACCTTGGAAGTTGGTCTCTTGGAGATTCTCACTGACAAACCAGACTGGGTACGCAGTATTATTTCAGCAGAAAGGTCCAGATCTTCGGGTTTCTGAAGTGAGGCTACATCATAATGGAGCAAGAAGTTTGATAATACTATCTTCTCTTCTAACAAAGCAAACTTCTGGCCTAAAATGAAGATGGGATAAATTTCCTTAAAAGCCAAATGATCCATGAACAAAAGGAGACATTTTTAAATAAGAATCATGGATACGAATAAAAAATAATCAAGACGTTTTCTACAGATCATGGATACCTAACAAGTGCGCTCGTATTAAACATGTGAAGTTAAGGAAAATGATACTCCTAACAATGATTGTCAGTGTTCGGTTCTCATGATCTAGTACGATCCATTACATCCCCAGAATAAGAAACTGCCTACAAAGCAGCGTCTTACCTATGCAGTTTCTTGGTCCTGCAGAGAAGGGCACATATGCAAACGGATGGCGTTTTACAGAGTTCTCAAGCAAAAACCTTTCTGGGATGAAAGCATCCGGATCTTCCCAAACATTTGGGTTTCGATGGAGAGCGAAGGGAGCGATTCCGAAGGTTGAACCAGCCGGGAGAATACGGCCATTTCCTAAAGAAAAACCAATGCAAGCATGCAATCATTTCATTTAGATATCTAGCTTTTAAACTGAAAAAAATCTTTGTCCCAAAAGAAAAGTGCATCAGAGTTTTAAATTAAAGCGGACAAGGTAAAATTTTGTCACTTAACTGAAAGAAATTAAAAATATTGGAGTTTATCAAAAATTGCAGCTAATATAACGGTGTCAACATTTGGCAAACATGTAAAAAAAGACGAACATTCAAGAGAAAGTTATTAAAAAGGCATTGCATTAAAAATGATAAATATAGAAGAAGAAAGATAAACATTAAATGTGCTAGAAGTTTTAAAAAAGGGAATCACTCGTATCGTTTAAAAAAATAAAAATGAATAGAAATGAAGGCTGTAGTGAAATTTGTATGAACTAATGGCAAATAGAAGACAGATATGGCATCGAGGAGTGCCGCAATAATCAACTTGTGACAGAAACCGGGAAGGGCCAAACTCGGTCTTGAAATAAAACTGTCAGAAAAAGTCCCTTGTCGATCGATCCAAAAATCGAAATTACCGCGAGATTTCTATCCAAACGCATGGTCAAGACCTTGCAACAAAAAGTAAAACAGAACGATTGCGCATTCGTACCAAGGTCGATCGGCATCTGGGTATCCCTAGCCATCATTGGAACAGGTGGATAAAGACGAAGGCTCTCCTGCAATTTAGAGCAAAATGCCACAACTTCAAATCAAAATAACACTTTCTAATTCAGATTGCTGGAAATTTCTCTTGGATCAACCTAGAGCCGCACGTAACGAAGAAATACATCCACATCGAAGGGGCCTTGATGAACGAGGTACTAAAAATAATCCCTCGTGTTTATTCATATGGGGTTCAGAATGAGACAGAGGCTCTACCTTCACAACACAGGTCAAGTATTCGAGCTCCCTCGCAAGGTCAACCAGTGACTTACTCTCTTTGCTACCTGCAATCAATGAAAAATGGTTTACACAGGCAAGTAGCATCCGGTAGAAGTTGTCTTTGAACTGAATCAAATTGTATTTGAACGTATAATGGCAATAAATTTCAAACTGTAAAGAGGGATGTTGAAATTAAATATACGTGATTAAAGTGATTTGGCAAGTGATTAAGGATTAACATTATGTAGAATGTGTTATTTAGATAAAAGGCCTACCCCAAACTCTGTCGACCTCTTCTTGAGCTTTCTTCAAAGCCTCTGGATTTCTTCCCAGCAGATACAACGTCCAGAAGATTCCAGAAGCAGTTGTGTCGTGTCCCTAAAAAGTCCAAATCACACCCAGATCATACCAGTAAAATTAAAACAGCAAGGAGAGAGAAATGCCAAAAGATACAAAATCATGGGATAGGAAATTCGCTTATTTAACTGACAAAAAGACGTACTGACATTATCAATCTTAAAAATGACAAAGTGTTTTTCAAAAGGAGGAAAATGAGCACATGAATAAAGCAGTAAAACATATTCAAAGCAGCACACTCAAGAAATGAGTTTCTTATCCTTCGTAAATACCTGAATAATATTTTTTTACCTCAAACATAAAAGTATCCACTTCTTCCCGTAAACCTTCAATATCGATCTCGCCGCGCACATGGCAGTCCAACAAGATGTCCAAAAAGGAAAGCCGCTTTTTCTCAACAACTCGTTCTTCCTTCAATTTCCGTTTGCTAATTTTCTCTTTAATTACCTAGTCAGAAAGGTAGCTGTGATATGACTCCTAGAAAAAAGCCTATGCAATTTTCTGCTAAAACCAATGAATATCGAATCATTTAAAACTCAGAAAATTTCTTTAACAATAACAGAAATGCCAAAAGAAACTCGCTTGGGTTATTGATATACCAAATCTTCCATCTAGTGTAAGTAATTCTGAATTCTCTAAAAAATAATTTTGGTAGCATTCCTAGTAATCAGCAGACAAAAAAATACCAGTAGAAGCAAAATGTCTCCGTATCTTGCAGGAAATAGAGCGAAAGAATCCACGTACCTTTAGGGTAAAATCGTGAAGGATTTTGACAGCACGATTGTATTCTTGGCCATTTTTGGTGAGATTATAAATGAAGTCAGGCCAGATGTAGGCTCGAACTTGGCGTTTTTGTATCAGACTGCACATACTGGAATAACAAAACATTTACATCTAAAAATCATTATCAATGGGAATCAAACATTCCTGCAAATGAGCAAATGTGTTGTACTGCAAAACTTTGAAATTAAATGAGAAAATAGAGTGATATGTTCACACTTAAGGTGCTATATCGTTAGACATTCTATATAGCATGCACTCGTCGAATTTTCTCTGAAAAAAAAACAATATTTTCAAACGTACCACAATTGCCAATGCGTTAACTGCCAACCTACTACTGATCACCTTAAACATTATATCAGTTTATAGAAAATAAACATCAATACTGACTTCAAAACAGCTTTAGGGTACTGCCCCTCTGCATCATGCTGTGCTCCACAGTTAACGCCCATGGCTGTTTCTGCATAAAGAAAGGACTAGCACTCAACAAACTGCTTCCAATCGGAAGGGAATACGATAAAAAAGCAAAAAGTTAATATGTTATAAGATGAAAAAGGCCTTCATTTGAAACAAGTTTTGATAAGTCACGGTTTAGCAGCAAAAATAAAGCTGTTAAAAATCCATTGTGTTTAAACTTTACCTATCTCTAAAGATAGAAACTATCAATAACTTTTAAGTATTAAGCAAATAGTCACTAGGCCTCACCGCAAATGATGTCCAGTGTACAGTTAGTGGCAAAAGTGCAAATGTTCAAAACTTCTCCGGTTTCTGCCAGGGGCTAAAAGAATTAGTTGTAGGATATTCAAAAGGTAGTCTTTATAAATATGCTTCAGGTGACACTACAAATATAATCATTATGTGTAAAGCTCTCAAGGAATAATTACTACAGTTGGCAAGAAGTGACATGCATTTATGGAAGCTGCTTTAATAGCTATCTTTTGATTATGAAATGCAGATTCAGACCTTGAGCTTTTCAACAAAGATCTGCGCTTGCTCTTGAAATACTTCGGCAAAATCATTGAGAATTCCATAATGAAATGCAGGTGTCAGCAGTTTTCTTCTCGTTCTCCATTTATCACCAGTGCTAGTAAAAGGAGGCTTTTATAGGAATGTGTTGAAGAAAAATGACTCAATAATTCAGTGTTAAACAAGGTTGTTTCTTTTTGCAATTTTGTTTATGGAAATGGCGAAAAAATCAAAAGGAACCAGTAGAGAATTTTAGGCCAGCATAGATTCAGCAGGCATATATATATATCTCTCATGACTCACTTTGAACATATGTAATGGTTCATGGTTGGTTATATTGTTGTTCAAAATGTTAAAGGAAAACTACTTTTAGTTTACATAACTGTTTAAGAATAGATTAATTTGATTAATCTATTAATATTAAAGTTTGATTTGGTAAAAAATTACTAAAAAAGATTTATAGTCTGATTTGATTACAAATTTGATTGCAAACTTTGCTAGTTACCAACTAAAGGCAGCTTTGCTATAAAATTTAAATCCTAAACTACATAGAATTGATCTGATTGCCTCTTTGCTCTAAGGTTCGAATTTATGAAGACAGACAGTAAACAAACTCTAATTACATATGAAAGAAAGCCACTCTAACCTTTAACTTGACAGAAAACAATAAAGGATAAAACTGTAATAAATTTTCCATCAATAAAAACATTTTGACAAAATCATAAATAGGGACCTTACAATTGCAAGCCACTAAATGTTAGCAAAGTGAAGGAAAAATTAAAAACTATAAATAGAAACTTCTAGATGATATTTTGAAGAGAGTTTTCAAGAAATATAAACAACCTTGTCCTGGAAACAAATTTACTGAATAAACTTTATATAGATGTCACAGAATTATTTGCCATACCTTATTAAAAGACCTGAAATGGAATGCAAGAAAACTTCATTAAGAAAGAGACAGACACAATAAAATTAACAAATAGATGTACGCAATTTTTTGCCAGTTGAGGAGCACAACTCTTAAAATTGCAAACAGGACTTACAGGAAGCTTGAATATACCAGAAAGGTGTTCCTTATGGAAAATAAACTTGACTCATAAAAACAGGATCCACAATGGATTGCATCCTACAAATGTAGCATGGACAAAAGATACTAAATTCAAAGAGAAGATGCAACATTGGAAGGAGAAGATGGGTTTAATGTTATAGAGATACTGCTCCAAAACCTTTGAATGCCTATCATACAAACATTGCCAGCATGAATTAAAGCTGATTTGTGGATGCTTCCTATACAATCAGTAAGCAAAATATCTACTGAGAAGAATATTAGAAATGAACTAAAAGAAGCTAATCTAGCTCTCTTCGGGCAATAGTAGAGAAGAGGTCAAGGTAGGTATTAATAGGGATGGTTCCGCATACTTTGAAAACAGAGAAAGAAAATTGAAGTCACAGGTCAATTCTATAGATTCAAATATACAATAATTAAAATAGAATAAATGTTTAGATCATTCAAAAGAAGTCAGTTAAAAATATTTACCTGTTCCTAACCAAGGCACCAAAAATGAATATTCAAAGCTCTTTGTGATAATTTTGTTGCTGTTTAGAAGTATCTGTGGAAAACGGATAATTCTTGAATGCCTCAAAAATTGGAGAAAACTGAAGAAAAAAACATACTTCTAATAAAGCACATACTTTTGACACTTTTAGATTTGGCCTAGATAAACCTAAACATAAATAGAAGGATATTCTGATGCACATATTGCTTCAAAATGATTTAAAGTAGTTTGTTGATTGCAATGAAAATAAATTTGTATTTAAAGCTACTTCTTGGCTGTCACATCTCCAAAATTAAATGTGTGGTTTGATAAAATTTACTAAAAAAATTGAAATTGCAACACAATGCTTACCTCAGCATGCTCTGGAGTTGAAGACAAAAAGAATGGATGTGGTCCGAGAAACAACAGCATGTTGTGGTCATAGTCAAATAGCCAATCTCTGACCTTCTCTAACAGTTCTATCAAACAAACAAAAATTATACTTTAAATGTTAATATGTGTTTAAGATAAATATAAGATCACATGAATATCATGAAACAGGCTATGAAATGTAGCATGTCTCTTCCCTATCTGCAATCTACATATATTTACGCCTTATAAAGCCTTTTATCTTTTATTCATCTATAAAGAAATAATAAAAAAATTTCTGCCAGGAAAACTATTCTCCATCAAGGTTTGTCAAAGATTTAGAAAGTAAAGTATAAATAGTTAGAATTTGATGTTCAAAAGTATTTAAAAGACTCAGAATTTCACAGAATTTCACTGTCCCCAGTAGAATGTTAAATCTCACGATTAGTATCCTGGTTGGAAACAAAACA
This sequence comes from Nemopilema nomurai, assembly GCA_003864495.1. Taxonomy (NCBI): domain Eukaryota; kingdom Metazoa; phylum Cnidaria; class Scyphozoa; order Rhizostomeae; family Rhizostomatidae; genus Nemopilema; species Nemopilema nomurai. The sequence continues at coordinate 866,898 of ML133461.1, read as the reverse complement.
TAGAACGAAGTAGATTTAGGAAGCATCATACATCTTTCCTTGTTATTCTTAATATTCTCATTTCATTTGCAACAAAAAAGGTACTTTTTCATTTCTTCTACTTTTTTGCAAATATCAATTCTGGAAAAATTTCGAGACAAATATCAAATATCAATTCTGTTTTATTCAATAAGCTTGAGAATCTCTTCGATGGACCTTTGGTGATGAGGTTGTCTGGCATCTTAGCCAGCTGAAACTGATTAGTGATGCATAAAGTGATAGGCTGGTTCCTTCGACATTCCTTGGAAAAAACAATTATTGGGAAAGAGTTCCCTTGAATGCACATACTAGTACAAGTTTAGAAGTAATCACTGCATTGCTTATTTGGTGGACGTCCGTGAAAAAAGGCTATTCTTGTCTTCCAAAACAACGCCCCCTTGAAAATTGAGAAATTCCCCTCCCCCGTCAACGTACAAATAATTGCTGCCCAACAAAGGTTTAAATTACTAAACAGAATCTTTCATTGTATAGACTGCCGAAGAACTCAGTCTGATCTCAGTCTTGCATTCAAACCTGTTTAAACTAGCAAAACATAACAGGGGTCAAAGTCTATCTCATGATAAACTGCCATGTTTCCAAATAATTTAGGAGCTTGTTTTCCAGCTAAAAACTTCAGTGATGAAGTGATAAACATGCATTGCAAGAAGCTTTAAATTTCCTGTTAATATTCACAACCCCCAAAGACACTATCAAACACGCGGATCCTGTGGTAATAATCTTCTGGAAAATACTGACAATAGCGTCCACAATTACCCGATGGGTCGCTAGGGAAGCCAAGCGAATGACCAAAGAAGGTGTGCATTGGTGGGGATGCAAACAGCTTCATCTTTCCAGTCCATATTTTCCAGTAGACATAGGCGGCAATGAAAACTGTTACAGAAAGTATCGCAGCAACCATAAACACTGCCGCCATGATTCAGCTGGCACTTCCTCGTGAACCAATCGGACTTTACCCAGGAAGGAACTCAATCAGAGCACACTGTCATGTGACCAATCAAATGCTCTTTATTGGTAGGAAGCTGTCAAGGCTGATGTTTGTAAATAAATTTTCCTCGCTGAATTCAAAACGACAACAAACTCAGGGAACACAACAGTCTGGAAAAATCAAAAGATGTTTTCAAAGAAGTAACTTCTATGAATTTCTGTGTGTCTTGAAGACGATACAATCTGGCTCCGAAAAGAGAGTTTCGAAGAGCTACGTCAAGCAAAATTTTCGGCATTATAATTTCGACCTTTGAGCCTTGAAAATATTCACCTAAATCAGCAAAGTCTCGTTGATTCTTGAAACCTCAAACTTCTTACCTTTATATTCGAAAAAAACTACAAATTGCAGAAGAAGTCAGTTTGATATTTTATTTATTAGTTAAGAAATGGGATGATAAAATTTATCCAAATTCTTACAAAACTCGTTATCGAGTAATTTGCTTAGTTTCTGCAAATTGGTGTTAAACATAGACACTCTTCGTCTTCCACATAGGCGCCGACTACTTGGGGGCTTGGGGGCTCAGCCCCCCCCCCTGGGAATTTCGTTTGAAATCAATCAAAGAATTGAACTGATGATACTGTAGACCATGATGTTATATCTGCATTATTAAAATGTTTTGTTATGTTATTATACATACTACATATGTTGTATTACGTTATTAAAGCGACAGGTAATTTCTCTACCTTTCAACTTTTTTAAATTTTTTTTAAATTCAAATTTTGAGCCCCCCCTGGGAAAAATAAAAGTCGGCGCCTATGGTCTTCCATCATAACAGAGACACGCATTTATGTTCAGAGACAATTGTTTGCCTTCCAGTTAGCTTCAGTGTTTGCTTCTTCTGCTCTTTAAATCTTCCTCGGTTTTTAGCTTCCTCCGGACATAGGTGCATGGCTTTCACGCTCTATATTTGTGGACATACTGTCTATATTTCAATAGAAAATCCCATTCTTTGTAGACAGAAAGAGTTCGTCTTTTCCCTTGGGCTCTTCTAAAGTGAGGTGTTAAGTAACGCAGATTGGTCAATTATATCCAATCACGCGCTCTGCTTATCACCCTCTAGTGTTTTCCATCCGCATCTGGCTATTTATTCGGTCAGTTTTTGGTTATCTTCCGACGTTTGCATACTCTGAGGAGTGTCGGACGAAAAAAGTACGCGAAAAAAGTATGCGAAAAATGGTTCCGCTTTTTCTAGCAATTGTATCTTTTCTTTCTTTTTTCTTGCTTGCTACACTTCAAGTTTATATCCTCTTAACGTAGGCTATTGAGGCTCCTTAGGGTTTTTTAAGACACTTGAAGAGTTCAGTGCCACTTCATATGCACAATTGTGGTTGAAAACAACGACCTTCATTCGTCAATTCTTCAGTCCACTTGAGAGATTATTGTCTTCTGCCAACTCGCCTTATTTCTAGCGTTATGGCCAAGCACCATAAGCTAACTCAGACATAATCGAAACAATGCCTACAAAAATCCGCTTCTGTTATTTCAAATGCATTTTTAAAATCAAAAGTGAACAACATTTGCAAAATAAATCTTTTCTTCAGTTCAATGCCAGCAAACTTTGATTACATGGCATTTATTCACAAAGGCCATTCTAAACTTTCTTTTTCTCTTGTTACTCTCGAATGACTTTCTCCTTTCAAGTACCACTGGGTGAAATTCATTTCTAAGAATACATCTAATAAATATCTATTGGAAAATTCCTAAAGATGCCTCTACCAAGCAATACAAAAAATGTCAGTCATTGCGAATGTAAAACGCATGAAGTCTTCTACAGCTTGTTAAAGGCTCAGCAGTTCGAAAAGAGGGATCAGAGGTCAAAAGGAAGACAGCAGTAAAAAATCTTTTAGTAATTAGATATTTTTTTAGCAAAAGCCAATTCCAATATTTGACATTAGAATATAAAATACTATAAACAAAATTCAATTATAAAGAAAATAACACATTTATAAAAGAAATTGAGGAGTAAATAATATGCAGCTAACAACAATCAACCGACAGCTTTATCATCATAAATTGTATCATATAAAAATAAAAAGTTACAAGCCTCTTTTTCTTTTTGAAATTTTTACTAACAAACCACACCGAGGACGCAAAGTTAGCTCCGCAGCAACACCGACATCATCAGGATGCTGAAGCGAGGTTATTTCATAATGGCGCAGAAAATTCGATAACACTATCTTCTCTTCTAATAAAGCAAACTTCTGGCCTAAAACGAAAATTTCATAAATTTTGCAAAATAAATGAAAAATAATTATATGGAAAATAAATGAAAGGATGACGTTTTAGTGACAACCATTACATATTCAAGCAAACTTCATTGAGTGTTTGCATTTGGTTTATGACGATGGAGTGTTCCATACTCGAAGTTCCCAGTAAAGAAAGCTAATGTTAAGTCTTGTTAAGTCGATATTAAGTGTTAAATTTTATCCACGACATTAAATAGCAGATTTAAAAAAAGTAGTGTCTCACCTATGCAGTTTCTTGGTCCTGCAGAGAAGGGCACATATGCAAACGGGTGGCGTTTCACTGAGTTTTCAATCAAAAACCTTTCTGGGATGAAAGCATCCGGATCTTCCCAAACATTAGGGTTTCGATGGAGGCCATATACTCCAATACCAAATGTTGAGCCAGCTGGGAGTATAAGACCATCCCCTGCAGCCAAATTATTGTAAACATAAGTGAAATGATTGGAAAGACACAGAAAATTATCAAATACAAAGGAAGTACCAAGGCTGCATTCTAGATACACCTAAAAGCTGTGAAGCTAAAAAATTCAGACTTGCAAATAGATGGGCATTTGAAGACAGTTTTTACTCGAAAAGTTATCTTATTTCTTGATATGGAAAGTCAAGTGCATCTTCAGTTAAGACGATAAACAAAGGCTCATTTGCATTGTTAACGATAGAATTTTCTAATAGACCTTCCTCAAATATGACATTAACAGGCAAAACCTTCTTCCGGCTCCGTGCTTTGGAGCCGTCAATTTTTCTGGACTCTGAGCTCAAATGTGCGTTCTAGTTCTCTGTGATATCAATGAAAGAGAGAACGCTCTTATGATAATAGAATAAATGAAGTTATCTTGTCCTACCAAGATTAAGCGGCTCCTCCACATTCCTCCCAACAAATGGAACAGGTGGGTAAAGACGAAGGCTTTCCTACAGTTGAAACAAGTGGTAAGAATTGATGCACAAAATTACTTGAATCTCAAAATAACTTCTTTAGAAGCTCTTTCCGTCCCGACTGTTACAAGGATCATACCTTAAAGCTCTTTGTTACACAGGTTTGTTACGTTAACTACGCCGGGGGTTCATTTCACTCTAATGACAAATGTCTTGGAAATGAATCGATCGGATTACCTTAACAACGCAGGTTAAATACTCCAGCTCTTTTGACAAACCAAGAAGTGAATTACTTCCTCTACCACCTAAAATCAAAATAGAAAAGCGGAGTAGCGAAAAATTTGTCTATGATTCTATTCGGAAGAAAATTTCAAACATTATTTCAGATAGTAGAGAAGGGTGTTAAAAAGTATTTAGCCAGCAAATAAAGATAGGCATTAGGTAGAATGTGTTTTTTAGATAAAAGGCCTACCCCAAACTCTGTCGACCTCCTCTTGAGCTTTCTTCAGAGCTTCTGGATTTCTTCCCAGCAAATACAACGTCCAGAAGATTCCAGACGCAGTCGTGTCGTGTCCCTAAAAAAGCCCATACGTATCGATTCACATCAAGAACTCGACTGTGAGATCTCGACTTTGGGTTCCGATCTTCCATTATTTCAACAAACAGACGTTTTCAAATACGGAACTAGAAATAGCCTAGCCAAAGTTAGAGTGAAATCATTCATAAAGCTGCAACTAAAGAAACGTTTCCCAGAGAAGGTTTACACGAGAGAATTTGCTGTAGCAAAACATAAAGGTTTTTTACCTCAAACATGAAGGTATCGACTTCTTCCCGTAGACCTTCAACATCTATCTCACCACGATCATAACAGTCCAACAAAACATCCAAAAAGGAAAGCCTCCTTTTCTCATGTTTTGCCTCTACACTCATTTCCCGTTTGGCAATCTTCTCTTTGATGACCTAAACAGGGAAACGTGGTAGCAGGGATTTGATAGCGTCTACAACCAGGTGTAGGCTTTGTCACACACTTACTTTGCGAATTTATTTCACTATTAAAACTACCAGTCATTAAAAGTTGCAAATTGAATACCCTGGGTGTCAGAGCCTCAGGGACTCAAAGGATGAAGAACGGGGGAAATTGAACTGACGTTATCACAAATAAAAACAGTAAATACTATTTGTAGTAAACGAAATCAATGTTTGTGGATACCTTCGAAGTAAAATCGTGAAGAACTTTAACTGCACGGTTGTGTTCCCTGCCTTTCTTCGTCAGGTTGTAAATGAAATCGGGCCACGCGTATATTGTTACTTGACGACTTTGTATCAGGCTGCACATGCTGCATTGCGAAAATAAAGCGTTAGACCATAGTTAAGCAAGGCCATAAAGTTAAGCTTAACAGATTGACCCATTTGCACTTTGCAATGACCCATTCCCATAGGCTGCACAAGGATGTGTTTAGTTAAATCAACAGACGTTGTTCTCGATAGATAAGCTTTCCCTACGCTTCGTGGCTGGCACATGGTCGACTTTCCAAGTACCACTACTTCAAGAAGCGTAACGAAACAACTTGGAGCAATTCTACGGGGATACACAATGATAAGGCAAAGACATATACTAAACTTTCTCTTATAAAATTCAAGAATTTCTACCGACCAATGTATGGAAATCTAGACGGAAAGCTTTTTAAATTTTTGTTACTTCATTTCCGAACCTTTCTACGCATGCGTAAGATCCGCAAAATTGAAAAAATTGTAACAAGCTCGTGCATAAACTGAAAGACACAATGCAACAACACCAATTCAAGTCATCAGAAAATTCGTTTGAAATTGACCCAGAATGCCTTTGATTGCTTTTAGGAGAAGGCAAGCGAGAACCTCAAAACGGCCTTAGGATACTGTGCCTCCGCATTGTCCTGTGCTCCGCACTTAACACCCATCGCGGCTTCTGTTGAGAAAAGATAATGATATGTTGAATCGACAAATTCAGACGAGCCAAAGAGAATCTGAATATGTTGAGAATGTTGAAAAACGACTTGCAAAATAGCGACACCGTTATTGAAATGGCAAAGTGGCCTAAGTAATAGCAATCATTCTCATTTCTTATTTATGGATTATGATTAGGCCAGTTTTGAAATGACCGCACGTGCTTTTAAATCTTCTCTACACTTGGCTAAAAAGAGACATTTCCTGGAAGCTAAGTGCCAAACTTCCTAACTTCTTGCGTCTTCCAACACTTTTGCATTAACAATAACAATTATTAAGATAACACAGCTAATTTTCAAGTGTTTATCAAATTATTATCAGGCCTTACCACAGATGATGTCCAATGTACAGTTGGTGGAAAGAGTGCAAATGTTGAACACTTCTCCGGTTTCTGCCAGGGGCTAAAGAAGTCCATATGCAGGATATTAAAAAATAGATTTGATATAAAAATGTAATGGTCAATAAGTCTGAAAATTGCAAAAATTACCACAAAATATCATCTAAAACGTACGAGACAAATTCTTAAACCGCTAAAGGTCAACACTGTTAAGGAAGTGGAGCGCATTTAAGGAGGAAGTTTCACCTCGAAATCTACAGAATAACAAAATGCAGATTCAGACCTTGAGCTTTTCGACAAAGATCTGTGCTTGTTCTTGAAATACTTCGGCATAATCGTTGAGAATTTCATAATGAAATGCAGGTGTCAGCAACTTTCGTCTTCTCCTCCACTTTTTGCCCGTGCTAAATCAAAGCAGATACGATTCTGAGCATCGAAAGGTTTTCAGCAATAGCTATTCCATCTGTGGTCTTAGTTGAAGAACTCAAAATCATTTTCGGTGGGGAAAATTTTTAGCACAGATTGGCTTTCAGCTTGCATTACAATCGATTTTCAAATATGAATTGTTGCAATTATAAATCAATGGTAAATGTATTATAAATTGACATTGTAGTTGTATTTTTCTTACCATTTTAAAAATGGCATGTAATATTTTAAAAAACACTTCTTTAACGACCGAAAACATGGCTATTGACCTTTCTTTGCTGTTGAAGTAGATTCCACATTGTCAATAGCAGGAAACTATAAAATTGGAAAAAGCGGAGGAAATTTGGTTGGAGCATTTTCTGCCAGACAATTCACGAAAAAATTATGAGGTGAAATTTTGAAAGTTTCCAACAAACTCTTTATTTCAAAAGTGTAAAAAAGCTTCACGTACCTTATCAATAAACCTGAAATGAAGTAAGCAAAGCTGGTGTGAGATAAAATAATATTGCCCTTTATCAAAACAGATTTAACTTTGCTGCATGTTTTAATAACGCCCCTAACAGTGTCAAAAAGTGGATTCATTCGAGCTAGCAGAAAAACCTGAAAGACTGAAGTCAGGGTGATGTTGAAAGGCGTAGCCACTGATATCGCTAACGTCGAAATAAAACATATTTCATTAGGAACGAGCAGAAAAATCAGCAGAAGTTCATGACAATGGAAGCGAGAATGTTGTGAGTCTGAGATACCGAATTGCAAATTTGAAACTCCATTGCGTGAAAACAATTATTGAATAGTAGATGATAGCATTTACCTGTTCCTAGCCAGGGAATCGCAAATGAATACTCAAAGCTTTTATCGAGAATTTTCCTGCTGTTCAGGAGAATCTGGAGAAAAACAGAAATTGCTTGAGAGTTTGGCCTCAAAATGCTTGGTCACACCGGTTCAAAATACCTTAAAAAAGTTTATAGCAATTTAATATAGAAATAGCAATAATACTATATCAAATGGTAAGTAATGAAATAGTAAAATAATGAAAAATTGATGTAAACACTAAATCAGGCCTCTTAACAATCCGTTCACTAAAAACATAAGAAATAACAGCCTAAAAACTACGTCAAAAATATTATTTATATGTGCCTAGTTTACTCCGTTAGTTACAGTACAACAAGGCCATAATCCTCTTTTGGACCTTGTTAGATTTGCCGTAAAAAGGTATGCACCTAGACTAGAAATATTAATTTTGAATGCTTTTTTGTAAAAAAGATTGCACCGATGCAATATTAACATTGCTTACTTCAGCTTGCTCTGGAGCTGCAGACCAAAACGATACGTGAGTCCCAAATAGCATCAACAAATTGTTGTCATATTCCAGGAACCACTCTTTCACTTTCTTTAATAGCTCTTTCAATAAAAGGAAGCTCATTGATAAGAACAGAATTAAAAAACAATCAGTTTTATTGGCAAAAAAACAAAATATTTATAGCCAACATCAGCCTTTGTTAAGCACCATACATAACTGGCTATCGACCCATTCGGTATCCTATAGACCAATTCCTCAAGACACATTGGATGATAATTCCCGTTTTGGTAGGCCTGGCACAAAAATTAGAAGAGATGGGAAGCGCTTGTGAAGATGGTGTGAATTTTGTATTGATTAAATCCGAATCTAACAAAATCCGATGGCTATTTTAGGCACACTAGAACAATAGAAGTTTAAAATAGAACAATAGAAGTTTAAAATAGAACAATAGAAGTTTAAAATAGAAAAATAGAAGTTTAAAATAGAACAATAGAAGTTTAAAATAGAACAATAGAAGTTTAAAATAGAAGAAGTTTAAAATAGAACAATAGAAGTTTAAAATAGAACAATAGAAGTTTAAAATAGAACAATAGAAGTTTAAAATAGAACAATAGAAGTTTAAAATAGAACAATAGAAGTTTAAAATAGAACAATAGAAGTTTAAAATAGAACAATAGAAGTTTGAAATAGAACAATAGAACTTCACAATACAATAAATTTGAACCTTATAATAATCGAATCATCAGATGGCTTTGGGCATAGTTAGATTTAAATCGCGTTAGCAAAACTTTCCTAAACGTTCACAGATGTAACTCTCTTCAGGTCTTATCTTGTTGTCATTTAACAAACACAATGTTTGGCATTAACCACACAAAACAAATCTGGACGTGGAATTTTCGATGCTGATACCAGAAGAGGGCGCTTCAGTTAAAATTTCACAACGGAAAATAAAACGGAACTAGTCTCTACATACTTGAAGTACCTTTTCGTCCTACACTCCTCAGGGTATGCAAACGTCGGAAAATAACCAAAAGCTGACAAAATAAATAGCCAGATGCGGATCGAAAACACTAAAGAGTGATGAGGGTGATAAGAAAAAGCGCGTGATTGGTTATAATTGACCAATCAGCGTTACTTAACACCAAACTTTAGAAGAGCCCAAGTGATGAACTCTTTCTGTCTACGAAGAATGGGATTTTCCATTGGACGTAACATGGCTGAACCCAAACTTTTCGCTTTATTCTAGGCCTAGATGCTTTTTCTTTGCTCGGATAAAACATAGTAAACTATTGATGCATTGGTAATGGTGAGAGTTTGCTCTTAAAAAGCATTTGTTGGTGCACTTGCATAAAAGTTTCCTCCGAAAAAACTTTGCTAGTTTTGTTGATTATAAGTTGCTAAATGCAACTTTTCATTGAAGCTAATTTCCCTAATTATTATAGGGGTCTGAAAGGAACAATTTCAAGCCTTCGTATCTAGCGATCGCGGAAAATTTTTTACAAAACTTGACAATGGCTCAATAATTAATTATCTCTTGCGATTAAAGCTTTGCCATTGCTTAGGCGTAGTTTAGACGGCGCATTATGGGATATTTCATTGCTTAGCCAAAGGATATGCTGCCTTCTAATGGAAGTAATATTTTCCAAAACTTATCAAGGACTTGATGAGATCGCGTGTATATGAAATAAGTTAGGGTAAATTTATATGATGAACTGATGACGGGACAAACCTATTATTTTGAATTGGTTCATCTCTTGGCTCATCGTATAAAACAGACTGAATTAATAAGCACGTGCCCACGATGAGCTCATCATGGGCTCGTCAGTTTCAGATGAAACAATTTGAATAAGTTCATCTTTGGCTCGTTGTCATTTTACACGATGGGATGATCGATTGATGAACCAATTCAAAACTGGCGCCGGTCCGCAAATTTGTCTTTGAATACATAAATGAGCATGCGCAGTACAGTGCAGCATAGTTTCGCACAACAAAACAAAATGGCTGCGTTCAGGAAACATGTTACGTCAATCTCTTCGGAATGTGGCAATAATGTCGATAATATGGTATGATTTGGCTTGATGCCAGTGAACTGTACAATTTGGTTGACTTTATGATCACTGCGTCATGGGAATTTCCAGGGAACCCTGCACCCACCCAAATAAATCGATATTTTGAATCGACAAGGGCCATAATTACTGTTGAATAAAAATTCTTAAAGTTGTGAAATTCTTTGCAGGCTTCAGCACCTCCATGTGGGCACTTGATGGGTATATAAGACCCATCAAAAGCACCAAAGCAATAAGGAAACTGCCATTCACTTTCCATTTCTTCCATACAATTCTAAAATCTTGAGTTGTGCGTGGGAAAAGGCATGTAACAGTCTCATCCAAGAGGTTGTTCACAATAGCTGCTGAAACTTCGTTGACAATCTGACAAACTGTTGCCACAGCAAAACCAGTCAGCTCTGATATGGTGTAGTCAGCCCTTCCTAACCTATACAAACACACAGCAATGCGTATCTCTGCAGGTTTAGGTTTTTCAGTCAATGATTTCTTTTCGATTTCATGCTTAACTCGTTCAAGAATGAATGAGAATGTTTCTCTCGATACCCTAAAGGTTTTCTTAAATCTTGCATTTGAATAATGGTCCTTTACATTATTCCACCAGCCAGTATTCCTATGTAGGTGTCTGCACGTGCGTTGCCTTCTTCTTGCCTCTCTTCTAGGTTGCACAACGACTTTGTCATATAGCAGCAATAAAAGTATAAGCAAATAAGCTTTTAACACTATTCTTCTTCGAAGAAAAGAGATTATAACTGATTGTTGAAGTGCTCTTTTCCTTGAACGTTCACGCAAAAGTCGACTAAAAACAGCCAATCTTTTTTTGTTGTCAGCATTGACCAGCGCCATTTTGAAATATTGTAGACCTAGTCCAACTGAAAAGGACGCATACGCGAAATGGTAGTATTGAGCAATTGGTTCATCTTGAGTCTATCGCATAAAACCAAACATAAATTTTGACGCGCCAACGATGATCCAATTCAATAATAGGTTCGTCCCATCATCAGTTCATCATATAAATTTACCCTTATATTTTGTGCTATTCGAAATGTCCGCGCCAAATATCAACCAAAAAAAACATTGCAAACACTTCGATCATCTCACTTGCTTTCCATGCCCAATGTTGAAAATTAGTTACTGAAAGAAATCACTGATTACGCCATTTATGTATGTGTTTGTCAGGACGTTCCTTTCAGAAATTTTCATCCTCAGGTGCATGCAATATTCCTGCTTCCTCTATTAATTCCAATTGAGGGTACGATACTGAGCATTTTCATTCTCCGATTCGGGTTGGCGTTATCGATTTTGTATCTCGGCATCCACGGCTCTTTCTCAAAAATTAACATCAGAACTGAAATCCTGATCTTTAACTTAGTTTACACTGAAAACATGTTGTTTGGACCCTCGCGAGTTACTTTGTCTTGATTATTTCGATATCTCATGCGATTTGACCGCAATTTGCGGCTGCAGTGAAATTTTTTTCTAGAATGGGTTAATTCGCAGCCTGACGGTCCAAACACTCAGGAATTCTGGGTACAGACTAATTTCAACATGGAGATTCCATTTCTATGATCCATTTTTGCCATATATAAAAATCGCTCGAATCCGAGAGTAACACAAACAATATTTCGGCCTAATTTTTAGCAAGCAATCAGGATGCATTCACTTACCGGGTGGATCAGTGGGGAGCAGGAAAGCATGCCCGACCAATACGTGCATGGGTGGAAACCTGATCATGCTGAACTTTCTTATCCATCGTTTCCAGTAGCAGTAAGCAGCAACAAGTCCTGTCACAACTAGAAACGTGACCGTGAGTAGAATACTAGCCATTCTGCTGCATTATCTCGTAAGAGTATTATTTTCGATTTCGAATAATCAAATGCAACAAAGTCGCTTTTTGTCTTCCTTTGTTGTCCCCTGAAGCGGAAAAACAAAAATTAACTTAGAGAAGCGCCTTTGTCATGGCTATAGTTATCATTGTCATTATAGATTTTGTCCAAATCATAGAACTTCGAGGAGTTTCTTTCATAGATACTTCAATCTTGGTTTCTACGATCTTTACCAAAAGTCTTGGAACACTTGCCCTAATTTACGTATCGCGCAAGTTGCCAAATCCCCTCGCCCCGCAAACAATGTTGTGCAGCGAAATGAGAGATGGAAATAGAACGGGGGTCGCAAAATCAAAAAAATCTCACAGTGTTCCAACTACTTTAGGCAGATATTTTTGGCAGGGGCGGATTCAGGTAAAAATCTGACTACAGCAAAGGAAGGGAAAATTTTTAGAGCCACGCCCTTCAGGCTGCCTAAAATGAAGGCCACACCCCTTTTATGTGAATACTATTTAATTCAGGGGCGGCGGGGAGTGAAAAAAATTGTTATTACCACAAAATATGCGCTCCGTGAGCTTTTTACCAATAGATATTTAAATGATTGTTTTACGTCCCTTTCCCTTAGAATACTGTAAACAGTCAATCGTGAATGAAAGACATGGATTTCCACTAGTTTGTTACAGAGTTTTTTATCTTTCGTAAATTTGAAATCGAATGATGACCCCGAAAGAGTTCAGTGAGATTAAAAAAAAAGAATCTAACAATTACCAAAAAAATGCGATCGTTCCAATCCTAAAGTATACTATAAAAACAGCTATAAAAGTTACTTTCTAGAAAATCCTTCGAAACGTCGCTGGTTCTTCCCCTTGAATCTGGTCACGACATTTTCATAAAAAATTGGTTTTTTGCTAGTGATTTTAAAGTTTCATGCTCAACTTGCAAGAAAACCAGTTGCTCTTTCCGTTCTTGAAGCATCCACAATCTGGAAGCTGAGATGACTCTTTTCATTCGGCTAAACACTCGCTCGCAGTGTACACTGGATTAGACATCAGCGGCTCTTTGCCACCGGGTGAGGCCATCAGCGGCTCTTTGCCATCGGGTGAGGCCATCAGCGGCTCTTTGCCATCGGGTGAGGCCCCTTGCTATTAAAAGTACACTTTATAATAGCAAGATGGCCGATGAAGCATTTGTTCCTTGTCTTAAGTGAAATATTTGTTTTCCCGTAAGAAACTTTGGTGAAAAATTATAAAATTAGAATACTTTTTGGTGTGTAGACAACTCTACCTTAAATATATATATAAAAATATGGAGAACAAGTGACAGAAAAGGAACTTTCTAACGCGGTAATATTGCAAAAACTCAGCGAAAAGGTTAATAAAAATTAAATAAGGACACAAATCTATCTGAATATGTATCTGATTATGCAAAAGTATTTATTTTTATCTGAATCACCACAAATCCAGGAAAAGCTTCGGTAAACGGCTTCACATGAACGTCTTTTAACTTTTACATCAGGACATGGACGTCCATCGTTTTTAAGGCGAAGGCGCTGTTCATAACTCAATTTGCTTCCTTGCGTAGATAAAAGAGAAAAAAACCGTTGAAACACCCCATCTTACGCCAACTGACGCGATTTGATTCATTTTGTTTCGTACAAATCAACCTTTTTCGTGCTTCACTTGAGTCGTGATAAGCACGTACCTGATCTCTTGCTATTAAATCTGAGATTGTAATAGCAAGGTGATGAGATTTGCGTTCCTTACAAAAGCCAGTTGCGTCACAAACAAAGGGAGTTATGATGCAATGCACTATTGTTTTCGTTCATTTGCTATGAAAAAGGCCAAGTTAATAGCATGACCGCTCTGTGGCTGAAAAGTGAAGCTCCTCCTATCGTGTCGTGATATATTGGCTTTTGAAGAATGGTCTGTTGCGGCAGCTTTGGATGGATTAAGCGTGGCAGTTGCAAGTAGACAAATTTGATAAGCACAAAATTATTTTCTGAGGTGGTCATGAAAAAAAAATTGCTATTAAAGTAATAGCAATAATAGCACTGTCCGCCGCCCCTGACTATTTATGATCAAAATTTTTGTTAGTGGTCGGCACTAAAATCATATAATAAAAACTAACAAGGACTTGATCCCTGTTTTCTGTTAGGAATGCATCACATTCACAGAACGGAAATCGCAAGGGCTATTGTTGACATTTTCAAGATTGAACGCGACAGCGGTGGCGAATACAATTGCATAGGTCAGTCTATCTGTTTATTGGACAGTTAAACAACAATTGCATAGGTCAACTTGTATCTTGATTGGCTATTTGAGTCTGCACTGGATTTTATTGGACACTTTCTACAACAATTGCATAGGTCAACTCGGCTTCTTATTCGACAGTTCAAATTTCACCTATGCTCGCGCCAAATTTAGCATAGCTCAACTTTCCTGTCATTGGCTTGACGAACGAAGCAACAGCAATAGCGGCAATAGGTTGTGATGTAATTCCAGAGAACAGGAAGAATTTTTGTGGCACTGGATGACGTTAATTGATGCAAAAGGAAATTGTTTGAGAAAATCTGACTTATGCTCGCGCAAAGGTTGCTAACGTCTGGATCCGCCCCTGGTTGGTCACGATGATTGCTTTGTCAGCGTAAACAAATCGATAACAAAAACTAGCGATAAACCTTGAAGCTTAATGTCAGCGGATGCTAATGCTATTATCTTGAAATAGCAGTCAGTCTTTTAAGACTCAAAGTTTGCTACAAGTGTTGTCCCAGGAGCATGCAATTGCAACATTGCCATCAAATACTCTAGGACTGGCTCATAAGATGGTGCTGAAATTTCCTGTTGCGTTGAATTCATCAAAGGCTTTAAGAAATCAGGAAAGTGCCCTAAAATACATCATAAAAAGGCCTTGACAATTTCAAATTTCCAAAGATTTCCAAAATTTCTTTCAACGTTTACTTATACTACTAACTGCCCTGTTTGTCGCCTGCTGTGTTCCTTGCCTTCACTTTCAACGCCATTTTTCCTGGTTCCGAGAAGCAAATACTTGCCCTAACAGTTCCCCAATAAATGTTGATTGATCCATACTTTACACTTGACACTGTTTAAATATGTCTCAGTTTGTCCTTGATCAGGGATGAAACACATTAAGTCCATATTTCATCTATATAGTCCATTACATTATAACCACCTAAATTTCTCCTTTGCCCAGTCCCTTGACAAACAAATCTTTCTCTGTTGTTTTTGGTCACATTTAAATTGATGCGGTTCCTCATCATAAAGCTTGTCCACTGATTCCATGTTTTCTCCAAAACGAAAACCTGACAGTCAACTACTGTTTCACACAACAAATGCAGGTCTTTCCATTTGGCAAACCAGCACTACAGTATTTCTACCTAAAAGATGATGCCGACAAGCATAAGGATAGAAACCTCAGCAGAAAAACAGCAGCCTCCTCGAAATTTAAAAACATGCATTAATTAGTTGTTTAATTAGTATATTTCTAAGAATTCTTAAACATGTCCTTAGAACAGTCGATAACCTAAACTGATACAGGCAGTTTGGTCTTTTTCTTACCAGGTCGAATTTATGCCAGGATTGTCACTTAGAAATGAACTGCAAGTTGATACCCACTGCTTTTTTCTGATCAAAACCATTTCTTACATTTGTCATTAAAATACATTTAACATAAATTACGCCTATGTTATCCAAATTCTAATTACGAAACAGACAACAAACAATTTTCAAAAATCCAAAAGACTACGACCCAAACTTGTTCGAAAAAAATTTAAATTCAAAAGTCACAGAACAGCATCATCGTTTTGTCATAAGAATTGTAGAAATGGGAGATTAAATTAATTTATTAAAGGGAATAATTTTCGGTTTGAACAAGTCCATAATTAGAAACGTCGTAACAAATAGGATTACTAACGCATCACTCATCTCTAGCATAATTAATAAAATGCTTCTAAAATCAAAATTAAATAGAAATAAAATAGAATATAAAGATAAAGCAACAAAGGCATCTATTCGTGGAAAAATAGAGATTGAAAAGTTGCCTTTTAAAAAAAGTGCTGTATGAATTTAAATAAAAAGAATGAAAGGTAATATTGAATTTCTTTTATGTTTTTTATGGTAACAAAAAGTATGCAGTAAAGTTTCCATACTGCAAATAAAATATTATCGACTTCTTCCCGAAAAGCAACAAGATAATTAAAAATGAGAGTCTATTTGTATCATTCCTTGTCTCCTTAATAATTTCTATTTGACAATCATTTCTTTTAATGATTTTAGCAAGAAAATATGATAGCACGAGTCTTTTTAGTTTATCTACATGTACACCTTGTGTTGGGCAAGAACAATCAAAGAATAATCTTAGGCTCAGAATCGAACATTTTCAAGAACATTTTGACTCGGAAAAAAATTAGGTACTCTTATAAAAAAAATTGTAGTTCCTATTATACTGCTAATCTATATAAAAATATATACATTTAATTCAGCAAGGCTAGTTATCATGAAGTCTTCACTTACCAGATGGGTCAGTAGGGAAGGTAAATGCATGTACATCGAAGAAAATATGCATCGGTGGGGAGCAAATCATACTAAACTTTCTTGTCAATCGTTTCCAGTAACCGTAAGCAGCAACGTAGCCACGAGAACTCACAGGAGTTTTACCTTCAATCTCAGATACTCGAAAACGGCAAAGTAGCTCTTCCCCTCCTCTTCTCTAGTCCGGCATCCGGCGTCCAAGGTTTCAACAGTTGGAGACCAAGCGTTCTGAATGTTAATTTTGATAAAAATCTATAATAAACAAAAATTAATAACTGTTAAAAATAATCACTTCAGATCAATGTTGTTTTGAAGATCAACCACTTCAGGTCAAAGGCGTTATTCCAGATATTCAAAAGAAAAATAATTTTCAACTTCCTAATGAATAGAGGCACAACTAGAGATAGGGAGCGCCAAAATTGCTTGTTTGCGGTACTTTTTGTAATATCTAGCCTTAATATATAGAAAAGGGCGCCAAAATCGACTTGGCCACCATAGTGAAAACATTGCCATGCTGCCACTTTATGAAAGATGTTCATTTTAAATCATGGCCAGCGAAACTAAGAAAGATATATTGACGAACCTGTAAAGAAAATATTTCCTTTACTACTAGCGTCAACCTTTTTATATCTTCTGCTACTTTTGTCTTTCAAAGTGGAGACCAGTAATACGAGATCTTCGTATCATAGCCAATTATTCTTCGCGTTGTGTGTTCCCATAAAAATCTGATTTACCAACTGCAGAAGGAGCTTCAGGGCAACACCAGTATTCCCTCACGCCATTTGTTGCACGGATGCATACAATTTGAGATACGTTCTTGAAAATATAACAAGAGTTTGGGCTCGTGTTTTCTGGCCTATCCAGTACACTCATGGACATGTGGACACAAAAGGCGAGCTTTGAACATTCTTTGAGATTGAACTTACCATTCAGTTACTTGACGTTTGAACCCAAACTTTGATCTGAACATCAGGGTCTTGTTCATCCCATCCTTCAGCTTCATCTTCAACATATGGTCCACCTTTATATGGCCTTACCCTTCCACGTCCCAAATCAAGATTCCGAAACTGATGTGATTCAAAACTACTTTGATATGGTGTAACTGCGTCTGAGATGGTTGCTAGTGATTCGTCTTCGCTCTCTGACACATTTGTTTCAATTAATGAAACGGCTAGACCAGCCTTTAGTATTACACTTTTGTACCTACAATGTTTGGCTTGCACAAATACAATTCACCATGGTTTGAGTACAAATATCAATTTCAGCGGCCACATATATCCACTTCTCTGCAGCATTAACAAGCATTAATTCATGGCTACAGAATGTTGTGCGATTACAGCATCATGTCACTGCTCGAATGTTTATCTGAACAAAAAGCTTAGAATACTCTCTTTGAATTCTCACTTGTGAACTTGTAAGCTTTTCCGGGTTCTTAAGAGAAGATAACAGTCTTGGAAGAAATAAAAAGATAAAGAGGTTGAGAAAGTTATTGAGAGCAAAATTGGAGCAGAAGACGAAACAAGCAGCAGAACATAAGACACCTAATAAGGCATTGTACAAAATAATAATGAAATAGTGACAATTAGGGCACCTTTCACGAATTGCTACATAATTTCTCTTCTAAAGCTACCTTAATAGAGCTTTTCTAAAGTTACAGTAGAGAGAGTGTAATAAAAAAGGGAGACATTCGCTGAAACATTGTTTCTGGAGAATTCATTAGAGCTAGTGAAAAGATTTCCTGTCAATGGCCGTAAAAAAGATTTTGAATTCTAATGAACGAATAAATGATGACTGCATTTTTTAAATTAGTAACCGCTGAATCAGAAACAAAATTGTTTTAATTTCTGTTTCTTAATTCAATTTTCTAGTTTCTTGGATGCCTAAGTACCCCATTGTCAATATCAGTACTGAAAGCGCTCCTTAGAGAGTGAAGTCAAAAAAGATGACGAATCTGGACAATTACGATATCGAATTTGGTTTAATATTCTAATATTATGAGACTGGAAATTTTCACAAAGAGAAGGATTTAAAATACTGTAAAGCTACAAACGCACACAGAAGATACATGAACTTAACCACACAAAATTATCCATCTTTATAAAAAATACCGAATAAAATTATAAAATATTCATCTTGAAACTGATAAAAAATGGACTAGGTAAGCAAACACTTAAGTGCCTATAAATACTGAACTGTGTTCCAGGTTTATTGTCCATAAAACTAAGATGCAAATTAAAGTAAGATAATAAAACGGCCACGGCAATAAACTAGTAATGAAAACATTTAAAAACAATTGCAGAAAAAGCAGAAACACGTATGCTGTATTCATTTCGACGGAAGAATAAACGATGGGAGAATAAAATAAAACAACCCACAAATTCATCAAAACATGACGCAAAAACACAGAATACACAAGAATATACCAAACACACCAAACTAATCGAGGTAATGTTTAGGGACGGAATGATGAGCAAAATAATTAATTTGGGTCGCAAGAAATATTCGCGTGAGGCGTTTTGGGCCTATAATGCTTGCAGTTGAATACTCAATTTTGCTAAACTTTTCAAAAGTCAACAACTTCATATATATCGAACTCCACATCGAACTCTATGTATCAAGTATTAACCATGGGTTCTTGAAAACATTTTCAATATATCGTCTTCTAAAAGCTGGCAACTCAAGTCAACTCATATTTGCATGACCCACACCTGGCATCATCATTTTGAGACAATATAAACGGAGACTAAGCTTTACTTTGAGCCAACATCAAGCACCATCAAGTACCACTGTGAATCAACATCAAGTGGTTATCAAATAGGGTAGCTGATTGGATGTCAAAGTGTGGTCAGCTTGACTCCTGCGACAAGCAACTAATCAAAATTAATGTCAAAATTGCGGCATCCACCTATGCCAGTGGTTCCAATTTGGGGAATGATTAATTTGAACCATGGTATATCGGTTTCCTGTCACATCTTCGTCGAGATGTTAGTCAAAATATTTGCCAGGCATTAGTAGCCGTAAGAAGAGCAAATATGCCACAAAATCAATTAAATATCATTCACACAAAGAGAAAATGTCTCAAAGAGATGGTAAATGAAGATAAAGGTTGATTAATCCTATGGCAAGTATACAGAGGTCGTCTGACCTACTACCCACCAAGACAGTCTATAGAACCGGATGACTCACTAGCCTTGTGTCCGAGGAAAGTTTGTGACATTTCGCATCGCATCCGTTTTTAAAAACTGCTTCACAGACGAAATCTACACTTTTCCCTACTGTTGCCAACAAATAGAGCATTAAAAACAGTCAAACAGCGCTAAACAACTCTGCACATTTGAAATTGATTCTGATTAGCCCGTGACAAAAATACATGGCCTGGGAAAACACAAGTACAGTTGTTCAGCAAAATCTTGTTAAAAGCGTTAGGGGATAGCATAGAAATGCCCTAATACGCTTGTTTCGGAGTGGGAATGCGGATTACATTTGCTGCCATTGGAACAGATTCACATCCAAGCCTTGCCTCTACACATAGGGCCAGGCCGAGACATTATCATGTGGGTCATTCTGATACTGTATCGAAGTCTACTGGCAACTCCTTTGATTTCCCCTTTGACCAGACGAAATGACAAAAATTGACGAACGCTGAAGTAATTAGCCTTGAAAGCTTCACCAGAGAGTAGAGGGACAAATTTACATTGCTATTGTGGAAACGTCTTAAAAAGTAGAACTATAGCTTAAACTATTAGGATATGAATTTAATAGACCTGACCCTAAGACACTTCATACTTCCTTTGTTTGCGGCCTAAGATTCCAAAATACGATTTGGTATTGAAATCCTAAAAATTCCTTCCATTACATTAAATTGTATACAATAAAAACGTTCTCCATGAATTCAAATTCTGCAAATGAAAATTCACTGGCAATGCATTTGCAACAAATACATTAACCGAGATTGCTGAAGACCAGACTAGCTACAACTAGTTAAAAGCTCACGTCTCATTCAAGTGAGAGATCATATCCCAGACCAAGTGGGCCACCTCTTCGGAGCTGTCGACGACGAAGTCATGTTCGAACCCATGCTCGCACAATCGAATGTCGCCATTCGGAAACCTCTGCTTCATGGAATCGTAGAAGTGCACTGGTGCCCACTTGTCGTTCGTGCCGTAATAGAACGTCAGCTTGTTCGCGTTGCGCTCAATGGTCTGGGCCATGACGTCATCCAGTTCGTTCACGTGCCTCATCTCGCTCTCGGCCATGTACAGGGCGTTGTTCATCAGCGTGTAGCTCACGCACTGCATGAACGCGTCAACCAGGTGCGGGTGGGTGTCACGCCCCTTCCAGCTCGTCCTCCAATCAACCAGCAGCTTGCGAATCCAGAAGGGCGTGAACGACAGCAGCCAGGCAGTCAGTGCGAAAGGATGGCGTAGGTAGTACGACACGGGGTCCCAAAAGTTCCCATTCGGCGTGTCCTTCAGGTTTTCAACAGTGGGGAACAGCAGTAGGCTCTTACAGGCCCGCCTCTCTATTCTCCGGTCCTCCAGCATCTTCAAGACAATGTAGGCACCGATAGAATGGCCGATGAGAACCAGTTTCTTGTCTTTCGGCACGTATTCATCAACGAATGCTATCTTGTGCTCGATTTGAAACTTCAAGTCTTTGCAGTCTGCTTTCTTGTAACTCAGCTGGGAAGAATCGCCGTTTGAATATTTCCAGATTGGCGAATGACCTGCAAAAGAATAAGACAAATTGTTAGCTTTTTTATTGTACCAAAACAAAAGGCAGAAGGTATGAGTAGGAACGGAGTAGGAAGGCAGAAAGAAAGGACCAAGAAGGAAGGCAATCGAGACAGTTATTGTACCTTAAAGTCGCTGAAAGGAGGTCGCATATAAAGTCGAAAATAAATATGATAGCTGTGAGAATGTCAAAGTTCAAGAAATGCTATAGACCACCAGTGTTCTAGATTATCTCTCGAATCTGAGGAAAGATGATAGTAGATTGAGGCTGTCCCACATAACCATACTGTTATACTATGGAACGGATCAACAGCGCTTTTTCGCGATTTTAGATGAATTTCATTGAATAATAGCAAAGTAACGGGCTAGCATGAATCATTGTAAAGTATCTGTGAATTAACTGTAGAAATCAGATTGTTGTATGGAGCGGGCAAAAACGATTCTGAGATAAATGAAAAAACATGCGAAGCTTGCTAATACAATTGACAGATAATTAACAAAACTGGTGGAAATCAATACACAGAAAATAAACCCCGAGGTTGCTATCTTTAAAAGGACAGACCATGAGAATACACAGAATATGTAGGCGTTTTGACAATGCTACGAGAAAAGGCAGAACAGGTGATGATTTTTGCAGCACACGTACGTAGAGATGGTTACAGCCATTCCCAAACTCAGCTGCCATAGCGAGTTTATGAAGGCCTCAATCAGCTTTGGGCTTCTCCTAAGTACTAAGGCCATTAGGACCCAGATTAACTAGCCTTCTATCTCTGGTCTGAGGTGGCAAAGAGACGCGATTGAAGCTGCATACGGTTTAACCAAATTAGCACCTGTTTGGAAGACACACCCTAATACAACGCGTTAAACATATTTGACTATCTGCCACTCAAAAGGTTAGAAGCATGCATGAGCATAAACTAGAAGCCCAAAGAAATTTAGGGCGGATTTAGAAGTCTTTGTAGGGCAAACCTAGGCGTTCAACAGGGGGCTTGGTTTTGTCTACACTTCGGGGCTAACGATGTAGCGCTTAATGATGTCTGGGAGACCAGTCTCATTTAATCATAGGGTTATCTTTTGGGCACACAATGCTGTGCTACAACTTGATCTACCATTATGTGCATCCAGGTAATCTTCGGTCAGACTTGTGGATATACTTAATTGAAACTTTACAAGAAGCTGGTCAGAATGCTTCGTAAATCGGATAGCGGGAAACAAGATTATCCGATGTGGCTATAACCTCACACCAGGCAAGGGTTTTCGAAGAGTACCGAAAGTATAGTAGATAGATGCTCGATAGAAGACGTTGTTTTGGCAAAGCAGCAATATCTTATAACTGCCCTAGGGGCTCAATCAGATCCTTTCAGTCTTTGAATAAGCACGATAAGACTCAGATGGGAACCTTTTTGCTAATAGTTTCCGCTTGCTTGCAAAATGTGTAAACAAAGAATGTGTTTCTCCATAGTCCGTGGAGGTGGAAACAAAGAGATACAAAAGATATGAAACCATAGAACAGCCACATTTGATAAACATAGAATATTTCAACCTGCAACATATCCTCAATATTGTGCATTGACAACGCACGCTAACCAAAGAAAATTGATAACAAATGTTCATGACAAAAATGACAAGACTGCAGGGGAAATCTTTGTCACCACAAGAGATTAAAGATTGTAAACAAACTCTAATAAAACAAAATATAACATGATAAGGCGACAATTGCCATGAGATAATATTTCCTATCTGCATTGATTGTTTTGAAACATTGCAATGAACGACATTCTTCATGAGTATTGAAAAAGGCAGCGAGCGAGTAGCATTTGATTAAATATGCTTTCCTGTATGAATATCCCTCTTATGCCATATCTTTTATCAAAACAGACCATTTGTTTTGGTCTACAAAGTAATGCTAAGGGATCAAACACCCAGATTGACTATATTATTACAAAATAACGGGATAGAAAACTCTTCAAAGATGTGAAAGTCTTTCGTAGTTAAAAAGTCTTCAGTCAACACAAGCTTTGCGATCTTCACATCAAATCTGTTAACAGCCAAAAGAAATCAAATGTTTTAAAATTTAAAGTCTGGAAATTCTAAGGTCCTGATACTCAATCTGACTTCCTAACCCATCAGCAAAAATCTTGATAAAAGACAATCAAATTCTGTTTAAGAAGGTTGAATGTAATTGAAAAAACTTCTTGTGGACTCAAAAGAGAAGTTTTGCAGCTAGACTAAAGCATAATCGCTATGGCAAAGACATCATCAGCGACTCCCGCATTAAAAATTATGGTGGTCCATTTGTTTTCAGTGATGACAACAAGCTAAAAGCATCATGCCTTGTTCATGTTTCGATCAATGGCACAGAAAGGTTGTGAATTGGTTAATAAGAAAACTTGGCCTTGATAAGCACATCATACACGCTTTTATGATATTATTTGTGGGTAAATGGAAAGTTGGGGAAGATATGCATGTTAAGGTGGGTGTACATCAAGGCCCAGTCACCAGTCCACTGCTTTTCATTATCTTCCTGGAGGCTCCTTAAAGAGAATTCAGGACTTAGCTACCATGAAAATGCTTTGTGCTTATTACCTGTTCTTCTTGAAGGTTCACTAAATGCACTCAAACAGCCCTTTGCCAGTTGGACAAATAAGATGGAAGAGCAAATGTCAGTAAAATGAAAGTTGTGTCCTTGCAATACAAGAAGATCCCACTAAACAAATCAGGAAATTTCCTATGCAGTGTCTGCTAAAAGGTTTGGGAAACAGTTTGGTCAATTTCCCATAATGCAGAAACTTGATTCATTCATACTAAATGCAGTAGAATCAAAGTAGCTTTGAGTATAGTAATCAACAACAATCAACTTCAGATGATGGCCAGAGCTACTTTATGTCAAAATGTATGGTCACCATTTTCATGATTGATGGTAACACAGAGTTTAGATCATCTGTAGGATTCAGTGCTGCTGAAAGAATACCAAACGCTACTGCCACTGGTCACCAAAAGTGCAATTTCATTGAAGGCTTGAGGTGTATTAAGGTTTTGATAATGAACATAAAGAATTATAGAATAGTAGAACAATGTGTGATAAATTTTCCTCCAGCTACGAGAGAATACTATTTCACTGTTGTAATGACCTAAAGTATAGTAGGTTCACCTGGCAAATAAGGAAAATTTAAGTTCTTGATCAGCTTTCATTAGAAACCTGATTAATCTGAAAGTTCTAAATTTGTTACAATTGTTGTTTCTTGCATTGGTTTTCATAAATACATAAATGGCCTTTAAGTATTTCAACTTCAAGTTTGTAGCACTAATAAGGAAATATCCTGATTGAACAGACACAATTTCAAATTAACCTATCAGGGTCTGATTGACATCATATTAATATCACATGTAAATATAATGTGTTAACTTACTACCTCGAGTCATGTGTGAACATTGATGAATACTGCTTCAGGGAAGTGTAGTGGGAGATGGTCTTAACCCAAAACAATGCATGGAATGAGGAAGGCTGCTTGGTACAGGATGATTACAAAACATTAGTAAGATATATCTTAGGTTTATTTCCAGAAAAATCAAGAAAAGGAGACAGAAGAGATTTCTTCTTTTGATTTCTAAAGGAGAAAACTATTGCACTTTGATCCCTATTCTAACTAGTCAGCACTATTGACACATATAAAATTATCATTGAAATGCTTAAATTGGAAAGCAAAAGTAAATAAAAACATGTCTTAAATCTAAAAACCAGAATCTTATTTCCAAGCTTTTATCTACAGAAGAAGATTATCATTTTCTAGACAATTTCAAGGCTTCAAGGACACAATTTATAGAGCGGGTGAAGAAGTGCTTGTACTTGGCCTATAAATATATGATTTTTATGCTGTGTTGTTTTTCTAACGCAACTGCACTTCATTGTGGTATCATGTTATGTTTTGCAAACGGCAAACAAAACTTTGTTCCAACTAAAGGTAAAGAGGGGCAACAGCGATACCAAGCTCGTTATGGTTATAGGGGTAAGTTTATCTTCCTTTCTCAAGCCAGTCAATTTCTGTTAAACTTCAAATTGCGTCATACTGCGGGATGTTTACAGAAGTCAATGATAAACTGGCATAGCAAGGAGTGTAGGGAACAGTGGAAAACCAGTAACAAGCACTTCCGTGGGTCTGTATTTCCGCTACTAGTACTAGGAAAGACAAATGGGCCGACACTTGATCGACGGTACGCGTGAAACATAATTTTGCTATAACTTTTCGAAACTTTTACCTATAAACCTGCCGATGGTCTCATATTAATAGGCACATCAAATGCTATCGTTTGGTGTTTAATTTATCTATGTAGGACCTGTGGATCATGGAGAGGACGATACTGCATTAGCGCCGACAGATGTCCATTAATGGATATGTCAATGCATTGAATTAAATCAAATCAAATCAAATTGGTGCTTAAAATCGGAACGACTCAGTCAATAAGTCATCAGCGGAATCAAAACCAGAGCAATGAGGAACTGAAATGCCGTGAATTTAACCATCAGTATACTTACCGGCTTGGGATATCCCCATCACTTGTAAATGGCATTTTGAAGCCCTGTGTAGTTGCAGCATAAAAATCTCATAGAACTCGATCATGCCAGGGTTCCCAGTAACAACCACCACACAGAACTTTGAATGGCTTTCTTTGCCGATCTGCAACACCAACGTCGGCGAATTGTAAACATCTTCAACACTTCTATGTACCTCTAAAGAGCAACACGGAGTGTATTCTTCCGCCGCCATTTTGCTTTTTAGGGACCTGCTGTTCGGGTTAAAGTCCTTTTGAAAATTGAATTGAATTCTCATATCTTTACGCGAGGGCCCTTGTTCCAGGATAGTGTACCTAGGTGTGACGTCATCAAAAATCTTCTTTGAGAATTTCCAAACACTAACAATAATTTGGTCACCTAATACCAAAATAACTAAAAATTGGAAGAATCAGGTAGATTTATTAAAAATTTGGCAACCTATGATCAATTAAATATTTTGTGTTTATGCGGCAAGATCTCAGCCTATTTGTAGCACATTTAGATTATGTTTTCACATTTAGATGTATTTTTAATTACCTTTTCAGATATATGATCAAATTCTTTAGACATTGCTTCTAGGTGCTTTATTTAGAGGTTCTCAAAAACTTATACAAGTTTATTGAGTGGCGCATTTGTGAGCACTTCTGAGCGCATTTTTACAGAAGCTGTAATATGGCGTAACACTGCCGTATGGAAGAAAGCTTGTTGATTTGGTCATCGTAGCTTCCTAATTCACAAAAGCTTGGGCGCTCCGAAAAGTCCTTTAATTACCATGATGACGCATACTCGCTTAATCTCAGATTCTTTAGCCCAATAGAGGCTGCATTATGTAGTAGGAACGAGCGATGATTTCCATGACAGGGTCCAAAAGAACATCTTCCTAATGTTGAACAGAGCCAACCTTGACTGCCATGGCCTAACTCATGAATGCATGATTAGCGACATACAAAAGTAGCGAAAATATGGGTAATAGTAGGTATGCGAAAGTTAGAGAAAGAAATAGTAGCGTGGTAGCATCCGAAACTTATGGTCCCGACATTCCGTTCTTGGTTGAAGAGAATTGAGCTTAAACCAAACATCGTCATTCGTCATATACGCAGAATAGTCCTTCAGAATAGGGCATTAGGAAGTGTTTCTCTTCCTTTTGGTTCATCTGGATAACATCGTTCAAATTTCAAGGGGACTTGAGAATAAGTAGGTTTCATCGAAGAATCTACGTGTCCAAAAAACAAACATCAAGTTTATCTCATCCAACCACATGCAAAGCCGCTAGAGCTAGGCAATCTCTTCATAACAAGATATAAGGTATTAATTCACATAAAACCCAGAAACCTCAGGAAACTGACTATGTAATCATATGTTTTGCATCCGGTACGAAAGTTTTTGATTTCATTATTGCAATAACCATATCTAAGAAAATCATACATATTTTAATACGGAAATAAGTTATTTTTTTGATAAAGATCAGTGGAGGAATCTTTTCGTGACCATGTTAATCTCTTTAAAGATTAACTTCATAGATTTTCATAATGACATTTATACTCATTCAATTCCGTGACTCGAGAAAATAAATCCAGGAAATTGTATGACAGAACGTCCCGTAATGGATCTTTAGCTATTAAGCCAAAATCTGACCAATTTCAAGGATGTAGTAGTAAAGTTTTAGCAACGGGGACCCTACTTTAGTGCGAGAGGTTATTGGGCGAAGTCCCTGAGACTCTGTACTGCCTTTTGCGGATTGAATAAAGACTTCAGAACGTCGGTTATTATAATATGTAATTACGGTATATCTCTTCTGATTATTTTGTAACTTACCAAACCATTCTCTGTGATGCTTTAAAACACGAGAGCACGTTGGGCAATTAGTGGGTAAGCAGGAAGGAATACCACCAGCACAAGGCGGGACCTCCTCCAAAAGGTCAAAGCTCTGATATTTCTACGCTCTTTCTATGCGTGAACCATTGGTGGGGGCTGAGCCCTTATACTTTTTTAAATATTTGACATTGCACCCCTCCCGCCCTGAACCCCAATCATTATATCTCTGATCAATCCCTTTCAATGCAAAACTCTTCCTTTCAAATGACTATCTTCTGTATTAGTCTTGGCAGTGAAATCATACAAGAAAAGCTGCCTAGCCGATATTTCTCACGGTCGGGGGATCCAATATTGTATGCTAGCTAAAATCAAGAAGCATCTCTCTGTTGGACCCTAGATAAATGTTCCAGCAAAGCCAGTAGAAAATTCTTTGGGAAGACAACCTGTCTTGGGCAGTACTTTTATTAAACTTAATATAGAACAGTGATGTTCAAAGTGAAAGGAAGTGATTTCCTAGAATGATGAACGTTTGAAGCCCAGGGTGTATAAATGGGTGATTTTTTGTGAGTTTTAGGGGCTAGGAGTGTGATAGCAAAGAACACAAAGCAAATAGTTGTCTACGTTTGGTTTTACTTTTGGTGCAGGGTTCAATATATTTACACCTCAGTGTTTATGTCTAGACGAGAAAAACAATGGTAATAAGAAGGGTTTGGTCAGTGGAACATATCGTCCTGTGCTAAGACCATTTAATTCGTCAAGCGAGACTCGTTACAATCGAATCAGCCACATTGATTTAGGGACATGGATATTGATTTATTTTTGACTTAATATTTTCCATTATCGAAACTCCCTGTTGTTTCCATTATCAAATAAGCAACATTCAGTATGAATACAATTTTTCTACTTTTCCTTTTAAAAGATGCAAGTCCCGACTAAGCTAGCAAACAAATTCATTTGAAAATCATTTTAATATCCTACCCATGAGGTTGCTGGTTTTTCTGAAGTTGTGGCTATGCACTGTTACTTGGTCGTAGAAAATAGTTGCTGCTTTAGTTAGCGTGAAGATTGAAAAAATTAGTCCCTATCAAGGAATGAAAACAGGCCTAGCCTGGCATTGTACACTTGGTGGTATTATTAGCATCCTCTGTGTATATCTAACACCATTACTGAGTTTAGCGCTAATCAATTAAATGTATGTTGTAATAAGAGTGTGAGTCAATTCCTTAGTGAAACAGCTTTCAAGGGGTCTTTGAGCCTGATTAAATATCACAAATATCATTAAATAGCTCAATTGAGTATAAATTTCTCAATTCAAAGTTGGTTCCCGATTGGTATAAACTGAAACTACGCTTATTTGAATTATGAAGTACAAACTATGAATTAGCAATGCTGACGCGCTATAAGCAGGATCAAATGTAAAAATATCGTGAAAGGTAGATTAACAGAGATGCGCTGCCAGTTGGCATTATTGGCCATCATTGAGGAGAGGGAAACATCCTACAGATTGAAATGTCAGTGGCAAGGTAATTTTAAAGCTAAGATATGGTAGGCAAACATTGTAACCTATGCTAAGAATGCTCTTCAGTCAAAACATCACAATTCTCTTTTGTTACATACTTCGATTTGGTTAAGGAAACATTTCCAGATTTTTACCATAGCAGCGAAGCATGAAGTTCATTTTCTAATATAGTACTGAATTTAAAAGTATATTAGGAGGTAAACAGATTTCGTTGTCAATTTAATCAGTAAAATTTCGCTTGGGAGCAGTTTCTCTGATCAATAGTCCCAGTGAGTATCTTCTGTTCAATCGAATTGATACTGTTTTGGCTTACAACCTAAACACATCAGCTTTGATAGGACGTAGTGAGCCCGCGTAGGTTTACTGCTACTCTGAGCATGCGCATTGAGCTTCCAACTTCAAGTGCACCATCCAGATATACTTTCGTAGCATAATTAATATAATTATCATAATCAGTTATCCCGCTGATACAGTTTGGTTAAAGTTAGAGTGAATAACTTGATGGAGGATAGATAAGAACGATAAGATCAAGTCCGTGTTTCTATGAACAATGGCTTAGAAACATGAAACCAGAGTAACGGGAATTTAAGCTTACTCTGTTAGCTTACTCAAATACTGCTGTCATTTTCTCCGCTAGACACTTTACGGTATTTTCCTTAAAAAACTTCTCCGAAAACATAAAGTTATTGCTAGTGAATCGGGACAGAAAAGCTTCCGTATTGAGGCCACAGCCCAAACAACTGGCATGTACTTTCAGGCTACGCTTTTCCTGGTTGTATCACGACAAAGCCTAGCTTGCCATCAGGCGTTCCTTCAGATATGCAGATCAAATAATTCAATAATGCAATTCAATCTTTATTTTTATCAAAGTTGGCCTTGCACTCTACAACAGAAGCAGTGGACAAAAGAAGCTCTGTTCTCTTATAAAACAACTGGTAATTTTTTTGCCCCTTCCAGCAGTGACTAACTAGATATCTTACACACTCTTCATAATATGCTTTTAAAAAATATAGGATAATGCTTGTAAAACTTTTGGTTCTTATTCCTTTTTATGTATTGCTCACCAAAATCTATCACTTGTAATAGGTTTTTTGTGATTAAAATTCATGAACGTTCCTTTTACATTTTTGTGTACAATGTATGTCATGAATGTCAATGATTCTGTGGCTGTTCAATGATATTTTTCTTCTCTGTTTATTTGAAATGGAACCAATTTTATTGTATATTATGGGAACGCTCTTGCTTTAATAACTTCTTATCATTTTATTGAATTTTATTTTACTTACCGGAGCACCTCATAATGCAGGCCCATAACTTTGGTGCAAGCTGAAAAACAACAGTGGCTCATTCAAAATCTCTGTATCATCCTAGAGCCTCTCTTGCACTCTTGAACCCGATATCCAATGACGTAGGTATGGAGATTTCTTTTCTGAGCTTGTACACAACAATACTTCCACAAGAACAGGTCTTTTTGCGAGGCTTCACAAACATCACCATGCTTTTCTATTTTCGAAAAACATAATTTATTTGTGTTGAATGGTGCCGTGACCCGACATCTAGTGTTCCGGGCAAAGTTGAAATTAATTGCTTTTGGCTGAATTTAACTTTCAAACAAAAGAAACATTTACATACCATGTGCCCGAGTTACCTTGTTTTCTTCTTTGCGCTCCTTTTGCGAGCTCCAAAACTGCACTCAAACCTCCTTGTTGACTATGCCAGTCGATTGGTACATAGGAGCAGTATGCGTAGCTAAACCCAGCTTCACGAGAAAGGTGGTAGATCCAGAAAACTATCATTGCAATAACATCCGGGTCAGGTGTGTCTTCCTGTGGGATGCTAACCAAGATAAAGTGTAGGAGACCCGACGTCTCTAGACAGGACTGGGTTACCTTGGCAATGGTCTGCATTTCAGCCTCACTGGATTCTGTGGTCTGGAGATTGCCTGTAGAAAATGCATTCATATCAAGGGGGCTATTTCTGACATGAGGTCTACTGTCTTTTGGCTCTGTTTCTTTTGTAATGTGTACACGAATAAAATAGTGAATGCCTTTCGAAGATACCCGCATTCTTCTATTTTATTAACCCAACTATGATTTGCATCAATTCACAGCCACAAATATTGCGAACATGCAGCAACCTCCATTGTCTAATAATTCAGGCTAGCTAGTTAGTCTCTGGGCGGTTCACTCAGTGACCAGTAACAAAAGGCAGTAAGATAACACAAAAGGCGTCCCGTTATGATAGCTCTTCAAGAAAGGATTGCAATATACAATAACTACCTAAAGGCAATGGGAGCAAGGTCAATTTTACGTGATAGTGAATTGTAGAACTTGATTCTCTATTGATATGAAGGCCTGCTTTTGTTTCTGCTAACAGTGAGTGCGTATCTTGGTGGCAATCAATTGCATGGAAGGGTCTCCTAAAACTAGTATTGCTTTCACATTTATAGCCATCTTAGGGTTGGCTACCCTTGGATACCCACTAACAGGGATTGGAAGTGACTACGTATAGTCCGGAAATTAAGCAGTGCCTCTAATGAATATGGAAATGTTCATAATTGCCAATATTACCGACTTTTTTAGCGCATGCAAAAATGGCTTATCTGCTTTCAAATTAGATAACAGACGCAATCAAATTAATCTTAAAATCTCATTAGAGATGAATTACTTGATACGTGGATTAAACTCGCGATGTAAATTGTGGCTGTTTAGTGATCAATCATCCATGTTTTGCAGTTAGGTCTTTTAAGTGAATGTCAAGGAGGAGTCTTTGAAGGTCTTAACAAATTAGTCTTAACGTTAGCCATGCCTTTTCAAAGAGTTGTGCAAATCATTCGCGGAATGATAAAGAACTAGAGGCTTAATAAAGGAGACATAACCTCGTGGGGAACTTTGTTTTTTAAGACTGCCAGGCATCGTAGAAACCGTCCTACGTAAGGTTATCGCAATTCGAGGGCTCACTTTATCGTTAACATTCATCAGCCTAAGAATTTTCCATTCTTGATGTACTTAGGTTACGAATTAGACCTTATAAGTAGAAATCCTACTAACAAATGACACTCTGTTCTAGAATTATTTATTGATAATAACTGAAGTTACTGCTTGCACCTCTGATTGTACTTCATCAACAGAAAAGTGTACCTCGTATGTTTAATTTGAAAGAGAGGGTCTGGTACCCTGGGTAAGGTACCAAAACTGTATGGGCGCCAAGTAAACAACGTCTGCCAAAGTTGATAGAAGACCTAATTTCTGTTCAAAATATCATAGAAGAAGTTGGTGTTACAAAAGATAGGACTCAAATGTTTGAAAATCCTTATCATTGGCTCCAGTGTTAAAGGGTGGATTGACTCCACAATAACATGTACTGGAACTGAGTCACTGTAATCAAAATAGGGCTGGTTCCAACACTCTATGCGTGCTCCTAAAGAACGAGAATACTTACAATAAATTAACTATGTCACCTTTGAAATGAAGAAAAATGACGAGGAATTTTAATCCTGATAGAAACTTTAGTTTCATGGACTGGAATCAGGCCATTACCTAAAACCTACTTTGACCCAATGTCACATTTGTACAAGTTTGATGCAAAAGAAATGGCGGCTTTGTAGGTTATTTGCCTAGACACATTCTAATAAAGGCCAAAAAAGTAACCCAGTGTGGTCGCTAAATCATCTAGTAAGCAGCAGTTAGATCATTCAGAAATCCAAAAAGGCTTTATGACGCATTGTGTGTCATACAATTGCTATATTTAGGGTAGATGGTCAAGAAAGCAGACCTGGGATAAAAACAACATATCGCATGTTTATCATATCCATTTCCTTCAATATCCACACCTCCTATGTCACAAAGCCCGTCACATCTCATCCACAGTTGTGAAAAACACCTTGGATGATTTGTTCGTATTTTCGTTCGTACGTCATCAAGCCATTGATATTAGTTTTCTGTTAATCCTTGTTTTTCATGGTCTGTGGTTGTGATATCGCTGCAATCGATACGCGATCCACCAGAAATAACTTTCCTGATCCATTTTCTACGCCACCGTGCCATTTCATCGAATTAGGGTTTCGCCGTAAGTGATCTTCCATTTTGAAAAACAATGAAATGTAGAACCACTGACCCGCATCAATTATCAGAAGGAATGGACTGCGCATGTGCTTGCCAACTTTGGGCATTAAAAAATCCTAGCACTGCTCGGTGGCGCAGGGATTTGCGGCGGTAGAACAAAGTAAAACAACACGAAGAAGCTGGGTCAAAGCTTCCAAGACGGGGCAACTGCTTGGCCTACAAATAAAGCTTTAATTTAATTTTGCTAAGACGTTGACTTGGCTCTCCTGCTTCATCAGCTACCGTTTATTCAAGATGTCTAAGACCGTAGAATGCCGTCCGAAATGCTGCAACACCATCGACAATTCTTTCCACTTATCCCTAACCCCTTCCATCAAAATAATATTGTGCTGCAAAAATGAAGCTTATTTTCAAGCAGAACCCTTCCCTTAATCAGTGGAAGTCTTCGTGTCGATAAAAACAAGGGAAGGTATGAGTTTGCAACAATCACGTGTTAAATAAATAAAGCCAGCCAAACTAGGGAAAGTATTGATGTGTTCCAAATATTTTTTCATGCAGGAATTGTAATCAAGATAGAATCCACAAGCATCCGGCAATTGTGCTTTTTTCTGCCACTAGACATAACAAGTTCAATGCAAAATGCTACAAAACTTGCAGATCTTCACAAACTTTAACACGAAAAATACAACCCAATGAACCATGCCAAACCCTTGAAAAATATGAGTAATGGATAATAAGTACGTCAGTAATTTACAGCTTGAAAATACTAGGACAGAAATGTTTTCTGGGACTCTTGTGCCAAGACCGCAAGAACGCAAATTAACTGCAATTAGAGTAAAACGCAGAGTCTTTCTGAATCAAACCATTCTTACGGAGGATCAAAAAAATAACAGCGGTTCAAACAACAGAATACTGAGTGACGTCAGAAATTATTGTCTTTTTCCTCTGTAGCAAAGGGTAATGTATGAATAGGCAAGAAATTACTATTCATAACATGGCCTACTTTCTGCTCTATTTGACTGTGACTCAGTTCAATATCAAATGTGTCAGGTTAAAACTCGGAAGCTTGTAAATGGGTAAACCTCTAAAGTCAAATAATTTTGCTCTCTGAGCCTCTTTCTGTCGAGTTAATTTCAAAAACCACGTTGAAAGCATCTTTTACCATTTAATACAGGGAATCAACTGTCATGATAGATATTTGACATATTTCATCAATGGGAGATAGGGGTCAAGTAATTTCACCTTAGCTTAGCAAGATAATGAGGAAGGTGTGTCCAAGCGATGACACTTCTTAGATTGTGGACGTCGGAGCGATGATTGGGCAGGGGACATAGAGAAACGTGAGTGCAGCCGAGAGCAAAATCATAAAAAAAGGTTTAAAGGGCATCTTTCACATTGACAATTGGCTAATAAAACAAAAGTGTTTGGAGTGGAATTCCATCTTTCCGTGACTTTTCACTTCTTCTTAATTAATTTTTACTGCCGTAAAAATTCGCTCTCGATACCATGCTTTGTACAATCCCTGTTGAGGATAGAGAGATTTGCGTTCCTTTAGGACAGAGGGCACTTTCAGAAAAGGCACATTCACCCCCTTGCCCCTCCTGTCAAAGGGCAGGAGTGCCCTGTTCTTAGACCGTAATTGAAAACGAAATTTTTCGTTTGTGAGTACGAGAGAGATATCCATAGAAGAGTGATTTCAGGTCACCTTGGTCAAACGATAGGTCGAGGAGACACTTTATACAAACACGTTTTCGACAAAAGTTCTGACTAGTTCTGTTATGTACAATTTAATTGCCTTCAAGTCCAGTACTGGTGTCATTGTGTACCAAGATGTTGTCGCGATGTAACTTGCGTTAATGCTGTAAGACTTTGCAACGTAATTTCATAGAAGTGGAAGTAGAGCCCTCAGCTACGTCTGTCTTTTTATTCGTCTCACCAAATTAAACAATAGAATGCGGGCATCTAACTCGCTCTACCTGCAGATTGCATAGTTTCTTACAAACACTTTACTTCCATCAAGCCACGGTGTATAAAGATCAGGCTAGCTTTGGTTTAGTGGTGCTTGCACGGAAAGATTCAACATGTGTTGCATAACAAATGGTGAATAAATTGCTTTGTCAATACATGTGCATGCTCTTCTGGAATAGAAGCCGCACTGAGAAGTTTAGAAGCCGCACTTAACTTCGTAGAAGCCACACCAAGATGATTCCTGATATTGAAGTCGCTGCTTTAATTAAATAAGGCATGTTCCCAGCATGCTTTGTGGGAAAAAACACAGAAAGCACATCTTTCTAACCAGAAAACTTTTATTATTGAGTTAACAAGGTTCTCCTTTATCAAAATGATAAGGCTTAAATTCGATTTGGGAGCAACTGAGGTTTGATCAGTTTAATAAAGCCGGGCTGGAAGACCACATGTAAAGTACGCCTTTCAGTTAGCGGAAAATTTTCAAAAAAACCTTGATGAAAACTTAACTGAGATCTCGTAGCTCTGTAAGGAAACAAGTTAAACTGCCTGGTTTGATAACATTTCAAAAAACAAGTCTGTGATTGATTTTACTTAGATAAGCTGCGAACTGTGTGAACCTTCACGGCACAACTCTAAAATTTTTGCTCAGGCTTCAGGGTGTCGGCTGCGGTTTATGAAAATAGGCCTAAAGAGTTGTTAATGGCGATGTACCGTAGGACTAATGCTACAAACAACCAGCCATTCATATGCCCAAGATGGTGGGGAGTCCTTTTATCAAGTATTGGACCGAACGGTCTCGAGAGGTCCGAGTTAATGGAGAACAATGGTTGTATCTCGTGGAGGCGGGCAGACAAGGTAAGCTGGGAAGAAGAATTTAAAGAGGATCAGAGACCGGCGCATCCGTAGATTCTATTAGTGGTCAAACAGTTGTGGACAGAAAGGGTGTCCTTTTGATACAGTACAGAACTAAAACAGTTCCTTGCCACTTACTGGAAAGTTCAGTCAAGCTTTTACAATATTCTCACATCATAAAAACCAACTCTGTTAGTGCATTTAATGAACATTCTTTGTTACCCAATATACAATAAGAATGATTACACCACTATAGACCTCACAATTCAAGGTTGCAGATCATTGTAAATTTCCATGAACGTGGTTAGCTGGTAGCAAAAATAATGATAACTGAGTGTGATTTAGCTGTACATGTTTTCAACATTAGAATTAAACACAAAGTATTATTTTTTGAACGAAAGAGCTCAGGATCTGGTCAGAAGTTGCTGCGGGAAGATGATTTGAGACTTTTAGGATAACAGGTAGGGATGCCGAGTCTCAGTAGTTAATACTGGAAATTGGCAAATTCCTTTGCAATATTTTGTGCATGAGGCCCCTACCCCATTCCCTGTTATTCGGATAGCAATACACCACTGATGACAGGCTGTCTATGACAATTATCTATGTCAAGTTTACACTCATCATATATAACTAAGTTATTGGAGGTGCTTATACTAGGATTGACAAGCAATGGGCTGAGTCAGTCACCTTGAGGAGCCCCATTCTTGACTGGCGTGAAAGACCAGGGCATCAAGAATACAACGCAGGCTGGATAAAAGAGCAAAGCTTGAAAATTTGATCTCAAGTTGAAGAATAAGACGATTGTTCTGTTATTGTCAGGGTATCACAAAGCAAATGAAAAACCAGATGACTGTAAACAGCCCAGAGGGCATCGAGGAGTCTGGATATCAAATATCTAGCCACTTACATGCCGATTGCCATTCTCAAACGATTTTCTTACATGGGAATTGCATCCAAACAGTACCACCTACGATGGAAAAAGCTAAAGGTAAGGATGCATTATAAACTACAATGTTCACGCTTTCCATGGACATAATAAATCGGCTTTGGATAGCACTTGGCTGCTTTTGGGATATAGCCTGGGGAACAGAAGAGTGGCAAAAAGAGGTCAAGAGGAAATAAAGATTAGTTGCCTACCGACAAAGCAATTATCGAAAGCTTCAAAGAAAGAAATCCGGCTTTGTAGCAAAGTGAATTGACCAAAGGAAAGCCTTTAATATGCTTCGTTGCTCATGATGCCTTGAGTCCATAACAGTTTTGGTCAAAACCTGGCAGTTCATCAGAAAAACAATGTGAACGAATCGGAGAAGTAGAACTGACCTCAGTGGTGAAAATTGGCACATCATCATTAAAAGTAGCGCATATTAAAAGTGACATTTTTTCTCACTACTTGTGGACTTTTCTCATTCCATTGTTCATTGTATAAAATAAAACAGGCCATCAATTTTGCAAAACCAGACCTTTATCTAACCATCTTCTATTAATTTATGATTCGAAGCTATTCTGGGAAAACAAAAGAATGACTTTTTAAACAGTAGGAAAACTGATATCAAGAAGGAATTCAGTGCAAATAAATACTGTGAAAACAGTAGTAAGCAATATTCAGCTTAATTGGATCTTTCTCGAGTAGCACAGAGATAAACAACTGTTTCTAGGTGCTGCAATACCTTTACAGCTCTTCAAAATATGCAAAGGCCTTGAACGGACAGCTGTTCATGCTATTTCTGAGTGCAAGAACTTTGCACTGAGACGATATGAGCTTTTAAGACAAACAGGATCGCAAAAGCTACACTTCGACAAATATCAGTATCCATATACTGGGAGGTGGTATGGTCATGGGCTAATTGCTACAACTGAATATTATTAATGGGGCCACTCTTGGGGATACGAAAATACAGCCAGAACAGATTGGACTCAACAGACGTTGAAATTGTGGAAAAAAGGAAACAAATATGCAGCATAGAACAACCAATTTGATTTTGGGAAATCAAGAAAACGGGAGAAAATTCACCGATACCCAATTCAAACCCAATATCCAAAAACAGGTGAATGAAACTCGAAACCTTCCAGAAATCTGGTCGGCTAGGAGTGAATAGAATTCTTGTAAGTTCGATCAACTAAAGGTCCAGACAGCTTTAATCTAGACTGGAAATCTTATCAAAATTAAGATATAAGTTGGCAACCGAGCATCATTAACACTTTTTAGAGTCAATTGCTTTACAATTCGCAGATAGTATTTTCCAAGAATGTGTTGAAAAGTGAAAAATATTTTATTAAAATAAAAATAGGCATTTAAAGCGAAAGTTCTGCTGTTTAAAGTAGGGCGGGAATATATTTAGGAATATCACAGTCGAGGAAAACAGCCAGGATTAAATAAAATTTAAATTAAAACTTCCGTATAAACATCAAATATATCATGGACAATTAATATCACTTGGATATAGATGGTCAAGATGCAATAGGGGCAAAGTAACAGCAATTTTGAACCCTTTTAACAGAGCACGAAAGCTATACATTGACCTTGTTGGACCACCATTGTCGAACAACAACAACAACAGCAACAACAACAGCAACAACAACAGCAATAACAACAGCAACAACAACAGCAATAACAGCAACAGCAAAAATTTCAAAAGAGCAAATTCAGCAACTAATTGACATTCACAAACAGGGGAAGTGAAAATAGATTTTAACCATCTTCTGACTTGAGGATGCGGTGAGGCGGGGGCTTGAGGCCGTGGTAGAAGCCAGGATTTATAAGTGCACATTTGTAGCGCAAAACCTTTTTAAGCCAAATCTCCTTATGAACGCAATGAGGCCTTGGTATTCCGATTGTTATATTTTTCACCGTTGGTGTGCAGTCACAGAACCCCCTCCACCCCCCCCCCCCCCACTCTAAAGGCCAAAAAATGAAATGACGTTTCTGAGCAGAAGGAAAGGGCAGCACAATACCGGAAAATAGTCATTCGTTGTTTGGAGTTGGGAAACACTGCCCCGATGACAAGAAAAAATTTGGCTGCAAACCATGTTGGCATGCCAAAGACAGGGCTGGGACCAAGCCGGTCTAACTGGCCTAACTGAAAAATTGATCAATGGCGGAGTGGCTTTTCAACTTTCTTATAGAATCAGCCTCAAAACTGCGTGCACAGTCCAAGGGGCATGTTTGCTTTTGAAAAGGGTGCAAACGTTCTCTAACTTGATGTTCCTCCGAAACAATCATCCATTTGTTATGGTGTGAAGTCCCCTTAATCTCTAATGTAATTCTGTTTGTCTTCTGTATAATGACTTTTAAGTTGAAAGAATCAACATGCGGTAAAAAGTTATTTCGGATGGAAAATTGTTTGTCTCACCTCAGTGGAAATCCCCTTGCGTACCGAAAATGCCAAAGGATATTTTGACAGATTGTCGAATGTGGCATCGTAACAGATAATTACACCTGTAGACAAGTGTCGCATTTACGATTTGCTACACGAAATATTACGTTATCGGCATTTGTATGGACTTGACTCACAGGAAACCAGTATGAATCGCTAAGTATTGTCGATGAAACAACAACACTCGCATTAGTCTCGTGTATCAATTAACAATCGCTTGCGGCGAAATATAAATAAACCACAACTCACGGGCTATTTGGCGAGTTTCTGATAGGAGACGTCACATCCAGGCCAACAGCGAGAGCGCAGCCAACTCGCATCGACTGAGAATGGCCGTGCACAGGCCATGTGTATATAGAATACTGGTTTTGCTTTTAATTTCAAGGGAAATCAACTCACAGACCTTCATCGAAGGAGTTGGAAATGGACGTGACGGGATTGCCGAGGGTCAAGAACAGAAGATCACTTTTGAGGAGTTTTTAAAAAGTCAAAAGAAAGATCAGACAGAAACGGGGCGAAATGGCAAACCATCGAAAATTGACAAAGTTATTAGTTTGCTGGAAAACCTGCAATCGCAAGTCGATGAGCTGAGAGCGAGCGTAGAGACGGTTCAGAAAATGCAGGAAGCCTTCAATGAAACAAGAAAGGAATGCAACCAAGGTATGAATGATATCATTTTGTCAATGAAACATTTTTGCCTAGCGGTTTGTTGCGAAATACTCGCCACGACTTTGATGTGGTACGAGAAATGGAACTTCGTACTTAATATTGGCTGGTAAATTACACCAGTTTCCCCAAAACCTAGATGAGTAGTGACTTAATGACTGCCCGAAAGGGTCCAGCAGGAAGGCTCAACTCATCTAAACGACAAAGATTTGGAGCCGCTCTGTTGGTCAAAGTTAAAAAAACCAAAGGTTTGTTATTGTTGGACACGCCGAATAGCCTAGAGCTTCTACGTCCAAGCTTGATCGCACTGTCGACCTTTCAACAGATCTACAACCATGAAAACAGTGCACTGGTCTCAATTATTCCGGGAAAGCTCCTTCATTGTGGTACTTTTACTTAGCGATCCATTTGTTGCACATGTTCTGGAAATGCTCATTTCGACTAACACGACCGTTACCAAGTATATGAATCAGCTTTAGGCACGAACATACTTCGTCATATTCTACTATTTACTTTATTTTGCAAAAATCAGTCGTATGTGTCTGGGGGTAAAAATTTCTTATCGCGCAAATAAACATACACATACGCGATTATTGCAAAAGTGCATTGCGAAAATCGATATGAACGGAAGGCATTTGGTCCATGATTAGTTTACTGGCGGAGGTAACGCATGTTAACCCTGCATGAATATAAATTTACAAAAAGCCGGGATGACACACAAGTAAATTTGTTAACTCGGAATGTAATTTGATGTAACGGGAGTTTCGATGGTGTATATCTACCCCAAATCTTAGGGTATTTTGCGTGCAAGACCATGGATGGCAAAGTTAAGAATGGATTAAGTTTTAGTCTAGGAATAAATCTAGTCAATTTGGGCGATCGGCTGCAGAATAGCTCAACATTCCAAAAATAACAAGGGTAGAAAACGAGATTTCCAAACTTCTTCTCTCAAGTGCGTGCATTTTAATTTGTCCGGCCTTGAAGGTCCCCCTACGTCAGTGTCTTTGACCAAAGATTAGATTCACCAGTACAAGAGGCTTGTCATAAACAATCATTGAAATAACTTTGGGTACTTGCTTGGCTGTCACCTCACAAGGTCTTTGAGAGTTTGGTACAATCGAAATTCGATAGGCCTTGAAACTCATTTCATTCCTAACGGGAATCGAAACTTATCGGCCGTTCATGGATTAATTAAAATATAATTTTGATTTATTTAGTTTAAAAAGAAATAGATTCAGTACAGTTACAAAGTGAATTCAAATTTGAAAAATGCGATCAAAGGGAACCCTCCGTAGCCCAGGAGAATCAAACAATCGAATTTGATGGTTAACAAAATCGACTGTGTCCCTGAAACCACAATCTTTTAGTTTATGTTTTCCGCGGCTTCTCCAAACATGTGTTTCTCTGTGTTTTAGTGTTCCCTTCCCTTGCCATAAGACGGAAGCCA
Source organism: Nemopilema nomurai (assembly GCA_003864495.1). Taxonomy (NCBI): domain Eukaryota; kingdom Metazoa; phylum Cnidaria; class Scyphozoa; order Rhizostomeae; family Rhizostomatidae; genus Nemopilema; species Nemopilema nomurai. Next base: position 825,283 of record ML133461.1, on the reverse strand, counting down.
CACAGACTAGCTGGCAGCGAATAGCTGTCTCCAGCGACTCGAACTTGAACTGAAAGAGACAAAATCTCTTTTTTCTTGTAGAGGAGCAGCGTTCTTGCACCTTTTTATGTTGCTCCGAACGCAGTGCAGTTTTTTGTTTCATTTATTCAATGAAATCCACAAATGTAAATATTTTTGTATTTGAATAATATTTATCATGTTCTGTCTAAGATTTGTGCAGATATTTGAAAACTTCTAAATTTTGGTACCACTTGCGCAAACGGCACTTTACGCCTGAAGGTCATTCATGGAAAATAGTTAGAAAATAACTGGCTCATTCATTATCTCTAATTCACTGAGCCACGGAAGAAAAAGAGGACATCGATCTGGTGAAGAGGGCAGAGGGTGTGAGGAAGGGGTGGGGGGGGGGGCGTAGAGAGAGGATGAGGGGAGAAGCCAAAGAAAGAGGGAGAAAGCGAAGAGAGAGGGAGAAAGGGAAGAGAGAGGGCAAAGAGAGAGAGAGGGAGAAGGGGAAAAGAGAGAGGGAAAGGGCGATGAGACAGGGAGAGGGCGAAGAGAATGGGTGAAGGGGGCGAAGAGAATGGGTGAAGGGAAAAGGGAGAGGGAAGGGCTAGTAGCAGAGTGTAATAGGTGAGAGTAGGGGGAGAGGCTAGAGGAAGGTGTGAGGTTGTGGAGGAAAAGTGAAATAGCATCCCAATTATTTCGAAGATGGCACGTATGACAGACCGAAGCATCAAATGGACGTTTGACTAGGTCCCTCTTCCGCATTGGGAAGCATCTATTACTAATAACCGACACATTTATGTTACAAAACTAATCGCCTCGTTATTTGCAGCTTAAATAAATAGATTCATTTCAACGACCATTTCTTTCAAAAACGAAATTGTTAGCTAGTGTTTTCTTTTGTTTAACGTTTTCTGAAATTTTTCATGTAACCGCTTCGTGAAATAACGTGATATCAGGTGAGCTTGAAAAAATATCAATTTCATAAACTGCACTTTTTATCCAAAATTTGTATTTGAATACTAAGAATGCCAGCCTCAAAACTGGTAAATCAAGTTTTAGAATGGCTAAGATGATCCAAAATCTGGCTTTCTGAAACGCTGTTTGTCATTGGGTCTCCATAGTTTGCACGAAGGATCCCAAAATCCTAGAAGGTCTCTTATCTCGAGCCAATTTGGCTTTAAGCTGAGCGGAGTTGAGGAAGATCGCTAATGCTCTCAACAATGCCGGATTAATAACTGTTCCTTTCTTTCTTTTTGTTGGACCTCTTTCAACTATTCGCGGGAAGAGGAGGGGGGGTTGTGTTGGTGGTTTCCACTTTCCACTGGAAGGTTTCAATAGTACGATCCAATGTTCGTCTAAATTCCCAACTTATGTTTTGTGGATTTCTATTAAAACGAGAAAATTTCACTCAAATTCTTGAAATGTAAACACTGCGTTTGGAAGCTAGAGTTTTTGCAAAAATTGAACAACGAGAAGCAGATTTGCTTTTGGAAAATCTCAAAAAGCAAAAGAAAACCATTATCAGGGAAATGCAGGTTGCAGAAGCTCTCGGAGGCAAATAATATGCGGTGAATGATAATATGAGAAGAGTTGCTTTGCTTCTAATATTAACATTCCAGCCTTTCAGTTCTTAGACCTTGTTGCTTTGATACTAATGGCTTTGACTTGTGACTTGTAATTACTAAGTTATGTTTTGGTCGACAAATCGAGGAACTGTTATTTTATCAATTTGGTAACAACAGACAGAAGCCCTGGGCATTCATTCTTTCTGGCGGACTAACTGGCTTTGTAAATAAAAACCAGTCTAGACTGTTATGAAATAAATTCAAGAACACCCTCAAGGTCTTCACTACCTTTGAAATGGAAAATCACCTTACTGTGTAACAACGGCCTTTAATTAGGATTTAGGTTTCGATTTCTTTCGCACCGACATGCTGTGAGGATAATTTTATCACTCATACGGTTTCTTAACAAGCTCTGTAGTTTCGAAATCTCAACAAATTGAATTGTTTTGAGGTCTTGATAAAATACCAATGAAGTTGAAAAGACTAGACAGTAATTCAAAATTAACTTTGGCAAACCACTCAATTGTCGTTTTATTATTGTGAATTGAGTAATTATGAATTTATTTTTCACCACATTAAGATCATCATCGCGGAAGATCAGAACGTACAATGGATTGGGGGTGTTGGAGACTTTAGTAAAATTTGTATACCAGATACAGAAATATAATTTTCCTGGCCTAACTTTATGAACAGATTTACTTTTATGAGTTGGGAGAATTAATTCAAACAGTTTTGCAGTAGAAAACTATTCTCCATTGCAAAACCGCTTTGAGTGATCTTAAAAAACAAAATTGCAAATCTGCATGAATTGTTTGGTCTGGTTCCAAAACCTTGTCATTCTTTTGATTGTAACGAATGAGTGAATCTATAAACATTCCGTTTTGAAACATTCCGATCTTGTTTGGTTATTCTTGTCACCAAACCAGCATTTTTGTAACATTTCACCTTCATTAAAGTTGGAGAAGAAGCTATATTACTAAAAACATCATCAAGAACTGATGTTTTTAGTCACTGGCTCTTTCAATTTTGACAGCATTTTCATTCTCAACTTCCCGCATTTTCATTCTCAACTTTTCTTTAGATTGCATAAGCAGCTCCTTCTGGTTAGTGTTTTGATAAAGCGCTTAACATTGTTAATTGTTTGATAAACTTTGCCTATGTGGGATCCAACATAAACACGCAAGGACGAGTCAAAGCTAGCCGAACATAAGCTGGAACCCTGTTTACATGCAGTTCGGAAAAAACTCCCAACAGCTCAGGAAAATTAATTTTCGGAGGAGGAACACGCGCCACAATTATTTGCTGTTATGGCCAGATCCAGCAAACTGCATCATTATTTATTAGTCGACGACAAGTTATTTCAACGTGGCACCAAAATGTACTTTGTTTTCTTTATTTGATCCATCGTGAAATTTGAAATAAACTGCCAACAGTCAGGTCAACAAGCCTCCTAGTCAATGCAAATTTGCCTCGTTTGCAATCCCTTCTTCTTTGGCTCGGTCCCGTTTGGTTTTGGCCGTTTATACTAGACCCAAACGGAAAAATGCCAAATGAAATCATTTTAATATGAGCATGGAGAGAGAGGTTTGGCATGATCCAAACAATTCTTATATGAACGCAAGGCCTATTTGTACTGGCTTTGGAACTCTTCCGCTTGGCTAAAGTTTAATAGGGGCCTTAGGACTTTCACATTAATCAAAAGCAAAAATATATGATCCTTTGATGAAAGAGAAGATTGTTTAAGTCGGGAATCTAAGTTCACACAATTGACCCTGCCTACGTAAATGTGCTCGAAAAATAGACTGACTGGTTCAGAATAGGACTGAAGGTCTTTCAATTGCCTACAGCCATTTATAGAAAGCATCTTGGCATATGCAAAAACTTGGCATCTAGGTTTTGCGAGTGACAAGGCATCACCGCTATTTGCTGTTTTTTTAAGACACGATCGCACGTTTTCTTTCAAAACCCGAACTTGCATTTTCAATGCTAAAACTATCATGCGTTGCAGTGGAACTGATGGCGAAAAAAGCACGGTAGATTGCTCGAAACAAGTTGATTAGGAAAACCCTATTACGCATGTAGGCCGGATTAAATAATGACATCATCATATACCCATCAGGGTTGCAATGAGTCATCGCAGTGATTCATGTTGTCCTGCGGACCTCCAAAGGTCTCCTTTCAAGATGATTTGAGGACTGTATTCGACTGGCTACAGGAGTCAAAATATCATCTGGTAAACAGGATACCGATATGTACATACATGCTTGTGATCAATTCTCTAAAAATAAAACGATGACAAACGGAACCATCCCGCAACGACGGTACTGCTCACCCCAGGGTGCGTGACTACCGTCGTCTCTGACGTCATCTTATCGCGGTATACCTCGTCTCTGACCATGTCAAGAGGATTAGAAAGCAACGGACATCCCAAAGAAACCTTCTAAAAACATTGGGGGATCGATTTAGGCAAGATGATATCTTTCTGGTGAATTCTTAGACGGTAGGGCAGGGTTGAGAAACCATACGGTAGCGCGATACGTGACCAGAGAAGTTTGGCACAAAACAGAAATCTGATGGTAGCTTTCCAAATATGAAGCTTCTGTAATATTGTTACAAATTGACCGTGAAACTTAATCTGAGTTATGTGGCCAGTTATCACGTAAGTCATTCTGCCCTGAAGAACTGGCCGACGTTCAATTTGTTTCTTGATTTTTTGAATGGCCATTGAAATAATTTTCAAATCACCTCCAACAACACGTCGAGGCAGCGGGGACTCCAACCGCAATAATCAGCTGCTTGTGACTATTTTGAGAAAAACCAAACCGAAAAATTTTGGATTAAGAGCCAGGGGCTTAAAAAGCCACGGGAACCTGTCTATGTTAGTCTGTATTTATCAAGTACTATTAACATTTAAATCGTTTAAATTAAATAATGCAATACAAATTATAATAAGTAGCAGCACGAAAACAAATTCGAAGGTCAAAGGAAATTCACCTTAAGAATTGTATTAAATTAGGTGACGTTTCCCCCACATCCTGGATGCTTCTTACTATAATCCTATTTGAAATTTAATCGTTTATATCTTTCAACAGAAAATATAGCCTGCGGAATTTAAGGAGGGTGTGTTTTTTCTGCTCCTGCAACGGGCCTGTTGACAATATCGAGATGATCCTAAGCAAACCTATGATGCGTAGTTCTTCATATATTGCACGAAAGCATAAAGGCTTCTTTTCGTTTTCGTCACCTACGTTGCAAAGCTTGTCATGCTAAGAGAGAACTGCTTCATATCTAGGTGTGGCGTAGTGTTCAAGGGTATACTGATTCACTGGTTTTAATATACTAACAATATTCGACTTCTGAGCCAGAAATATCGACTCTGCAGTGAGAATAAGAATCGACTTGATTCCTTTTTATCCACAGAAATTGCGAACCCTTGTCTTGGGATTAGATACATTTTTGTAGGCTATTTATTCTGTGCCAAGTTTAAAGTGTCCAGTGACGTCAACTGAAATAGCACCACAATTCTTTCTTATTAAATTCAACACAGTTAAGACTATAACAGACGTGTGGTGCTTAAAGGAATATTTAGACAGGTAATCTGACACCAAAGTGCAAAATCCGGTTAGGACAACAGTCATCAGCAACCACATCATTTCAGACATTGAAAGAACATGACAAATGACACTTGATTATTTCTGCTCTTCTCTGTCTTTTCTGTCTGCTCAGACATTCCATCTCACACTCAATACGCACATGTTTGAATTGTCTGATAGTATGTCAAAGTTTGAATACCCCAAGTGATTCATGGAAGGTTTGAGAAAGGAGAAGAGCGTAAGGACAATTAAGGTAAAAGAGGGGGCACATGTTTTGAACAGCACTTGAACGAAATTTTATAGATCTCAGGATTTTGGAAAAGCCTGTTGCAGAAAGCCACTGGATGAATCACCAATTCATTGGTGTCAATGGACAGTTGAATTAGCCAAGTTTTCAAAAAGGTCACCAATTGCTTTAATCGTTCTTCGATATCCTCAGCATTTCAAGTAACTGCTTTAGTTATATAACAGTAGGCAAAACAGGGCAATGTCAAGAATTATGAAGGGGCATTTCCTTCAGAATTCTTAAAAGTAGAGAGGGTAAGTGCCCCTGGTTACTATGTCTTTGAGGAGCAGAGCCCCCGACGAAGAGAGGGGGGCCGATGGGGCCATGGCGCCCTCACATAAAAAATAAAGTTTTAAACATCTCTTGTTATGATTTCCCTTGGCCCCAACACGTTCCAGCCTGCGTCGAAGCCCAGGAGGAGGAGCGTTATAAGTAACCGAAGTGAAAACGATTTTGAATGTTATATCTGTCGTGCTGGTTCCCTCCTCTAAGTAAGGCTTGTTCATGAACTATTGCTGCCTTAAAATTTTTGAATGTAACACCCAACACAGGAGACTTCGGGGGTATAGGGCTGCATCTAATTGGGTCTCATAATGCCAATTGGATTAACAAGTGCTAAATAATATGCATGAATTGGCATCACATTCTAATCGGGTGTTTCATACTAAAGTACCACTTACCACATTTTGTTCTATGCGTTTAATCTCTAAAAAGCGACAGCTTAAAAGGCAGTGTAATCTGTGATAATCAACCTTTTTGAGGCCATTTTTGTCTCCAGCGGTATTAAACGCTGATGCGCATGCGCCAATGCACATTCGTTCAGCCTCCCAGAGAGGTTGGTTTTGACTAGGAGCAATTATACACTTGAGAGGGATTTAACCTTGGTTTAACCGTGATTAAAAGTGCATTGTAATACATTAATTTCTGTGAGAACTTGCCATAATTGTTGAGTCTTGAATATTCATCGAGACTTAGTTCAAAAAGTAGATTTTTGTATTAGATCTCAAAGAAAATTTGTCCATGGTCCTTTCTTTTATTGTGAAATGCGACGGATTAATTTTACTCGAATCTTTGGGATCATGCGATTTTTGTTTTCAAATAAAATTCTTTGCGCAACGAAATTTCCGTAACGGGGTGATGACCTCTGTTGTGGAAATGTGAAGGGAAAGAAGTCTATTGAAGCCCTTTTGTCTCTTCTGCCGTTGGGTGTGTTTCTAGAGAAGGCCCCTTTGCTAATACTATCCTGTTTCTAGCATTTCCCTCAGAGTAGAAACGTTTTCCTACGGTTTTCATCCGTTGCAGTGACATTTACGCTGACTGAATACGACTATGATTTGAACAGAAACTCAATGATCTTTGCATTGCAATGAAATGAGATCCTTGTGCTGGTTGGCCGGTAAATTTTGCAAAAACAGAACCATCACTGAATTTCCCAGGGAGTCAGCCAAAGCTCCTTCGCAGAGCCAATGCATACTATGAGCTGAGACGCGAACTTTTTGTGTGGTTAGAATCTTTTTACGAAAACCTCCAGGATTTTTCCACGACGACAAAAGTGGAATCGTGGATGGTGTTTTTAGATATGAATTCTAAGAGGCCCAAAGCGGCTTAAAGCTATAATGTTGTTAGAACTTTCGATATCGTCCTGCAGTTATTTTATAAAAACTCCCGTTTGAAACTTTTTTTACAGTTTGCCTTTGTTTTATTTTATATCAGATAGTGTTCATGTTGTATGATTGAATTGCAGTGTGTTCTAGCCAGAATACCAAATGCAATAATATCAGCGTTCCAGAGCCAGATCTCATTCATTTTCATTGCCATTGAGCTGTGGTCTAGCATTGATTGAATGCGGCAACGTTTTCAGGGCTTCTTGGTTAAAAGAGGGAAAAACCAGTAATTTGATTGCAAAACCAGTCAATGGACGGTAATGTCACAAGCGTTGTGGTGGTTATGCAAGCCTGTGAAATTTTTCGAACAGGCCTCCGTCTCTGATTCTGGTAAAGTACATTGCTTACTGGCGACAAAAAACACTCTACATAATTCCTAATTGTTCTACAAAAAGTGAATTGGCAAAGGAACTATTTTTTGATTTGGTTTAAACAGTTGGCACACCATGAGAGTTACTGAGTTAATTATTATCACTAACTGTAACCAGCCAATCAGATTCGCTAGCTCTCTCATCACGCGATCAAAGTGTCAATCAAAGTATCTGATTAAATGTTTGCAGCAAGAGCGGAGCTGTGCAGTTTATATATTTATTTATTCAGAATATTCTAAGCATGACGTTTTAATCTAGTTATCAGTCTTTCACGTGTTAATGGAAGCCGCATTTCCAAGCTGCCTGCTATTATCGCCCAAAAGTTTGCCCTAAAGCATACCAGTATCATGAAATGGAATATCTGCCTTGAAAACCAAGGTTTCATCTTCTCAGATCGTATGATCGCAAGATGAAGGGGTGGCTGGTACACTGTGCTTTGTCTGGTTATTTGAAACCAATTTAACCTCATAGCTCTAGTTTTTTAATTGGGATCTCTTCATTTGGCACCGTTATATGGCAGCATTGAAGTGTTTTGAAATTGGTGGTCCATCAAGCTGACATTTTTATCTAAATATTCCAAAAGCCTTTCCTGTTCCATGAAAACCCGCTATGAGTGATGATGGAACAGGAGATTATTTGAACCCAATGAAAGTATCAGTCAATTCGCCCCAACATTCTGATTATAATTAAACCAAAACTCTATATGTGATCAAACGTGGTGATATATTATGTGCCATACCAAAGTGAGCACCGTTGGTGGTTTTGGTGAACCGAAGAGGTATATCTGTGGAAAGAAAAGCAAACAGGACGAGATAAGAAAACATCAAGTTCCTCTGTTCTTAATGTTCAGGATGTGGTAAGAGCGCACTCGATAGGCCCATTCTTCCCACGCACAACATAACGGTTAACTGGCTTGAGCCAACGGCTACCACAATCTTCATCTCAGAACTTTCAAGACCAAGTGTCACTAACGGACCAATGCGGTCGATGAAAACTTAAATGGTTTTTACTTTCACTGTTTTCAGTTAGCATCGTGAGCGAATGCTTGATACCTGCAGAGTGAATAGTTCTCGACCTTGGCTTAGAAATTTAAAAACAAAAATATAAATTCTTTGGATTTATGTCACTCTCACACATGTTACATGCGATTGCTGGAATAATTAGTTTGGTTGGTTGAGTAACATATCGTTTAATCATGTCACAATTTGATGCAAGATCAACGCTAAGCTATCAGCAGTAGTATATTGAAAAATGTGAGCATAGATGAAGATGTCCGGAATCCATTGATTGCTATCGCTCGATTGGATTATTCTAGTCATCCGTAGCTTGTTGTCAAAACACCACTGGCACTCGACATTGTAACTAAAACATTTTCAATCAGCTTAGGCACTTGTCTTTGCAGTAATCGTGTTATCCAGCAGCAAGGAAAACAACAGACAACAACAACGAAATCATGAATGTTCGAACCTCTTGCGATAAAATGGCAGCTTTCCCTTGTAATTAAGTTTTGAAAACATCGAGCGAATAATCAAAAGCATATTTGCTGTTGATTATGTTTTTTTTGCTTCTTCGCTGGTTTTAGACGGAGCAGGCCTTTAAGAAGGAACTTCTGCCCATGCGCGACCACGCCAAGTCATTGGGACATGCGACCAATTCTACAGTATCCTTCTTACACAAGCGAAAAGTCGACTATTAATTATCACATACGTTTCTTTTTCTCGATATAGTACTTTGGTTTCTCTTATATTGAAGCTCTTTATCGGCATTCCTAATATTTGTACTAAGAAGCATTATTTCGTTAATTGCGAAGTTCCACTTCAGCTGTGTGTATATATACTTGTCTGTTATTTGTTTGTCTCCATGGACACTTTACGCAATAGGACAAGGGAAACAGTAATAACTAATTGACCCATGACAGGAGGTAGGGCTAATGTTTGATTGACCCGTAGTACTTTATGTCTTTAATAGAAATTCCACAGATTCTTTCAGTAATCCCCGACTTGGCCTTCTAATTGTTGATATCCAATTTTCGCACCGACGTAATGAATACTTTGGCTTAATGAAACACGATAGCGTCACCATTTTCAAGCCTTTATATCTCAAGCTCTAGGTTATTATTAAATTTAAAAGCTTTTGGGGTAGCATATTTCAAGCTACAAAATCATCAAATCAGTTATTGAAGATTTGGTACTTTTCACTGTCAAATTTAATCATTGTTAAACAAACCGAGAAAAAATTATGGTTTGATTATTATTTTCTACAGCGAGTTGTTTAACAATTTTTCAAACGCACATTCAAACTTACCCTGGGTACTAGACTCACTTAGTGTGGGTAATTCAAACTGAAAGTAAGGTAAACTTTCTTTTCTAAGACAAATAAAATAGAAATACCAGAAATCATGTTGATTCAAAAAAGATGGTACCAAAAGAAATATCATATTTTTGTATAATAATTTTAGGCTTACCTTCTTGAATATCAGTATAAAGAAGTTTTAATTCTTCATATCCTTGCTATTCTTAATCCAGCTTGCTCCATAAGGGAAAACCAGAGAGAACCACTGCAGTTATGGTAATTTCTTGTCTCCTTTCTTTTGACTCACGGCCTGATAATTACAAAAGAGAATAAGAACAGTAAAATCAAAAGGTGTTAATAACAAAGGCCTTCTTTTTTATTGAAGCGCCACCCCAGTAGCAGATATCTTGCTTTGTTTGTAGTTATAAGAATAATAAAAATAAGAATAATTCAAAGTAGTTCAATCTTTACAATTCCTGCCGTTGTCCCCAGTATAAAAACGTTCAGTGGAAGGGCATGTTTTCAGGTTATGAAACACGGCTAGCTAACTAGCCCTTTGTCTGAAGCTTAGCTGTAATTAGTTTTTCCTGACAAAATTGAGTCCAGATCCAAAGTTAAGGCCCGGTTGTTCTACAAATGATAAAAACGATTTAACCGATTAAAAGTAACATGCTTAAGAATTTGGTTTCTGGACTTCAATTCGCAAAATGAATTGCCTAGACTCTAGGACTTCGTGTCTGAATTCTGTTAAATGGCTTGAATTTCCAATTGTGAAAAAGCGTAAATCAATTTGTTCCACGTCACAAAAAACGTCTTGAATAGACTTATTTTCAGGCTTCTGCAGTAGATCATTCGCAAATCGTACGATCTTCGAAAAGTTTTTGTCAATTTCTAAAGCATATCTTGTAGATGGGCGAACAAAACGATAAGATTTCAAGTGGAAACGAGTATTTACACGGTATCGTGTAAACAGGTCCTGGTCTACGAAGCTTAGTTCCTTTGTCCTAACAAAAGAATGGGCACATCTTTTAGGAACAAATTGAAGGACGGTCTATTTAGGCCCAGGTTACATTCGAGGTGTACAGGCTGGTAAAAAGGACGGCGAGGGTCATAATATTTTCGACGACTTAGGCCTCTAATTTAAACAGCAAAAGGATCGTCCAACTCGTGAAGGTTACATTTTCCCTGCTTTTGAACACCTTGTTTCGAAACCGAAAGATTAACGGTTTCCTGCTGCCGATGTCAAATAGTGCATGTCATTTAATCAACGGAGTACTAAGCTTTCTTTTCTGCACGTAAAACCAGGAAGATCAACGGATTGACCTTTAACTTGTTTTATTTCACGTTCGTGATATCCGGTTCCGGCTAGAAAAGGATTTACCTTGCGGAAAAACTTACTGGCACCTATCGTTAAAAATAGCGTTTTAATTGCTATGCTTTTTCATTTAATCCCATGCATCACGAGGGACAAATCTCTCCAAATAAATCTCGTACATCTTTTGTTAAAACTCTTTTGTTTTATCAAAAAGTCCCCGAAATCCTTTTTTCCTGGAAATCTCGTACGCTTTTTGCAAGAGTGAATTGCCCCTCGCATCAACATTCTAGTTCATTTGTATACAGTGTCCAATAAGCAACCTACGCATAATCCCCATTAAAGCACAATAACATGTTTGAAATTACAACGTCATTACTCGCGAATACTACCAAGCTGTCGCAAGGAAAATGTCTCTGCATGCACGCGTGTTATAAGAATGTGAACTCAAAGTTGATCAGATACGAACTAAAACATTAAGAAGGAGTCTAGCACAGTCTTCTGGCTTAACAATGAGATAGTGTGGCAAAATATTCAAGGTTTCTACAATCCCCTTAAGTATAACTAACCTAGGGGTAACGAATATAGCGCAGTTACCAATCGCAATAAAATCAGGACCTTAATGAGGCTCTACTTGGCAATATATTCTGGAAAGGAAGGTCATTGAGAAGGTCTGATCAAGATGTAGAATACATTGAAAAAGAAGCTTTGGCTTTAGGGTCGTCATGAAAGCCACCTAAAAGAAACGTACGTCAGTTTGGTCACTTCATCCTTCTTTAATCTCTCTCTGAGTCTGCAAAGTTTGTTTTTGCGTACATTGTCCTGCAAAACAGGTTCATTTCATTAGCTAGAATGTCTGACCGGAATTGTTCGTCGGATTATGAATTATTGATCTTACGACCCGATGTGCTTCATTTTAGCATTTAATGTCATGTCCTCACCGCTTCGCCGACAAGCTTAATGATAAAATGTCAGCTTCAATAGTCAAAATGTCCCTCTTGTTTTTAGTTTTAAAAATGGTACACTTAAATTCAACTTGCAAGTTTCAGAAGATAAAGATGCAAACGCAAGAGGCATTTATGCACTGAAGAGCGTTCTCACGAAGATTGATGTTTACACTATGTTCGAACGAGTCCGATATACAGTCGTAGTATATAGAACGGGACAGTTTTAGACCTTCGCTTCACGCTAAATGTGATTATCAGGCAATTGGTATCTTGTAGAAAGTGCCCGTCTGTGTGCTACTTCTTCCGAAGCATTTCCGACCATTCTTTGACCAGAAATTCTTATCATGTATTTTCTTTTTTAGGCCAGGAAGACACTCACACTTTCGACATCACGAACTGCGGTAATAAGACTTCAAATGAAGGAAAGTTCTTCATAGCCGATGGCACATTCGGCACATGGGAAGATCACGCCTTCTGTAGAATTTTTTCAACCAAAAAGATACCAGAGTTGAACTACGTGGTGACCACGGAACTCTACAATGTGGTTGGCTATCACAGCGTTGATTATGGGTTTCCTGGCATCGCGTACAACATCGAAAACAACCAAAATTTCGACTTTGTTTATCTCCGGTAAGACTCAAATTCTATACGTGAGCGTTCACCTGAGATTTCCTTCTAATCAACCATAAACGTTTTTTCCATTAAGAGAAATGGATTGGAGCGCAGAAAGATTACTCTTGACACTCAAAGAGGTCTTACGAATTGCAGCAAATAATCCAAATACTTCTCAGGATATCTGGCGTGCAATTGTAGCGTTTAGTGTTGTTCCTAACTGTGCACCTTTCTCTGTTTTTTTGGTTATCTGACACATCCTCTATCGTCAGACCGACATTATGGCCTATCTAAATTGGCTTAGTCCTTCTCGTGTCAAAAACAAAGAGGCTTCTATATACTTCAGGCTCCGCAATCCGATACGACATTGCATTTATCTGAATGAAGTTTAGAGATACGATAAGAACTAGACGTCAACCAATTGAGGTGGGCATGAGCTGATAAACAACAGGACTGAAAAAGACAAACTTCGTACTTTTCCTAAACTCAGTGGGTCTGAGCCACAGGCTTAAAATGGAGTGTAACAAAACTTCTTGCAATTGTTCTATAACACTGTATGACCAGATCAAACACGAACTAAAATGGCATGCAGCAAATTTTTTTCGCTCTATTTTCACAGACCAAATATATTCAATTTATTACTTTATGTAACAACAACCAGATAATCACCGACAGGATTATTTTAATTTCCAGACTGTTTGCTGGATTATGCAGGATTATGGATTATGAAATTTCTTTATTATTTTCAAAATTGCCAGTTTTTGCGACAGACTTTTCTTCCACTTACTGAATATGGAAGTTTTAATGGAAATAACATTAATCCAAAGCTTCCAGCAAAAAATGTTCTGCGAAGGCAAATTTACAGCTTTGGGCGAACATAATGTCAAAGGCTTTTGTTTCTCGGTACACCGTCCGCTTAATTGCCTTCTCGCCTAGTCTTGATGTTATCTGCAATACCACATAATTACTGGGCAAAAGACGCTAATAACTCTGATGCAGTACTTAATCACATTTTGATGTAATTAAGTAATCCTGATTAACAAATGTGACAGGTTTGCACCTCCGCAATATTCAGTCTGATAACACCCCTCCACCGCTAGGCTACACCGAAGGAACTCCTGCTTCCAAACTGGTTATGTCCAAAACAACAGAATCCAGTGGGTTGGCACTGACAACGGGCCATGCCCGGATGGACCACCGAGGGGGCGAACGTGGTTCAAACTTCAGGTTCTGTATGGTTTTTTACGTCATTCTATGAAACTAAAATCTGTGCCATAACCTCCACGTTATAATTAAATCATTTTTCCACAAATTTTTATTTAGATTAATTGGTATACACATTCTCAAATTTTCTAATGATTGAAGAAATTACCTCTATTGTGTAATGAATTTAAATGAATTTAATGGATTTTAAGTATGGAAAATTGTCCCGACCAAAATTGAGCATCATTTTGGTAGTGGTAAATGGGTTTTATTTCTCACTTTCTGAAGAAATCAGACTATAAAGTCTAATTTGACATATTCATTTAAGCCCTTTTTATTATGGACTGTCAGTTTTCTCTGTTAATGACGTGGTTACATTTCAAAAACAGGTCTATGTTCGTGAAAGTGCAGCTCAGCTGTTCCTAAATGACATTCAGGTCAGCGTCATCAAGCCTCATTTCCCGCCAATCGGTCGCGGTGGCGTGGTTGTCGCAGCCGGTCAACAAAATGTCATACGCTTCAAGAACTTCAACATCTCGAAAATCAAGCCGTATCCATTCACGATATATAACTGCAGGTCGTACTACCGAATCAGCGACGAGTATTATCGACTGGATGCCAAAGACGGTACTTGGCCTGACAGTGGCTTTTGCAAGGCTATACGGGAGGAGTCTATTTCCACAAACAGCTACGCCATCTCCGCCAGTCTTTTCAACCAGCGTGGATTCACGGGGACGCCACAAACTGGCTACTTAGGCCTGCTGTTCAATGCACAGGACCAGTACAATTTCGATTTCGTCTATTTCAGGTAACTTTTACCCTGAGATACTAAGAGATAAAGCAATGCAAATTTGGTTGTTGTTGAAAAGCTGCTCTCCGTTTAATTCTTTGACCCTGACCTACTAAGCATTTCTTTCAAATAAATGTCTGTCTTTCTTATATTTTTGACAAAGCCAAACCATCATAGCTACATAACAAGAGAGCGTTAATCATGTTTTCATCGTTCCTTATCCTACGTTAATAGATAATAAGCCCCCTTTTAAGTAATCGTATTCCAGCATCTATTACGTGGATTTATCATTCTGAAATCTTCTAGCAAAAATATTCAAACCATCCAATCATTGACACATGATAAGTGACATAAATAAAGCCTCGTCTCGCAGGAACCCAGAATAAACATCCTTTTAGTCACGCATCTTAACCGTACATTCATTCCAACAAAGTCTCATTTATGCATTTTAGGCCTGATTCTTAAGTCCGCAAAAAGATGCAAATGATCGAGCCTTTTAAATAGCACGAAAATATGTTTTAGGCCAGGTTCTTTTGGTGGTTGCTACAACACAGGCTTTGTTCAAAATACAAATATTAACTGGGTCAATGCCAAAATAGGTGCCTGTCCTGGTGGGCAGTTTAAAGGGGCCGTGTGGAACAACGTTACGATCTACGTCAGAGGTGATGACGTCAGCGTAGAGCTGGATGGAAAGCACCTTGTGTCAACAAAAGCACACTTTCCGACTAGGTAAGTCTGTTTGAAATTGTTTAGCATTTCCTTACAAGTCTGGCCAAAATATCTGGTCTAAGAGTGAGGGTGTGTGTTAATTTACCAACACAAACACGGTCAATTTAGTAGTAATAGCACTTATTGCAGCATTGCCATTTTGTTGTCTAGTCGATCTATAAATCTTCAATATAGATTTTTATAAACGTAGGTATGGACAACTTTAAAAAAGTTTAGGCCTACTTAAAACGAAGCATGGAGCAACTACTCGTATTGCCTTGCCATTAGCTCTCTAACTTCAACGAACATTTCGAGATTTGGTTGCCTCGTCATTATAATCTTCTGTGGATTTCAGTATTTGGGGATCTTTCTACAGAGGTACTTCTTTATCGATAAGCATTGGAACATGGGGCTCTTGTCACAAATCAACAATGCCGAAAAGTATCACATTATCTTCAACAAGGGTTTTAGGTCCATTGGAACCCTCTTGAAATCACCCCCGCTAGCATCATCACGATGCTTAAGGTGACTTCGCATTATTCGTAGACTTCATCGTGTATTACACGCTGCAACACGCAATGTATTCAATCTGAATTCCACGCGTGTTCAAATTGCAGGGCAGTCGGAGGCGTTATCCTTGGCAATGGTGTCGACGGTGTGGCTTCTTTCAAGTACTACAAAGTGAGGCCAATTGAGCCCAGCAAATTTGACATTCACGATTGCACCAGATTCACCCGTAGCACGAATAAGTACCACATTCTCGATGCCAAACACGGTGGATTCCCGCAGGACACGTTCTGCAGAGCAATCAGCAAGGAGATCATTCCAGGAAACAACTACTTTATTTCAGCTGAGATGTTCATGCAAGGCTGGAGAGACTCCGAATCTGGCAGAAGTTTCGTCGGACTTGCTTTCAATGCTAAGGACAGTTCTAACTATGACTTCATCTATGTCAGGTTCGTTTAGGGGTTGATACGTGTCCTGATACTTTGCATATAGCACCTGAGTAGGTATCCTCTGTAGAAACGAATTGTGATGTGTTTCTACTGACTGCGTTGCTTAACCTCTATGGACGATCCGAGCCAAAGTTGTCTTATTTAACGTGCGGAGAACACGGAGCCAGGTCGAGAGAAAGAGAGAAAGACGATGCGTTGCCTGTTGTATTCTGTAGCTCTGTTTCTGACTGACTTTACAATTATATTTATACTAACTAATCTAAGAATAAATTTGCTGACGAGGGATGAAAGAGGATGATGAAATGGTGATGTAATGAGGATGGAAAAGTCTAGGCTGGGGAGCGAGAAAAAATGTGTCAGCATGACATGGTGTGACAAACCTGAGTAGGTATCCTCTTTGGTAGCACATTATCTGACGTTATTTTCAACCGGACGTTTTCTCCTCGTGCGCCATATAATTAGGGAACCGTTTCCTCCATTCTACGCGCATACACGACCATCAGCCAACCAACACGCGCAAGCAAGATTGGCCAACCAACCCTCTAAAGGACACTTTATGAGACATTGATGATCCTTTTCTAAATTTCAGGCCAAAGAAGAACGGGTTCTGCTTTAGAATGGGATATGTCATGAACGGAATTGTGCAGCATTCGAGTTTATTGGAAGGCAAATGCCCAGGAGGGCCTCCACAGAAGGGCGTTTGGTTCAAAATGTCAGTCTCCGTTCGAGAGTCTTCGGCCATAATTGCATTGGACGGAAAGCACCTTATAACTGCCAGTCCGCATTTCCACAACTTCGCCAGAGGAGGTTGGTGCTTGCATCTTACTTTCTGTACCTAGTTGTTTAACCAAAAATTCACTAAATTCAAAATCAAAAAGCATAATTTCTACCGTGATGATAGGCATTGATAAAGCACGCAGCCTGCATGGTGCTTGACCGATGTGCCTCCATGATTAGCCAAGAATTCGTGTTGTTGGATTGCGTTCCGTCACTACGATCACTGTCTAAATAGCCATCATCTGAGAATTCAAAGTTGTGTAGGAGAATGACTTTTGAATATAATTCTGCACGAGTGCGAGCTTGGTTAGACTTTTGATGGGAACTGATTGCCTTTCGCACACGGAAATTCTTTTGAGGAAAATGGATGAGTATTTTACCCTCCTTTCCGTTCAGCTTTCAAGTGCTCCTTCGTGTATAGGTTTTGAATAGTGCCTCCTGATGAGTAACACTTAATGAATGAATTCAACGAAGTAGGCTTCCTGAGATACGAAATGTACTTATAGGTTGATGATTATCTTGATGATTATGTTGATGATTATGTTAATGATTATGTTGATGATTATGCTAATGATTATATTTGTTTGATTCCCTGACTTTTGCAGGGGTGTTGAGCCCAATATTTCAGGCATTGAAAATGAAAAAAAAATTTACTATAGTTACATGCCACCTTCATTATCATTATCGAATTGCAGGCGTGGTCGTGTCGAACGGGGATAGAAACGTTTTGACCTTCCGGAGGTACGAGTCCCATGCAATCAAGCCATTCGAATTCATATTCTCGCGGTGCGGAAGGAAAACTCACCAGAACAATGGCAGCTTCGTCATCGATGGCATGTACCCCAACTGGCCCCTGAACGGCTTCTGCAGCGCCATGTGGCGCCCAACATTGAGAACGCATTCCAAACAGTATATTGTCCAAGCGAAGCTGAACAATGTTGAGAGTTGGCTTGGAAGCGACTGGGGTAACCTCGGACTCATGTTCAATGCGCTGGATGAAAATAATTTTGAATTTGTTTACATACGGTAAGGAATCAGTCGGTTCTCTTCAATTGCTAAGTCAGTATTAAGAATAAATAAGAAAATTTCAAGGCCCTTTTTACCAGCGATAACTAAAGATTTGCATACATGATGATTTCGTTCCGGGTTTTGTTTTAAAGTATGAAAAGACGAAGATATCTTTGATGGACAATAACCTTCGTTGATGCCTCTCCCATAAAAACCTAGAGTTTAGTTACTAGAATGTTTCACTTTGGTCCATGTTAGTAATGTCAGGTGTAGACAAGGTTTTTCCTTCTTCCTCATGCCAAGCAAATGATTTAACTTGCAATCAAGACAATTTTGGGCCACATTTCTCTACCCTTCCGTTTTTGTCATTAAACGATTACTTATATTAAGTCCAGCAAAATCCACATGGTTGAATAACAATCATTAATCATAATCAAACAATTATTGTTAATCATAATCTTATCACAATCAAACCACTCCGGATGATCACAATCAGACCGCAATCATAACGTTTAATCATTATCAAATCCACAGCTTGCACGATAAGCAAAACTGCCACCAGTTTGGAACCGTCTTCAACGGGCAAGTGCGGCAGCGAAAGACGAATTCAGGCTCTTGCGGTGGACACCGGCCTAAACAAGATACCTGGTTTCTGTTACGCGTGAAGGTGAATTCGAAGAACGAAGCTGCTTTGTTTATTGACAACCTGGAAGTCGCAAGGTATGCCGCGTCCATTCCTTGGCACCCACGTGGTGGTGTGGTTGTTGCAAATGGACATAGAAACGTCATCATGTTCAGGGAATTCAAAACCTTTGCAAAGGGCTAATTCCTGATGGAACTTTCGATTGCCAATAAATTGTTCATAACTTTCAGCACTGTTTCTGCCAGTTCTAGTGACAGTTGTAGCACTGTCAAATTGCACTATGCTCTAAATTGTTCCTTAAGGTGACAATCGTGACCAAGTTACAGCTTGAAATCAACCTATTCTTGTTAAGTTGCTGTCTTGTTTTGTACCAAAACACATTTAGGGAAGCACTCTGTTCTAGAAGGTTTTAAATGGTGTATTTTTGGGTACCTTGTTATGTCGTATGGTAATTGAATTATTTGAATTAGTTCATACAAACTGTTTGGAAGACATTAGTATGGTTTTTAATATTGCTAGTGTAATGACAATGGTTGCATGTAGGTTTTCTGTATATAGTTGACTTGTTTCAATTGTATTGCAATTCACAACTAGGCCATCTGGAGCAATATTTCTTCCACCTCCCTAAGGTTTCTTTTTGTCTTATGGTAAATGTCACACTGACTTATCCAAGTGCCAAATCAAGAGCCTAAACAAAAGTGATGCCATAACAGAAATTTATCAACATAATATGGATGCTTGGATCTTGCACTGGCAAATGGATTGCAATGAACATCCACTGTCTGGAAGATTAGCTGATTTTGTTAGTTTTTACTAGGGGTGTTACCAGTTACAAAAGTACATTTGTATGAAAGGATAACTAATGATTTGGCTCGGGTTACAAATTAAAAAAAAGGAAACAAATTGCTGATTCATAAGTATGGAATGCGCTACAAGTGCAAGTATAGCTATCTCTCTGCTAATCTGTTTTTCATGAAACATGTTTCATAAATTTTGCAGTAATTCATGGTTTGGGATTTTTTAGCTTTCTATAATAATAATTGAACATGACATCATCATAAGCTTTCCAATGCTTTTATCAATCTGTTTTAACACTGTTATGGTAATTTGAGTATTAAAAATCCTAACCATGAGGATCAAGAAACATGATGAATTTTCAATTTGTTGTTTCTCTGAAATATCAGCTCTTCTTGCCTTAAAAAGGCATGAAGTTACTTTTTGCCAGGAATTTTAAAGGTAATTTTTGCTTCTTGAATTCCAAAAATACAATGATGTACAATATTAATCATTTTTCAAAATTATAAATATAGAAATTCATATATTTTTCTGTAAGCTGCAGTCCTGGTACTAGCTGTGACTTGACACAAAAACTCTAGAGCCACAAATAAATGGTTCATAAGGTACATCAGAGCTGCATTGTCTCATGATGACTTCCCACTATGGTACCCAGGATTATTGTTTGTTTTCTGTTTCTGCTTAGTATCAATAGCTGGCCTTTAGTTTGTGTCATCAGCCAGGAATCAATTCCTTGAAACTTTCTTGAAAATTCTTATACAAAGAATTTGAACCAAAATTTTCTTATGTGCTTAAGAAAGCCAGGCATTTATCACTAACTACTTTGAAAACCACTAACATTGATATTTCTTATATTTTGAATGCCTAAATACCTTTAATTCCGATGAAATCATATATTTTGAGAGTCTTCCTTTTGTAACTTATTTCAAAGCTGGGGAAATCTGGCCATTGTTTTGCAGGATATCCCTTGTTTGGGAATTATCACAGTTTCCTTCCTGCAAAGTCTTGAGATTTTGAATTCAAACCAACTCAAAAAATGTATGCAATTTAAAAATTTTGGCTAAACTGAAAAATTTTGTGAAGCTCGTATGAATTTTTTCAATAACCTGTATTCTAGTCATTCTCAGCAACATTCAATCAACATGGTTCACCCCAAAGTTTGTTTTTGCATAAAATTGGTCTGAAACATCCCATTAGAATACTGCTTATACTCCATTAATACTCCTCTTGGCAAAGGCATAATAAACTAAATCAATAATTAATGAGTTTTGTGTTATGTAATTATGACAGTAAAAAGTCTGAATGCTATAAATCACGTAGGTTGGAGGCAATAAGGCCATCAGGGACAGCATTTAAGGTTCTCTTTCAAGTAATATTCCATTCAAAAATGATAAATGCATCTAGAAGTGAGATCTGAAAAATGTTCAGGCTAGTCATTGACCTGATGCTACTTTTACCGCCAGATGCTGATTCAGAAGCACCGCCACTAAAAGTGCTTTTAAAGAGGCTCAGGTTTGGGGGAATTGCAGTCGATGGAAGTCCCTGCATTAGTGGTATAACGTTTTGCTTGACACGTATAGAAAATCCCTACTATCATGCGTATTTGACAAACAGCATGTGAATATTGAGGATATAGATACCCCAGTTTTCGCGCCCCGCACCCCTTCTATATTTCCTTGTGTTGGCGTTCCTGATAGGGGGTATCAGTGACAATTACATCATGTAATACCTTAATCAGTAAATATTACTTACATTTCCTTAGCGGACGAAGGTTTCGCTTTCTCTCGATGACAAAATACCAATCCTCCTCTCCTCCGGAGTCTCCCTTAGAAAAAATCTAAAACGAGGCTGGCTATTGTGTCACAACAACGTGGTCTCTCTCGCCGCTAAGCCAATCAAGATTTTGAGCCCTTTGCTGTAAATGGCAGTACTAATTGCCTAAAGTTTAACAGGGAATGCGATTTGCGTTAGAAAATGAGGGGGGTGGGCAGAATCTCGAGATTGCCTACATAGTCTGAAGAATGTTTTTCTCTTTAAAAAAGTGCAGAGGCCATGCCCCCGCCCCCGGTTTCGCCCACCCTGTTTTACAACTGAATTACAGGGCCGACTAATATTTTTACCGAATGTAGTAGTGATTTACCAATTAGAGATGGGGACCGCAACCCCCTTACCCAAGGTCGATCCGCCCTTACCTGAAATACCATCTTTCGGCTCCTTCTTAGATATGACTGACCCCACTTTAACGCCCTGAAATATTCTGGGCGCAGTATGGTATATATCAATGATCAAATCTATCTGGCCTTGAGCGGATTTTGTTAGTGATTTTCAAATCGAGGCAGGGGATCAAACAGTTTGCAGTTTTATTATTATTATTATCATTTGTCAGTTTTATTATTGTTATTATTATGAATTCAATTGAATAGTTAATAGTGTTGATGACTGATACTCTGGTTAAATTTGTTGACTATTTCTTTTATGAATTGCCTTCCATATATAATAGCCAACACTACGATACAGTTAACAGGCTTCCAGGCTTTCACCTATTTTTGAAACACTCGAATGAATTTCAACCTATACCCAAATAATTACGCAAATCAAAGTAGTTATTGCAAATATATGCGTCCTTACAAAGATAAAACAGGACTTTGCATTAATGTCAGATGGTGAAAAGTAAACAGTAAAGTCATAGGCTAGGCCCATAACAACAACGAGAATTTTACCTGGCTACCAAATACTGTTTCTATTTATCAAAAATACTCTACATGAAACTAAACTTGTCTCCCTATTTATCAAATTATCTTCTATACAACTAATTTAGCTTTACATTTGAAACTTTCCAGAAAGGCCAATGAGTTATTTGCTCAATAGTTTACAGTACTCCATATCTGCAACAATTCAACTTTTTATTTCAAGCTTCTGTTGCTTTTATTAATTTGTTTTTCAAGTTGAAAGCGGGACGAATATTTTGACAGAAGAATAATTTCGGACGGCCAGAAATACTGGGGAAAACAATTGTTTCATTTAAAATATGTGTATCTACAGTCAACAAATCACAAAAGTGCATTATTAATTGAAAAA
Source organism: Nemopilema nomurai (assembly GCA_003864495.1). Lineage (NCBI taxonomy): Eukaryota > Metazoa > Cnidaria > Scyphozoa > Rhizostomeae > Rhizostomatidae > Nemopilema > Nemopilema nomurai. The sequence continues at coordinate 802,677 of ML133461.1, read as the reverse complement.
TATCATGCTTAACTGACTAATACCCTATGGCAAGATTCTAAGCCTTTGGATAGAAGGATCTATAAAGTACCAGGAAATGCCATCAAACATTAATTAAGATATAAGTTTAACCATTTCAGAAATGGCTTTTCGCTTATGCGTCATTAGAAAAAAAACAAATTGAGTAATTTGATCTTGATTTATACCATTTCCTGGCCTTTTTAACCTTTTATTCAAATATATTGCTACCTAGATAAATATCTAGAGAATCCTTTCACTTCAGACACACATTAGTTGAAAATTAACGAATTTTCAAAGAAACCTTCGCCAGCAAAAAATTATTGACTTCAAAGACTTTGTATCAATATAATTACGGGACTTCCTTACAATTTATGAGGCAAGGCGCAATTGGTATTCTTAGCTACAGCAATGAATTGATTTTAGGACAACTTAAAATCTCTAAACAAGATGGTATTTTTGAAGCCATTGGGAACAATAACTCCTCCTTTCGGTTTTGCCGGCAATAAATTCGAGTACCTTCCTACATACACGTCATCAATAAACAGTTTTGCTTCTCTTTTATTCATTTTCACAGTTAAACGAAACCAACCACCTTGTTCAGGCCTCACGGCTCCGCAGCTCCCTGAATTTCTTCGAAGTTCGACAATATGGCCCCTCACCAATGTGCCGAATTGAAAGCAGTATCTTTTATTGTGCAACCTAAAGAAATAAAACAGCTTGTTGGATATCTCGAGGCCTAATTTCGGCTGCTCTTTAAAGAATTTTCCAACAGGGTAAATTCATGGCTTGCATAATTTCATCTACTTAGCTGCAAAATTATATAAGATCAATCTATAACATATTTAACGGTAACGTAGATTCGACAGCAGTCATTGAAAATGTTCCTCTTAATGAATAAAAGGGCGAAAAAGTCTTTCATTCGATGTACCACTTTGTAATGTCCTGAATTGAATGCTTATTTTGCGATTTATCATGGCAATAAACGCTGAAAAGGAGTGAAAATTTTGTAAGTAAAAACAGTTCCAACAATCCTTGATGACAGTGAAATGACATGATGACTGAAAGATATGACTTAATTTCGACATGTCACGAATTGACAGAGCAGAACTTCCTCTGTATGCTGATACCCCAGATTTAGTTCAACCTACAACGTAATAGCAATATGTCATGAACTCGTCTTACCTCAAATAAACATAGTCGAATGTGTTGTGATCTAATGCATTAAACATGACACCAGGATTGCCTAGGTATGCTCCAACGTAGCTATCTACATTCTGGAGTACAACCTGTATTGTGTATTTTCCCGATGATATTTCGATTGTCTCTTTAAACATCGCAGTGCAGAACAGGTTGACAGGCCAATAGGGTCGTTCAGCGTGCAATAGAAAGGTACCATTAATGTAGTCTGTCTTTAGGCCACATCTTTTCAGCTCAAATTTTATTGGTGGAATCAGGTGTAGCTTAAAGTTTCTGAACGTCAACATATTTTTGTTGCCATTTGATACAAGAACCCCTGGAACAAAATGAAAATGTTTCAAGATGCAAGTTTGCACATCTTGAGGTATTTATGCTCGTTCCTGTGATCTCAAGTGTAACGTGTTAGGGTTTTGTTAATTAGCTGTGTTGCGTGCAGTGTCTGTGATTGATCTTAATCTTGTTAACAAGTATGTATTGTCTTATGTCAATGTGTCGTTTCCGTTATTGTGATCACGTTTATTGTTGTAGAGTGACGTATTACTGTTGATTGTCATCTCCAATTATACTCAGTGTTATATTCAGTGTATTTCGTGACCATTAGGTCAGTCTTGTTTGAAACAGATTGGATATACATTGATCTATTGACTACGCTGTTATCTTACTTGGCTTAGGCCTTCGGGCCTAAGCATGCCATCTTCCTTCCACGCTAGCAAAGAACCGCAGAATCGTTACACAAGTCCATAAATCCTGATGCTGAATTAACAAAATGGGCATATAATGATTTTTAAGATTTCATTGAACAAGTCAAGACAAACCTTTCTATTGGCAGATGATAAGGTTAGGTAGAACAAGCTTTGCGGCCAGTCTCCACTCTTTGCAATGTTAATTGTTGCTATCAAAACGACAGCTGGTAACAGTTTTCAACAATCTAGTCGGACGCCGTCGCTAAATTCACTGACTTCCCTATTCATGTTCAGTAACCCTTTTTTCAACTAAACGCCCCTTCTGCTTATAGGCAGGACTTTTCGATGAATACTTCAGTCAAATAAGCGCCCACACGACAAATAATTTCCTAGCACCAAATGGCCCAAGTTTTGCCCTGAAGGAAGACCGTGGGCCATTTTCGTAAACAACTGCTTGTTGAAAGAATTTTAGCAGACAAACGAACGCCTAATTGGTAAGAATGTAATAGACAAGAATTCAATCTTAAGGGGAAACGTAGAGACCAATCAATTAGCGACCGAGCTATAAATTCCATCAAAGCTATTTGTTTGAAATAATATACTTGCATGTCATTATAATGATAAACACCAAGAGTAACTTTTCCCTTCAAGCGGTTTTCTTGTTACCATCCCCTGGCTAATTAAGTGCTCATACGCATCACTAATTGTAGACAATAGTAATTAAGTGAAACAGACAAACCTCCTCTGGGATTATTCGTGAACCTTGGTGTTATGGTCAAAACGTGCCTCTCTTCCAGATTTATTACAGCCATTGAATCCCAAACTGTGACAGAGACTTTGAACCAAGATCCTTTTTTCGGAGGGCCAGTTGGACACTTGCCTTTCAAGTCCTCCTCGAAGATAACAACACCATTGGAAACGGAGCCGACGTTGTAACAAGAGTCTTTCTTGGGCCTGTTAACAAACATAGTTCTATAATTATGACACTTGATAAAAAGGCTAGGTGTTCTCGATAAGCTTTTAGAGACTCGAACTTCCTTGTGTTTTTAGCGTGAACGATAAAAAGTTAGCGAGAAAGAATTAAATGAGTGATTTTTTATAGCAAATGAACGAAAGCAAAATGGGAAAAAACTGTATTGATTTAAAAATAAATTACTAGATTTGGCTCAAGATGTGCAAATTGCACAGAAACTGGAGACATTGGAGATAATAAAGACCAAAATACTTTCCCAAGCTTCGCGCATTAAGGGTACCCACATGCTTTACCAAGGTCAAATCTGAATAGAAGGGTTGAAGATGGAACGCTCAAGTACGATGATAAATCGTGTCTCTGACGTCACACGCTTTCAACATCATCAGGTGAAATCTTGATATGATCAACCGTCGGAAACATCGAAATGTCGACTTTGTATCGTACACATATTCATTCGTGTGCAAAGTAGACATTTTATTGTTTCTACTTTCAGCTCACTTGCAACACGCTCAACTACAGTGTTTATCGAATCGTAAATTTCAAAACATTGAATACCTTAGAACGATGAAGTCGTAGTTCAACGCATCCCGTATGTTGTACGCAATGCCATAGTACTGCCGCATCTTTTCATAAATTTTATCCTCAGTAATGAACATCTCCGCCGATACTTCATAGCTATTTCCATGAAGAACTTTTTTACTAAAAGCTCGACAAAATGTATCGTTCGGCCAAGTTCCGTGATTTCCATCTAGTAAGTAATAGCCGTTGGATACACGCGTGTTCGTAAAGCAATCGTGAAATGTGACGTCAGCAGGAGTGATGGCGTTTATTTTGAACTCCTTGAAAGATATGACATTTATTGCATTGTCATTCGAAACAATAACTCCTCCAACTGGCCTAAGACAGAAGTAATATATCATAGCAATAAATTTGCCGTATAAAACTGGCTCTTTAAATGATAGAAAAAAGAGCAAAAATATGTCTGGATTTCATGCATGCCTGGAGAAGGAAATAAAGATTTCATACCAAACGAAAAAAAATGAAGAAAAGTATGCACAAGCATCCCAAAAGTTTTCTGGGTCAGGATCAAAACATGATGGGTTTATTGTCATAAATCAAATTATGCTTCTGGTCTGACGTATTATGAACTCACAGTTATCCTAGTTGTTGGTTTGGTCGTAATAAAATTTCTCAGATTCATTAATCACAGTAAAATCATCGAAAAAAGCAAACAATCACTTCCTCGCTTTCATTGTAAATTCTAAACAAAAACTAACCTGCTCTTGAAATGTGTCTCGGAAGATACAACGTGCCGCCCTTCTAGATGAACCACAACATTGTTGTCCCTGACATAAATGGTAACGTTGTTCCAAGCTCCACCTTTAAATGGACCCCCTGCACAGCCACCGATCTTCGCATTTTCCCATCTCACACGGGAGTTTTGAACATAGCCCGTATAATAACACGCTCTCTCGTATTCTGGCCTAAAAAAGCATAGAATAATAATTCTCTTATACCCTAGTTATCGTTTGAAAATTTTGAATAAAGAGCTTGGTAAAGCAGTTGTAAAAACCTTTCAGGCTGAAAAATAGCCTCTCCACGTGGCCATAATAACTACCTAAGCATAAATGAGAACGAATCAGACGATGAAAAGGTGGATATACGCAGGAAGAATCAATGAAACACGCGCAAAGGTACGCTATTGACTCAGAGAAGCACACGACACTCTCATTGCGTTGCTCGTAAATGAAAATAAAATTAGTACCATATCATTCCATGGCTCGAAATCTCAAATTGCTGCCTAATCGGTTCTAAACGACTGGAGACTCGAATCGCAATGCTAAGGTTAATACCAGATTAAAAGTATCTGAGTTTCTTCGAAAAAGGTTCTTCGAAAAAGGCTCTTCGAAAAAGGTTCTTCGAAAAAGGTTCTTCGAAAAAAGAAGTTACTTTGTTCTTATTCTGTGCAGCATCACAATACACTAATACTAGTCCCGCCTTTTACAATCCGTTTAGATCTATTTATAGTCATTTTTAAAACCTTTACCACAATGCTACAGTGAAATACTTACCGAAAGAAAACGAAGTCGTAGTTGTTTTCATCCTGTGCATTGTACATTATCCCAAGTCTTCCAGACTCATGACTTCCTTCTGGGCCTCGCTGGTTGAATAAGTTGACATTGATTGCGTATTCCGTGGCAGTTATTCTGGAATTCCAAAGTGCCGTGCAGAACCCAGAACTCGGCCACATCCCATCCTTCGTATCAAGGCGGTAGTAATCGGCGCTTATTCTATGATATGTGCTGCAGTGGAAAAAGTTGAATTGTCTTTTGTAGAAGGGGGCGACTTGTAAACCTTTGAATCTAATAATGTTTCTTTCGCCATGTTTGACAATGACACCAGCACACCCGATTGGCCCAAAGTGGGGAATGAAACTGGCCGTTTTGAAGCCATCCAAAAACAGCGTGGCCTCGCCCGGTCCGACTTGAATCTGTAAGGCAACTTAGATTTGTATCTACAGTGCAAGATAACCGTACGTTCAACATATAGTGACACGTCGGAGCTTACACTCGGTGGCGGACTGGCTTAGAACTTACAACCCGCCACAGATAACTTAAGGCGGCCTTGGTGGGTGTGGCAAAAAAAATAAGGGTGTGGTCAAGTGAAATCTTGATACAATCAATCGAGTTTTAACTGACATAGCACGTGTAGCAATTTGTTTAAGAAAAGAAAGCACAAAGAAGGAACATAAACCTCTTAATTTGCAATAGGGGCACCTCTGCATAGAAGGGGGCCGTTGGGCCAATCCGCCACTGCTTATATTGAAGTTGTAGAAAATTTTAAGGGCTTGTTTACATGAGGTAAGCTAGTCCCCTGTTCATTTAACCGCAGAGATGAATTTGTGAACAATCTTTACAAACTCACACATTATATAAACAGGCCTTAAAACACAAGTTGATGCTTCCCCTTGTCTGGTTTTCTACAAAGGTGATCTTACCAAGGAAACAAATACATTCGTCAGGGTTATAGCTCCTATTATACAGTGTCATCTGTCTCACAGCTTTGTATTGCAGCGTCTTGGCAACTTACCACTTTTAACAGTAGCTTAGCATTAGGAACATAGGTGGAGTTGGAAAATACGACAAAGTCTTTGTAAAGAGAGGTGGCCACGCTATTCTATTAAATTTCCAGCCTGCCTGTCATTTCTATAGTTTTACATCAAATGCTACACCGATTCATTGACCATTTTTCTGCTTATTGTATACGCAAAGACGCTTGTAAAGCCAAGAACACAACATCTCTGACTACACAGGTCACGTTGTTCAAACACACTTCATCTGTCTAAAAGACTAGAGGCCTTTCATGATTCGATCACTTAACATCAGTTTGCCTTATTCTACGATTTCCCATTCTATAAATAGTTATATAGAGCTTTGCATTTGTGTGTAATGATAGGGTCGATGGGGTGACTACAAGGTGCACTAGGGTAAAATGTTGGCAATTAAGTTCTGGGTCGTTAGAGTCTGAGATATAAGAACCATGATTTTCCTAGACTGGTAGAGCGAATAGAAACAAGGTCTTATTTTACAAGGTCAAGATTTTGCATAGTGACAGAATTCTTGTGTACCTAAGTTCAATTCCTTGCAATGGTGAACGTTTTAGGAAATGGTGATTCGTGTTATGAATTTCTCTCTTCTTGTAATTTGACGTAAACTGTCAGCTTTGAAATTGGGGAGGTGGATGATGTTAGACAAGGGAGTAAGTCGCAATTTCTAAAGTGATTTGTGCGATGGCTGTTTTCCAAGCGTAAATTTAGTCAATCGATGCAAAGCGGCTTTGTTAAATCGTTCAGCAAACCTTTCAAGGTTTTCCTTAATTGTTCGTAATATAGCTTCGATATTGTGCGGAAAAATTGGCTCAGATCCCCTCAGCATTGTGGCTTCATTACAGCATCTTACTAGCACAGGCCATGCAATATAAAAATCGAAAACAGAGGCTGCTTGTCTTAAATAAAACGTTGCTTGCCAATATCATAGCTTTTAAATGTAGTACTATATGAGCAATTTCACAATAGCTAGAAATAGCTGAACCGGGTTTGGCATACTTAAAGTACTTTTTCGTCCGACCCTTTTCAAAGTTTGCAAACGTCGGAAAATGACCAAAAGCTGACAGAATGATAGCCATATAGCCAAACCTCGGAGTATGTAAGCTCTTCTTATAACCCTCATCACGTATTTTTGATCCGCAATTGGCTATTATTGTGTCAGCTTTGGTCATTTTCCGACGTTTGTATAGCCTGGAGAGTGTCGGACGAAAAAGTACTTTTAGTATGTGACAACTGGTTCCGCTTTTTCTAACAATTGTGACGTTTTATACCACAAAGCACTTGTTCACATATGAATAATTTTAGGACATCGTACATGTCTGGAGAATGTCTGGAAATTTCCCTGAAGATGAATCCGCAAAGGAAGAAGTGACGTGTCACAGCAGTTACCTCGACAGTGAACCAGGACCGTCCCGTGGGTTGCCTGTAACATGCCCCACTTTCTGACCCCACAAACTGGAGCTCACCATTCTGCATGTACCCCGTCTGGTAGCAACCATGCTTTGAATGCATTCTGTCAATAACGTGTATCTCAATTAAAGCTACGCTTAGCACAGTACGTTAAAACATTGACTACATAAGTCAAAATATTATAGGAAACGTAATAAAACGGGTACTGTGTTGGTGCAAAAGGATTGAAATAAGCTTTGACATTCTTCTATCCGATAGTATTTCAGAGTGGGAGATAACCTGACTCAACTCCTAGCATTGCCTTTCATCGTGGTCAGCTGAGATGTGTTTTTAATAACGACAGCGTTCTTGATCCAAAAGGCAATCCCCGAAGCTTAGGGAACCGTGGCAACCGCCTTACTAGTATTTCATTAACTGGCAGTTTTAGGTGGATGTTGTCATTGATTAAATCGCAATGCGCATGACAGGCTAAAGCAGATTTAAAGAAAAGAAGGAATAACTAGCCAAAAAGTCAACAGATGCTTTTATGAAAACTACTTTGTCGCACACGACGTAGTAAAGAAGGGCTTTCATAGAAAGTAGAGGACCTAGCTAATAAGAGTCCTTTTTAAAGCTACATTTGTTTGGCTAGAGGTTCAGCGCCGAAATGGATTACTAGAGGTCACATGTATTGGGAAGTGTGCGGGGGCAGGCTTCGTAACAGGTGGACGAGGGAAAACTACATAATAATTACCTGATTACTGGAGTGACCCAACTGGTGATGGACTTAATAGGATGATGATATTTTTAACGTAGGGTTAAAATCCTTTGACTGAAACTTTCCAGAAAAACGTTTCCAATCTCCTAGACCAAAGCTACACTATTTATATCAAGTCAAGGTATTTAACATCATAAAGTATACTCCATAAAGCCAATAAGCCATTCTTATTTGAGTGTCTTGAATAGAGGCTTAATGAGCATAACGAGTTTTCATATTTTTACTTTCAGTGCAAAGATGATCAATTTCTCATTTAAAAATGGTTTTTAGGCCAGTTAGGTGAATGTTAGATTATTTCACTCGATGATCTATTTTAGAAAAGAGCATTTAACCATGCTCTATTTGAATGTCATGCCTCTGACCAATGATATATGACCTATGACATATGACCTATGACATTTCCTTTGCATGTGATCTGGTAGGTTTGCAGTGGAATCCCACAAAGCATGCTCGTAGGTGGAAACTTCAGTTAGATGGGTGGCAGTAGCATTTTAACCTACGGTTTATTATCTCATGGATTATTGGCTCATACGAATGTCGACTCATTACCATTTTCGCTGCAAAAAACATTAAGTGCAATGAAATTATACACATTGAAGTTTTCCCCTAAAAGACGCCTAATCAGCTTAACCAAACCTCGCAACTTAATCTCACCGAAGATAATCTCGATGCTTATAAATGCCTTTAGACCAAACGAATCAACGGTGATAACAAGAAAAAATAATAAAGAAATTATGTTGCATCTGACCTCTTGGAGTTCTCTTACTTTATCTTGATCGGACTTGTGTTATGTTGAAATTCACTTGACCCAAAGGCTTAACTACCCGATCTAGGCCCCGCCTACAAAACAATCCACGTACCTGATAATGACGAAATCAAAATTGTCCTCGTTTGCAATGTTGAAAGCGATTCCTGGAAATCCAAAGTAGGTTCCGTATATTGAGTTCACGTTGTATAATTTCACCTTGGCAACGTATTGCTTCTCTGGTATTGTATAGGGCAGGTGAACGGTGCAGACGTGAGGATCGTGGTCATTATCTGGCTGTGTTCCATTTGCAATGAAAAAATATCCCAGTCTCGATGTCCCTTGTCCACAGTTAAATATTTTGTACTTGATACCAGTCTCTGATTCTACAACGGGAAAACAGAAATCGTAGTTATCACTAAAGGTATGCACGCGACAATTTTAATAGTGACTTTCACAATTACTGAAGTTCGAAGTTTTCTAGGAATGTTGTTTATGATTAATGTGACAATTCAGAAAATTTTATTGAGGAAATTAAGAACAGTATTTAGAAAACAGTTGGAGAAGGAAAATAAATGTTTAAGATCTATTGACGGCTAAGATCAACTCGCTAATACCTAGACAGTCGCAGAGGGAGCAGACATAGGCCAAGTCAAAATATTTAGCCCGGTTTATGAATCTTAGTCATCACAAAGAGGAGCTCGAACTTTGGACATAATATAACCTAAAACAAGTATATCCGCGATAAATTTTCACTATGATTGACCTCTCAATGGTGTAAACTATTTTGACAACGCGATCAATTCATGATAGGAAGACTGTGAATATGGCGGAATAGTTTAGCCGCAATACTAAGGCATTCTTTAAAATATATTTAGTCTTCATACTAAGCTGTTTGTCATAAACACACAACACAATGCAGGTACGAGGATTTGTAGTGAAAAATGCGATGTTTTCAGTTTCATAGGTTCAATTTCAAGAAGTGCTCTGTGGTGAAAATTATGTAAGAAAAAGGACATGAGTCATGAGTATCTCGTAAGTATAAGCTTGCTAAAGAATGTTCATCTGCTTATCTGCTTTTCAATGGCTGGGATTTATGCCCGGCCGAAATCTGGGCAAGTACCCCGGTTTGTACTCATGGCCCAAGGTCATGCGGTATGAAAAATTTCAAAATGCGTCCGTGTGGAGTAGAAAAACCTCAAATGTGCCCTATCTTGATGGGACTAGACCCATTCACAACATGCGTAAGGACCTAGGGACAAGGAGAAAGGACACAGAAGCCATAATGCACTCACTACGCTACCAGGTACCATATGTCATTGTGTGGCAGTAGACGATGAAATTCATACTTGGAACCAGTACTAAACAATGCCAGAGGAGTTTGTGGTTGCGACGTCCATCATAGCCAAATAGAAAAATTACATTTCATATTGCTGTTTCCTACCTCTGCTAATCTTTTTAGAACCATTTTGCCCCTGTTACCTTTACCTTTGAATGGACATCAATAGAGAATGAAAGGCACACCGACTTGGCAAAGATTTTAATTAAAGTAACATATTTCTCATTTATACCAAGAATGATAAAAATTCAATTGATCTGATAATCTTTAGCAATGAAGGCAAAGCAAAGGAATGTTGTTATATGGATCAGCTACATCCAATATATGTAGAATGGTTATAAAGACCAGCCTTGTGAGCCTTCTCGATTCAAGGAATTTCCTTGCAGGCATGACTAGTCGATCCCATTAGGACCGAGGAGCGAACCCTTTGACCGTGCGATTGAATATTTTCATTAAAAATACAAAGAAAGGAAACTCGTGTTTACTCCCACAAAGTAGTGTTTTAATATGCACGGCATATGGTGTGTAAATAAATTGGCCAAACTGCTGGAATCAATAATCTTATCTACAGCATTCAACGGAGTAGGGACTGAGTTGATGTACAATGGCAATTTCACCAGGACGCTGAATCGCAAAAGTGTAAAACGAGAAACGTTAAAATGACAGAGAACGAGGCTTACTGGAGTGAGAATTCTGGGAGTATTTCCGGGTAGCGCGACCTTGGTTACACGATGTGGGCCACATAACCTTGCAAATCCACACCTTGATTCGGCTTTGAGCAAAAAAATCTAAAATAATTTAGTGGTAAACACAAATGAAAGCTAAAGGAGGTGAAGGTGTATTCAATTCAGGTTCTTAAATTTCTCCAACGTCCACAATTCTTCAGCATAAGTTAAAGGAATTCGTAACCCAAGAACTATGCCAGGATGTAAGACGATTCTTCGATGTTAACTTAAAGAAATGCTCCCATTTGTTAAAAGCTAAGGAACACAACTTTCAAAATCAGTCAATATGTTTAAGAAGTATTATAAAATCATGCTGCATTGTTTTCGCTATCCTTCCACATGTTTCCAAATTACATCGACCCTCTTCTTCGACCTGGATTGCTCAAGAGACAAGTTCTGTTTTGGATTGCAAGAAATACTATGTTTTAACTTAACCAGTAGGAAGTAAAGTAGCTTCATAACTGGGTTCTGACTTCGAAGCTCCTATCCAGACGGAGCACAACAACAACAACTTTGTACAAAGCAAAACGCTTCAGGCATCATGGAAAGTAAATCTCTATATTTGATTTCTGGCAGCCTGACAGCAGTCGGGCACTTATTCTAAACGAAAAATTCTTCACTACCTTAACTTATTTGGATACAAGTGTCAGTTTATGTTTTTACCTCACTAGTGGAGTGAAGACATTTTGCCTCGAAAACAACATTCAGATAATGCGACTCAGTTGACCATGCCAGATCCAGACGAATCTGACCTCTTCCATTAAATTAGTTGAGAATTAAGCTAAACGTTGACGTTAAACATGACTCCGCAAAAGAAAGTTCGTCGAAAACTGACCATTCATTTTTGATCAACACGATTAGACAGGGTTGGTGGAAAAATGGACCTCAAAAGAGTTGGCATCTTTTTCTAAATATGTAACAAAACATTTTAGGGTTAAGAAACTGGTACTTTAGTTGATTTGGACCTTGCAAAATCGGAACCCAAAATGGTCGCTCCCGGAGGGATTCTGCCATGCCATCTTTTAGTATAAACTTCCTTTACAGTAGGCTTGACATCGTTTAAAAATGCCAACCTCTAGGGTAAAGTAAACTTAAGAAACCTCAGAAGCCATCATTCGCGTTCATTCATTAATTGATGGACAAGGGACAAATCAGCAAAATGTCATACAACCTCGTATGATTTTTAGTGATTTCATGTACAAATATACACACGCTATTATTCCTCCGTCTGGAAATATCTACGAACTTAAAAGGCTGTATGAAGATTCGGAGCCTAGCTATAGGGAAATATAAATTTCAAGGAAAATTTAAAATCCACGTGAACGCAGGAATAACTGAGACCTCAGCGTCAATTTTCTTGTGAATGACGCAAGGATTTGATGGAATAAGTTAAAAAGTTGGTTTGTTATTCTATCTTTCGTCTTTTATAACTTTTCTATTATTAGCTTAAAAAGCAGAATATAGAAAAATACATCATGGAGAATAAGAAGAGAACTAAGTCAGAGAATTAAAAAATTATGTGAAAGGATTCCAAAAAAGATACCTAACCGGTTAAGACGCCCAGGGGGCCACTGGGTTTTCTGTGTGGGAAATACACTCAGGATTCCTACGTGCTCCAGCAGGGCCTGATGAGCAAGATCACAAACACTCTAGTTATCGTTGGTGTTTGCTGTTCAAAGGTGCCCCTCAGTACATCTTCCTTTACTTTGTTGGACATGTCGCAAGAACTGTGAGCCTCCACCATGTGCTTAGAAGGGAAGCTATGTTCAGTTAATTCGCAGGTCAACCATTTCCTGACAATAATTCAGCCTTTACACACAGCGATACGACACCCCAAACTCGACATCCGCGAACCGAGCTATACTGTGTGTTTAACGGATGGCTGAGGGGTGTTTCTCGGAGTTTTAAATGGTACCAATTTTCAAAAACAAGGTGATTTATAGTTACTAGAAAGACATGTCTATCTGCGTCAACGGTAGTTAAGGGGTACTAATTTTTAAGAACAAGGTGATTTTCAGTAATCCTTTAAGATTGTCTCTTGTAAACAATAAGGGCTACCGGCACTTGAGACCCCTTTGGGGCCCAGGTAAGCAACAACAAAAGCAATCCAATATGGATCGATGTACTGGCTTCGTGTGACTTATTTTATCGATTTCCGGACTAGGACAGTTACCTCTATGGCAACCACCTGAGTTGGTTTGTAAGTGTGTGGTTAACGTCCCGACGCAGTTGAATATGAGCCTGTCTAAAAGATTCATACTCCTAGCCAGTGTGTTATCTTGATTTTGTGGTTCCCTGTACATTGTGCGAATAGGAACTGTGGAGTTCGAGCTTAAGTAATTTAATCATGCATAGCTCTGGTCGACGGCTTAATCTAGAAAAGCAGCATCTTCGAATAAAGCATTAGAGGCTTGTATAACTGATTTAAAAATTTCCGTGTTCAATGTGATTGTTGATTCCGTGCCGAAAACGAAGTTACCAATACCAAAACAGTGCTTTCTAATGGGCTGTGGGCTGGTATCTGTAGTAATTCGATAATCGCTATCCACGCGAACCTAGGGAAACATGCCCTTGTGAGCAGAATAAAAGTTGCAATATAACTTACGCTTTGGTTGGCATTGAGCTTTTTCGATGACCCGCAACACTATCGGCCTTTTCAGCTTTAAATTTTCTGGTGCACACATGGTCTCCACATTTCTCCGCAACGAGTTCAGCTGGCCTTGAAGTTTCACCAGCCGACCCAACACGAGATCCAGTTTCGAGTCATCCTCGTCGTAATCTTTGGGGTAATTTTCAAGCAGTGAGTCTCTGGCTGGCTCGGTCTTTGAGGCCTGTTTCAACAAATGGTCCTTCTTCAACGCCGCCAAAGCATCGATGTCCGATGCGCTGTCACACAAGCTTGCCGCAAGCAGAGTCAAAGTGTAAACAGCCATCCATGGTGGACGCATTGTGGAACCACTCCGAGTAAACCAACGCTTAGTATGTTTTCCGCTCTCATTGCCTTAAGCAAGCTGAATTTGTATCATGATTATCTTCGATGGTCGTAACCCTAATCAATTGTTAAGGCGATAAGGGACCAATTTGAGGGTTATTGTGTCATAGAAACCAATCTAGCCTCCAACTGTGCAGTCGTCGACCAAGAACTTTCTTTGCCCAAGTTTTTTCAGTGCTGCAAAGGTAATGCCCTGCCACACATGAATCATCTGACCTTCCTATTTAGCTTCCTATTTAGATGTGCATTTTCACATCGGGTGCATTCAATGGGTGCAAATTAGAAGATGAAACACCGCCTCCACTGCAAATATCATGATAAATGCCAGGCATTGTAATCGCTTCTGTCTTTTTCGGGGTTAAGCTTTGAATGCGTCGCATAAACAGCATTGATGAAAACTAGGCGACTATTAATTGAAATGAATATCTACTTTCATATGAAATAATTGAACCTTGTAAACAACGATGTAAAAGAGGATTGGGTTTCCAAAAGACTCTAGATTTGTTTTTAACTATCCTTAGAGGGCGTTGATTTTTAACCTATCCCTATAAATTGAATAAGCGCCCTAATTCATTTAACATCCATCTCCATTAAACGCCCATTGAAAGCAGAGAATTCCAAGCAAGTTCACATATGAACTAGTTGGCGTTTTCTGTGCAGAAAACAGCGATCACAAGAGAGGGCATTTGGTCATGTAGAGGTTCTGTCCGACTGTGTTTACTGGACAATACAGTATATTACAATGACACGAAACGGGCAGACATTGCAAAGGTGTTATCAAATAGTGAATATAGCGTCAGGAACAATTCGGCAAGCAAATGGCGGCATGAAACTCACAGGGGTGCAAGGGAGTGTATGGCTGCGTCGAAACGATCGTCGCTTCATGAGCAGACCCCCAATACTGCAACTCTTGTTAGCTGAAGACAATCAGACATTCTCGTTTGGTAGTTATCCCAGAGAAAGTTGTTCGCTTCACACATATTCACACTAATGCAGCAATCAGTTGATTGCGAAGCTCTCTGATCGATATTCCACTCTTCTTTCTTCCTAATTTCTCTAAAAAAAACTTTAATTTGTATACGACCATGTGCCGATTGATAACGCTGATAAGGTGCACTTAGATTTGGGTTAACATCCCCTAAACGTTTTAATAAGAGCCAGTAAATTCGTATTCAGGCTTAACGTTTATATTTTTTTCGTAAATTTCTAAGGTGTTTTCACAATCACGTCGCCCCCCCCCCCCATTCTGCATATCCACCCCATGGGTGTAAAACAGCTCCTGCACTGCATGTTTTTGATCATGACATCGCAAAAAGAACAAAAATAGCGAAATACAACAAACACATTTCAAAATTAAGTTTAGGTACTTCGGCTGTCAGCCTCAACTTGTTTTTAATTTGTTATTGACTTTTGACCAATTTGAGGCTCGTGTACTTATAAAATCGTTCTTATAAAAAAGTATATACCATTACCTTATTGCCATTAATTGCAGCTGGCATGAATTGAGTTAATTGCATGAATCGCAAAATCAAATCATAGTAAATTAACATTGTTTCAAGTGTTTGTTTGAAAAAGCACCCAGGTATAAGGAAATTTTAACACGTGGCCAGGACGTCTAATCGAATCATCATTCTATGAACGACTTCTGTTGATTATCGCTAGAATCTGCTTGTACAAAATTAACATCTTTATTCATCGTAGCGGTCCCAGAAGACAACGAGCCATAAACCATTTTCGCTGAAAGAAGTTGCATTTCAATATTTAGCAACTTTACTGAGAAAACAGTTAGAAGGGCACTTAAAATCGAATTCAACAGGAAACTCTCTGGGTTGAGTTCACGTCTAGTTGGACTTCCACTGGCATGTGTTACAATTTAACAGCCGGACAAAGCGATATAACTCTTCGTAAATTGTCTGAGTGCTTTCGACAATGGATACAAAAAATGTCATTGTTGATCATAATGACATTAGGAGGGCTACATAGCAATAATAGTTTATAAGATTGTAGCTGCAGTCAGTGGAATTAAAGGATTTGGAGGACTTAAAAATCCGCCTTCTAACTTGGACTCATTTGTTATAACTTGTTATTCAATAGAACAAGCGAATTCGGAAAAAAGACGGAGCCCAACTAACTAGCCATTTGCTATCATCAAATAGAATTAACCCATTGAGTCCCTCCACAGACCACCAACAAGCTTAGTACAGAAGCGTTCACCTTAACTCTTTTTCGAACGAAGGTAAAGGAACATACGGCAAGCAGTGTGCGCCACCTTTCATGACGTCATTCATTTGTCATTGTTTCCATGAGAATTTGAGGCATCTCATTGGACTAGCCATTTCAACAATTGATTAGGCCATTTTATTTCGAGTCTGACCAATAGCACCTCCTCCTGGTATTACTTTTAACGTTATTAAAATTCTTAGCAAAAGAGGCTAAAAAACATCCTCTTCGCCTCCTCGTTCCCCTGTGACACAGGCCACACCACCATTGCTTGAAGGAACTAACAAACTTGGGTCAAACCAAATAAGAATTGAATGATTTTCACCAAATTCGTGGTTTTGGTTGCCTAACGTTAGGTATAGGGTTTTGTGTGATTTTCCATTACAGAAACCGATCACCGTGCTTAAGGAGGGCTTTCTGAAATCAAGTAGGATTTATGTAGCTGAAGTCTTACCAATTACCTTGGCTTTCCTGTCAATATTTCCCGTCAAAAAGAATTACGGGAGTCGCATCACGAGGAACAGATTGATGGAATCGCCCAGCTGTGAGGCTACTTGGCTCTGTCCTCTGCAGTGATTTTGAAAGCTTCGACCCCGTTATGTGCTTGGTAATCAGAGCAGGGCTCTTTCCAGCTAGCAATATCGAAATGTTTCCATTCAAAAGATAGGAGCATTCTTGCTTTCGGTTGTTAAATAACAGTAAATTTGAATGATTTTCATAATTGCATGAATCTATGCAAGCAACAGTAGCAGTAACCCAGTATTAGATTTCCCTTACTTACCATAGGATGTGGTGAGTTGGACTACAAACTGCTGCTTACATATCTATCTCTAAAAAGAAAAGTCCGAAACATTCCATATCAATGACTTTTCTCAAATCTTTGTTCTCAGCTTTTTTTGTTTCTGTTCCCCCTGCCCCGTTCATTGCTCCTATACTCCTCAAAAGCGTCTCGTGAGAATTGTTCCCTCTGTCTAGCACTTAATTTGAGCTTTGATAATTCTGACTCTTATCAAAGCAGTTCCGAGAAAAGGATTCTTTTATGCCTCGTCATAACGGAAACTTTCCGGTGAACTCTCATATTTTCCTTTCTCTTTGGAATTTTCCCATGCTTTGGCATCAACGCGAGATTAGGCCGATGAATAAAAAATTATCTTTCTCTATTCATAGACCTCTACCAACATAATTGCAAAGATTTTGCACTGTTCTCATATTCCGCCAAATCTTCCTTCTATAAATAATCTCATATATCACGTTCAGAGTGCTTTGTGTCAAGAATTCGATTAATGGTGAGTAGCGTAAAGTATGAAAATTCTTGTTCAGATCAAGTGAACCGCTTTCCCTCCAAAGCCATCCCGCGAGACAAGTGACAGGCAAATGGCAAAAAGATTTAACATGTGACAATTGTCAGGCGAAGACTGCTAAATGAGAAGGGAAGACAGGGATGAAGTGTGAATTTAGGTAGTTGAAATATAATTCTTTAGAAGATTCCCCCAAAGCTAGCAGGTAGCATTGCACCCTTGCATGTATATGCTCCAAGATTTTCAGAAAAGGTAAGGAAATTCGGCATATTAAAACATTATGCTAAAAAGCTATTTCAAATAATAAATTACTTTTATATCAATATTATGATATTAATCATTTGATATAATATGTTTTGCTGAGTGGCGGGCTGCCATAGCACTTTTAATCAGTCGCGAAGAACCTAAAGGGGTCATTGTAGGTGTGGCCAGTAGAATAAACTTCTTATTTTGATCAATTGGCTCAATATCAAATAACATGTGTAGAACAAGCTACTTGTTTATTACAAATAAGCACTAAAGTAGAACAACATAAGAGAACCCTCATATTTTGCAACAACGATCCCTTTGCTTCAAAACAGGGGGCCTTTTTAGAATGGCCAGAAGGGTGCTCACCTGGCCGATGCGCCAGTCCACCACTGGTTATGCTATTATGAAGCTTACTATTCTGTGTTGTATAACAACACATTATCTCACTTAGTATCAATCAATAATGCTTATGAGAAGTTAACCTTTAAGCGACAATTGGCAAAAGCCGCCTTGGTAGATCCTTCGAGACAACCAAGCATTAAAGGAGCATTCAAACAAATCTGTCCCATTCTAATCACTAACATCATAGTTGATCAATCTGTTCTTCCAGTCTGTTGAGTACATTCTTTGGTTGTCTACAATGTTGGGTGATAAGAAGGCATACAGGGTGAAGTATCGACTACGCTTGACTGTAGAACTAGATAAATGAATCAGGCAATCTCAATCTCGTGACGAGACTACCACTTTCAGTATGTCTCGCCCAAAATGTATGTTCTATGTACTACCTGAAATCATTTCTAGAAAACACAACCTGTGCATCAGAAATAAAGAAAAGACAGACAGTTATAAGTTTTGAGCATAATCATTCCTGGGAAATAAATTTTACTTAATGTTGGTCAGCCGTAATGTGATCAATGTATTTATTCGTAGCTCGCTTTGTCTCCGATGATACTGATTAGAATTTCGCCTTAGAGATTAGTTTTTGTCTAAGGGCAGTCTGAAATGTTTTTCTATTCAAAATAACATGCAATATCATAAGCAAGCTATATCCTTAACGATGATAAGTTCTATTTCTTTATCCATCCTAATACATTAATCTCTTTAAATGACCCTTTGTAGAAGAAAACCATAGCGAAGAGTAATATTTGTAGTGAAGGGATTTTCATTTATGAATAACTTTGATGATGGTTGTTAGACTTTCAGTAATTTGTTTAAATATCTAATCCTTAAATCTCATATACCGGACTTCAAAAGAAAAAGAATGACGTATTTAAAGTAAACATGAGCAAACTTACAAAAACATACAAGAAAATACAATAAGCGGAATTTACTTTTATTTAATGGAAGGGCTGGCATTTTATAAATAAAACAAACATTGCAATGTGCAATTAAGAATTATATGAAGCTCTTAGGATTAAGTTTGAGCACCAAAGTAATGAAAACGTGTGGTTAGATCAAAGTGAAAGACAATGAGCAGTTTTTAAATAGATTCAACAGACGTTGCATGGAGTGGTATGAAGGGGAAAGAAGGGCACAAATTTGTATGGACAAATACGCCCCAATGTGAAAGTAAAAAACTTTATTGCCCTACACAGTGTCTGAAAGGCTTATTAGTTAATCCATAAGGCTTCAAAATTTGCACAATGAAAAATTAGAGCCCACCAAATCAACAACTATTCTAGACTTTAAGAAGAGATGTGTCACAGATATGTCAACTTCAACATCAATGTAAACCTCTTCCTCTTTGATTATGAGCTTGGACATTGGCTGACTCGCCTTCCTATTAGTAATCAAACGCTCTTATTGACAACTGTCAACTTTATTATACCAATTCACAAAGATTGGTCATGGCTGCGATTCCAGTCTCGTAAACAGGATTTTCCACATCGAAACTTCATTTTCTCAAATCAATAGGAAGTTATGCTTAAATTCATCCAGCTAATAATTTTATTATTGTTGAACAAAAGTAATGGATAAAGCAAGGCTGGAAAAGATTATGCATTTAAGGCCTGTTCATAAATATTAATAGCAAGCCAGACTCTCCAACCTACGTGTTCTTAGAAAAGAGAATATAATTTCTCTTTGACGTTCAGAATAAGAAAGTTAGAAAGTCTTGGCTGAGAAGGCAAACCACCGAAAATATTTTTGAGTTCAGCGGTCAGGGGAATTTTAATGATTTTTTGCAAGGTGCATCAGATTCCCACACCATGTCTCTTAAGAAGATTTCCATTCCGATTGGTGTCACAAATTTTGAATATAGCATTGCGGAAGCTTAATGTTGCATTGGACTAAGACAATTGTTTATGGATGTCACCAAGAGATACCGTCTCCAGGCAGTACCCAGGTTGCAGTAAAGGGCAACCTAAACTAAGAATCATTCAAAATTTGTCTGGAAAAACATTCACAGGTCAAAATCTTGTTCGCCTTTTGGTAGAGTTCTGTCTTTCTAGTTGATAAAATACTATACATGGTTAACTCCGGTTGGCTATTATATACGAAAATTTGTGAGTACTAGGAATTAATGCGATCAGAAATATTTCTGGCTTAAGCTGGAGTAAACATGAGCATTTGCTTGTTGGTTTGTTTGATTCTCTGAATCATTTTTAAAAATGAAGTTGGCGAAAGGGTGCAAAAGTCCAGCACCTCCCCTCCTTTAGAGATGAAAATTAAAACTGGGCACAGTGATGGCAGTAGAAACCTACATGTCGGGGAAAAGATAAGGACAAGATTCGATGTCCTGTTAATTAATCCGGTTGGGAATGGTTAGAGAATCGATCCTCGAATCCCGCAGACAGTCGTGTGGACTTGTGCAGGCGAATTCCCAAGGCTCTCTGTAGTCCGTGTACCAGAGGAGCTTTTATCAAGCAGATTCTAGCATTTGGGATTCGAGTTGAAGCAAAGCTAATGTGTTTGCATTAGTTTTGAACATAATCGAAGACTTTCCAACTTCTCCCTTCAAAGTTGATTCGCAGTATGCACGGAAAAATGCATATCTCATTTAAGTTTTGCTGAGTTCCAATGTCTAAGATTTTTACCGATTGTTTTTGTCGACTCTAAATACAAAATTGAATCTTGGCTTCACAAATTTCTCGAAAAAGATTAAAATCATGATATATTCTTGCATTGTATAATCTTTAAAATGAGTTCTGGTCAAAATATCTTTTATCGTGACTTGATAATTTAAGAAAAGAATATCCCATAGCCTCCTTTCGAACTAGCCTCGGTTCCAATATCCAGATAGAAAGCATCTCGAGGCTAAAGGCCTAATCGGAATAAATTTCTAGGACACTGCCATTGACTAGCTATAATTGTGCCCTTGCCTTTCTGCAGATAGGCATTTAGGCAACTATTAGCAACAACAACTACACAACTGCAGATATTCTGAATTTGTTGTCGTTACATTAACTGTGTAAAGTGTTAAGGTTAATTGAATAGAATTGCTTGCTTGCTCTTTACTTACCAACATCAGAATAAATGCGAGGCTCCGCTACTTGACAAATGTCAACGAGGCTCTAGCTTCTAGCGAATCACTTTAAATTCCTTGCATTTGATGTGGGTGATGTATTATAGAAGCGAATCTTGTTCCAAACTAACCATTTGGAATTTCTTGTTGTTTACGCAGCCGTTGAAATGCAGAAGTCAATCTGGGTCGAGCTTGAATTGAACCACAAGAGACTCGATTGCACCATTGGGATTACTTGTCACTTGCTACTCGCTTTCACGTGTCAGATTTAGTTTCATACTTGCACGATCTATTGGCGTAGCTCAAGTACTTTCTCAAGTAACAGCTAGGAGTCTTGAGTCGGGAAATTTGTGGCCTAAACAGTAGTTTTTTAAAGAAGTTGTTTCCTTGCATTGGCCACTTCAGTTTTCAAAACCATAGTTAGCATGTTGTGGTTTGCCTTTTCCCTCAACTCTGAAGCCAAAACATATGGCGTCCGTGCTTTCGTGTTTTCAAGAAACATGAATGTTTGCAAAACTTTGATTTTGAAAAACAGATCCACGACTGTACTTAGACGAAATACGTTTGGGTCGATTTAGAAATTTTGATTCAGATTATGGCGAACGATGCTACAAACAAAGTCTTGTTTTGAATGGCAGCCAAACTGCTAGAATTAATCATGCGGTCAACAGCAAGAAGGACGCGATCATAAATATTATCGAGGTAAATAATAATATTGGTTTTAGCTTCGAACTCTGAGATCTCAACAGCCTGTGTTTCCCAACTTGTTTTCTAGTAGCTCCTTGTTTTCAAGAACCCATTTCTGCAGCGGGACACTTTCACAATTTCAACTATCTCATCGTTTTGTCTCTAATTTCAATTTTTATATATGCAGAGAAACGGAGGAGCTTCTTTCAAGAGCCCTCCTAGAAGCGCTTTTCAGAGATGGGTAAAGATGATGATTTGCTAATGGATTCCGAAGGTGCTGAGTAATTCCACACACGGAATTTCCTAGCTTTATTCAGGGCTACCATTCATTATCCTGACTTACCGTATTAATTAGTTTAACTCTCTTGTTTTTCTTCTATGGAATTTAACATATATTTCCATTTTTAATGAGAAACCAAGTCCAAACATTAAAGACACCTTGCATCCGCTACTTTTCTACTTGATTCTAAAGACCCCTGGGGTGCAGAAGCCTTTCAAGCACCTTTGAACATAACTAGCACTGTAAGATCAACTACTTTTATCAAGCTACAAAAAACTCAGCATCTTAGCTAGTCAAAATTCAGTCTGCTTCTTTCTAAGCAACTCACGACCGTATAAATAGATTTTCAAAACAATGCTTACAGTTCAGAGAAATCCTTCCCCGGCTAGGTTTTTTGGATTCCCATTCTTCCACCTGGCAGCCATTTTAGCCTTATCAACAAACCGGCCTAAAATAGCATAGCTCCCAATGTCAAAGAGAGACTAAAAATCTGAATTAGGGGTTAGAGTAGTGGTGGTCAGCTTCCCATTGAAACGCTCACTCTACTAGCTAACGCCTAAAAATCATTTCAATGCATTCTTATGAAGTTATTCATCTACTGGGGTTTTACAGCGTGAAGGAAACAGCATTGATCCCAATAGTCGGAAGCAGCCGCAAGTTCATTGTTCATAATGAACATTTCACCACCATAACGTGTAAAGGGGCACTTGGTGTCAGTTATCAGCCATTCTTAAGCTCTCCTTTAACCAACTCAAAGGCTTCTTAGTCGAAATTATATAATCAATTCTTAGGCACATAGGTGGTTGAATCTTTGACAAGGTACAGGAGATAACTCAGCCCTAACGCACAAAACACAGAGGTCCATTGTGCCAGTTTAACTCAGCATTCCTCTCTCAAGTTCCTGGAAGTTACAAAATGATTATGGGACTAATCAAGAGAACCAGTCGACGGTGTTTTCTTCCTTTTATCTGTTAGCTTTGGATAGCGAATATGCTTAGGTGTAAGAAGGCGGTGAAGGTAAACGCTTTTAAAGTAACCCTGTCATCCCAAATTGTGCTGGAGCAGCATCGGTGCATTTGAATCCCCATTTTAGAACATTTTTACTATTAGAACCATTGATTACCATCTAACTTTTAAGAGATAATTCGATAATTATAATAATTAATTATCATCCAACTTTTAAGAGATAATTCGATAATTCTAATCATTGATAACCATCCAATTTCCAAGAGATGATTCTAATCATTAATTACCATCCTTGGACCATAATGCAAAAACAAAGAAACAGTAAATTTGGTATGGTCATTAACAACATTGACATGCCAAAACCATTGCAGCCATCAGCGAACTCAACTTTCGAGAAACAATTCATTAAGATTAAACTAGTCATCGCCCACTTTTTTAGCCCATTTGGAAATGATTTGCGTTTGAAGCTATAAATCTGCTTGCAGAAATAGCAGCTTACAAATTACAGAGTTTCAGAATGGTTTTACCATTCACTTGACATTGACATTGTCAACTTCCAGGGAGTTCACTACGGCCAAAATGCAATCTTGTTTGAAATTCTTCTTGTCAGTCAATTAAAAATATACTTCATGACAAATCAGTCTCATCAGCATGAAAACTTTCGTTATTTCGACATTGGTTGCTCTTTTGAAAATCGAATTAATCTCTCAGCTTGGGAGTTCTCGAACACTTCTGAGCAGATTGATTTAAAGTCAACTGGGGCTTTCAGATAATACAAAATCTCTTTAAAGATTTATTGCTTTAGTGTCTGATTTTCGGATTCTCGGGAGAATCAATCTCATTATTGCTATGAGAAGCTACGATATTGGAATGCTTAAGATAATATCTGAATACATTATTATGGTTTCACAATTGGTTGATAGAATATTCGCTGAATCGTAGGACCGGGTGGAAATTTGCATTCGCGGGAAGATTCTCAGATAGCAACGGTATACGAAAGATTAAAAGTGGCGAAAGAGTGCATCAAAACCTGGGATAGCAATTTTGACAAAGAAAATTCTGATGATGTTTCGATAAGATGTAGATTCTGTCAATCAAGCATAAGTTTACAAGTATGCCCAGTAACATCAGCTATAGAAAATAAATGTCTTTGCCTTTGCAAGTTGATTTATAGCCGATTTCAAATGCAAGATATCAAAGAGTATTTACTCGGAAAGAATAATCCCACTTAAGCAAAAGAACTAAGAACTATGCACAGTGATCATCTTTGAATCACAGAAGTTAAATTTTACTCAACAGAGTCGGTCAAGCACAACTTCCGTCAAAGAAGGAGAGGTAGAAGTTCCGTACCTATTGAACATATTTTACACATTTCTGATTTTTACCGAAGATGTGATTAACCAAGTTATCGTAATGATTAACATAGTCAAAATTTGATAACTACTCACAAAAGAAACGAGTGTCGGAATGTTTAAACGTCAATATCTTAAAATGAGTCCCTGCTTTGTATCCACTAACCTGAAAGATTTCTTATCTAACATGTCGTCTGTATAATAAAATTGAATTAAAATCAAAGCAAAGCTTGGAATTCAATGGTCGTGATTTTAGTCTTTCGAAATATATGATGCATGCCTAGGCCGCTTTCGAGACTCAAAAGGTGACTCTCACTGGCCCCTCTAACGCACTTCCATGAAGGATATATCGTTAAAAAGAAAGTCAAAAGCAACTTTGGTAGGGATGCTTTCGGTGCTTTGACAGCAAAATATTGCATGTGACTGAAGCTGGTTAGTTCCCAGCCCTAAGTTGCATAGTCTGGCACAGTGTTTTGCATGTCCACGATAAAGCCAGGAGCCTGAATGAAGATCCCCCCTATCCCAAACACAGTGGCTGCAATGTACGACCACAAAAAGAATCGATTGAGCACTTTTGCAGCAAGCTTCCATTCATCACTGACAGCCTCGTTCTCAGCATCTTCAATCAGTTGCTCTGCCATCAAAACGAGACCGCTGTCTTCTCCGTGAAATGGCACAGTGCGACCTTTCATTTTGTATTGGCTTATGTCTTCTACAACAGGAATAGAGGGGGTCTTATAGCTGTTAAACTTGCTTATACGTTGATCAATATACACTAACATAGCATGCTCACAAATTTTGCATTGGCATTGGTAAAAATTCAATTTTTTCAATTTTGACAGGGTTCTGTTCTGTTCTCCTTCACTATAATTGAATAGCTCTTTAAAATCTACTGAAAATGGTACGGGACAAATGTATGCAGTCTGGCACGAATCCTAACCTTTATTTAGGAAGTTTGACTTAACGTATATAATAATCTTAAGTCAGGTGAAAGGCGCCACTAGGTTAAAGTAATGAATCTAAATAAAAAATTCATGACAATGTCTGGGACGATGACCATGCATTGGAGAGATAGAGACGGGGATTCCTACGATTGCAAGATGACATGAACAGTCGCTTATGATATATTTTTAACCTATGACACAAAATACAGAAGTCAAGCATGTTTGAAAGACAGGCTGAAGACAAGGAAGACAAAACTAAAAATGAATTAATAGTTTTGACAGACAAAAATTTTCGGGAACCAGATTTTCATGATAAGCATTTAAGAACAAAGGATGTAGTATATTAATACTCTTTCGTTAAATAAGTCATGTTTGTCTGTTGTGCAAGTCAATGCATTGAATTCAAGGGTAAATGTCGCTCTTAATGTTTTTCAATGGCTAAATTTTTTTAATTTGGGAAGATGCCAAAGGTGGTAAATCCATAGAATAAAAATTATTGAAGCTCCGAGTAATAAAGGAAGTCATGAACTTGAAGTATGCCCTTCTTCCGAAAATTCTGTCATGTCCATAGTTTGTTTGGAAAATACAAATACGACTGTCGAGCTGCGGTGGAGCGAAACTTCAAAATGGTAACTTATAAAATCGAATCTACACATTAAGAGCTGCAGTAGAAATAAAACTTTGTGTACGAACCCTTTTCGTCATTCATCGAGGGTTTAGAGTTCTGAGGAGTTTTTATCCTTACCAAGTAGGCTAAGCGCCGAAGGATATACACCTGGAATAAAATGGAGCTTTATGTAGTGATAAGAGACACTTGTGGCTCTCAAGTCTATGAAAGCTGTAGTGAGTATTTGAATCAACAAAGGCTGTATTTCTCCTTCTGCATTACTTTGTGACTGGCATCGCATTTACAAAGCGAGATTTCAAAGAGCATACACGAAAGAGGTTAAATGAAATGCGACACATCATTCACAAAAACTGTATCAAAATGCAGTGACATACTCAAAAGCTTGTGTTTTCTTCGCAACTAACATATTATATCGGAAAAGTAGTTCATATTATATCACACATTCGGCATATGTTTAAGATACTAAAGCAACATAGCCTTCAGTACCAAAAAGCATTAACAGCAAAAGGAAGATAAAAAAGTAACGAAAATATTGTCTAAACACCTAGAAAAACAAAAGCATCCTAACTGAATACTCTTAAACCAACGATGGATCTAAACACGACACGTGATCTTCTGTCACAATCGATCTTCTGTCGTAACCCTTGTTTTGGCTGCTACAAGGTTGACCTCATACTGCACTTATTGTTACAAAACGTCCATTGTCAATTAACAGCAGATGTTAATTGAACATTAGAGGCTGCGCAAACGGGCCTAAAAGCACTGACATGATGAATGGCTGCCTTTATGAGAAAAGGCCGACAGAAAAAAACAAGAGAGTCTGCTAAAACAAAGAAAACTAAAGGAAGATTTGTGAAGATACTATTACGATGATCTGATTAGGAAAAACTGGAAAGGAAAGGCATAGATCGGTAGCTCTGGTGCTCAAGGCGAAACATTTTATAGACAAAGATGTTGTTGTAGAAGTGGCAATTTCGCGGCCAAAGCGATGGTCTGGAGAAGACAACAAAAGAAGGCCCGCTCATTTCCACGTGCAAACCATTGCAACTAGTGAAAGTTTCTTTAGGCGGGGAGTTGGGAGAATGAAGTCTAATAGTGGAGTTTTGAAGCAGAGTTGCCAAGCGCACGAGAATCTGGAGGAATGCGGAGGAGGCTGTTACCTAGCAGTAGGCTCAAATAAGGCTCAGTTGTTCATTGATGATGAGCTACTTCTGCTAATTTACTGACTTAAAGTCTTACTCTTGCTCAACAAAACACAATGCGTATACGAGATTATGATTTCTGATACAAAACACTCATCCAATGTTTAAAGCCGAACTGTAATAGCTTACTCATCAATGATATTTTCAATTCAAGCATGGGGAGTGATATTATAAATAACCATAGAAATTGACTGTGGATGTGGCATCTTATGAACCAGGCGTTAAACTGGAGGTTGAGCTTTGGTTTGCCATAAGAAGGAGCGCCCTGCAAATATATCGACTGCATAATGCTTCCATTAGAAGGAGCGCACTGTATAAGGCTTTCCGCGTAGAATATTTATAGCTTGTTGGCTTTCTGGTGTTTGCACAATGTTACAAAATTCCAAGAAAGAAATGTTAAGATGAATTGGCAACACTCATTTCCAGACACAGAGTATTAATGACATCGCATCCTTTTTTTACAAAATGGCACGGCGTTCTATTACAGGTTGACTATAATGAAGATGCGACATGGTATAACATACCTTTATCCATTTTGGCACTTTTGAAGAAGAATGATGGAACCGAAGGACGACTGAGGTGCAAAACAGGGCTATTGACATCGTAACTAGAGTTATTGAGTAGTATCTGCAATAATGAAAAAGCCAATCAGTTGAATGGCCTTTGAGCGATTGACAGGAAAATAAGATTAATGGTTGATAAAAACATTGCAGAAATTTCACTCTCATTTTCAACTGATTTTTCGCCTTGAAAAGTTTTCGTCTGGTAGAGAAATCTCTGCAGGTGCTTTTTCTGTAATTCTAACGGAGAAAATTCCCGATTTCTAATTGTACAACGTATTTAATGTGTAAACGTGCAGTGTGAGTGCCTCGAAACTAGGGAAACTTGTTTGTTATGTATGCATTTGGCGTTGCTTTTGTTAACCACCTTAGACTTTTGCTAACCATGCAAGCATCATCTGCATTACCAGCATTTTGGCACTTCCTTTTCATTGCGTAACGACGGTGTATTCTTAATAATATTAAGCAGGATATGTTCACAATGTAGTCATTAAAAACGTACAAGATTGGTATAGTGTTTATACAGAAGACTTGAAATCATTTGGAGTAAAAGTTCCCAAGGGGTATCTCGAAGAATCCCTAGTGACATTAGCAGTTCCCTAGTGACCTGCTTTTGGTTTTTTGCTGAAATAGCCGTATCCGAATGACCCTGGTACGTTAAATCTTAGGCGGAGTTCCAGGGCCGAACAAACGAGGACAATATAAATTGACTTCTCAAATGGAAGGGGAGAAGGTGTAGGGTACATATACAGAGACCAACTTCAATCATTCTCAAGATACTCAGAATACTTGAAAGCGTGTTGAAGTGTGTGCGAAGACACTTCAAAGGGTGCAAAAATTTCAATGAGAACAGCGCACAAAAAGCAAGGCAAGAGTCAAGCAAACCGAATAGAACAGAATTGAAAGACTTGAATTGAAGTCATCAACTAAAAACACTACTGGGTCATCTGTGGTCAGTGATAATTTGAAAAGGACTTTTGCGGATACAGCGGTGGCAAAGCAGTCATCTTCATTAAAAATGCATTTTCAGACAACGAGAATGGCAAGGTCCACAGAAAAGCAAATCGGCTTCAACCCTAGGGAGACCCCTTTTAAGTGGGAATTTCCATACGGAATCTGGCATTGCGTATCGGGGATTTGACTAGATTCGAATTTCTCAATAACAGTGGGGGCAAAATGTCTGGCCTTTTAAATAACTATCAGTACTATAACCAGAAGTACAGATTAATGATTAATTAACTAGCAAAGGTTTGAATAATTCGATGAAAGCCATATAAAAAAAATATTCATGTAGCTTCATTCACCGAGGGTAATGCCATAAACATAAAGGCTCAAGCCTACCTTCCCATCAGGGGAACATCTTCTGAAGTCTCGGGGATGTTTTTTGCAGCGAGCAAGAAGAAGACCGTAAGTGCAAGCATCGAAGTGATCCCGACCACCATTCTCTCCCCACAGTCGGGTGGCAGGACAAAAATCATTACCATCAGCGCTGATGAGAGGAGACACGGGGCAAATAGATACACGAAGTAGTAGAAGGACTTTCGCTTCAGTTTGATGATGTAGTTCAGCATGGTTTTGGGCGTTCGCGGGTTCAAGAAAGCCAATGTCGTGTTTTCACGCCGTAAGAAGAACTTCTCAAGATCCCATGCGCTGTTTGCTGGAAAAGAAAAGTGCGTTGTCAAATTTGTCTAATGTCAAATCGTCTTAGGGTTTATTTTATAAATTGAAAATTTCAGTTGTCACCAACACAAAGATATTTTAGAAAGATAGTCATGGTACAGAGATATCTATTTACAGTGAGGGTCTTACCAAGAACGTACGCAGTGGAATGTTACAATATGAGAAGAGTTACAAAATGTTACAATATGAGAAGAGTTATTTTATCAGCGTTTCCTAATCATGCTATATCCTGGTATTTTGAAAATCCAGCATTTCTTTCATGTTTCTGGTTTTGTTCTTCCTTCTTTATATAATGTCGACCAGCAAATGCTGTTTAATTATGTTGAATGAAGAATGCTCGAAACTCAGTGGAAAATTACAAACCAGAATAGTTTTTCAGCAGTTCGGACGTATCCTCAGCAAATCTGAGAATGACCTCGGTTTCATTATGAGACCAAGATGACAGCTTGATGGGGCAGAACTGTTCGTCAAATGGAAAGTATCGGACTTTCATTTTGCAATACGTCTTGATGATTATATTGCTGTACCAGATAATCTCCCCATCAAGGCTAACATGTACAGGGGCGGTCATGCCAACTCTTCTTCCACTGTATTCGCTCACCGCACTAAAATTCAAGATAACATAATGGATAACAGGCTGAGCAGAGAACAGAAACAAGCAATTCAGTTTGAGTGCGTGTGAATAACAAATATAGATATTCAAGAGCCTATATTTCAGCACCATTGCCAACAGATTTCTCTCCAGGTAATAGCATTTGGCGAAATTTTGTGTAATTACCAAAAACATTAGACCTCGGTCTTTGGCTTTCATTCATCAAGATTCGTTGGAAGAATCCGAATGCCCCATAAAACCGGTAAGAAATGCTTCGTGTTTGCATCTGTCCTACAGATCTTGTGCAAGAAATCGTTAGGAAATTTATGTAGCAACATTTAGGCTATCCGACTTCAGGAGCGATTTTTGTTGTGGATGAAAATTCATTCAAGAGTTTCCATTCCGCTTCAATTGACTTACTTATTTATGACAATAATATCCGGTGTCCATATTTTACTTGGTTGTAGTAGAATCTGCGAGACATTCCCAAACTCAGTCATGTTCCAAAGAAGGCGGGTATCCTTCCATTTCTAGAAGAAGAAGACACATTTTAATCCCAAAAGTAGGTGCTCAAAATCAGCACCAAAAGAGAGACAGAAATTCTCCTTCCATATTTATGTTGCAGCAACGAGAGGCTTTGGCAGTTTGCAGTTTGTCTAGGCTAGAGAATCGAGGCAGCCATAATACTGCCTCGGTTTAAAGCTTAGATTGCCTCGTTCACAATAAAGATATCGACAGCGATTTGAAAAATGCGACTGTGAAAAGTTCAAGTTAACATCAAAGATAGGTAATATGAGAAACATTGTTGCAGCAAATCGAAGTAAAATGTTTTCAACGTGCTGTAACAATTTTTGTTTCTCAAAAGAAAGATTGATTCAGTGTACCTGGAGAATGAAGACACTGGATGTCAGAACCTGGCTCTTCTCTTCCTAGAATTGCAGAATTAATTAATGTAAGATTTACGAGAAAGCAGTCGCTAGCTTAAACACGACATGGGTTATACATTATACCGCAAAATACATTGATGAGTAATCTTATGTAGGCACTTGAGCAAAGTTCATTCCACCAAGGCTTTAAAAAATCGATAAAAATATGCATAAAAGTCTTAGTAAAGTAGCTGCTCATTTATGACAGTGACTGGTGGCTTACACAGAAGGTTAGGTCTTCTTGGGCCACAAGAATTACCATTAGGCCTGTCTTGTCAGTGATAAAATTACCAAGGCCTCCTAGACCATCGGATAGCCCACAATTAATCGCTACAGAGGTGTCTGTTAAATAAATCGCCCAGACGATAGTTTTGCTGAGGTAAACCGGTCTGTGGATCCTGTTTGACGATAAATGAGATCGATTTTGAAAATTTACCAAATAATCCCCTTTACAGTTCATTTTCGCAAGCTCTATCTGGTCATCATTTCCACTTCAATATTAATCGCAGATAATTATATCAAGTGATTTGCACGGTTGTGTTAATGAATTTTTAACGGTGTTCAGAAGCCGAAGGATATATTCTAGAAATTAGATTAACTGTCAGTTTGGTTTCAAAGTCTAGATGAAAAAAATTCGATCTTAATGATGATTTCATGTTAAACTGAGATCTCATGAGCATCAAAGCAGTGTTACCTTCACATTATATTTCAAACATGTTATTAAAATGGGAAAACAACGATAGCCAAACAGTTGCTTTCAAGCTTCACGCGATCGAATCACTTCATCTAGATGACTGGGGCAATACACTTACACATGACATTGAAAGTATTCTGAAGTGATCTTAAGTAGCATGTTGCTTAATGTTTGTTGTCTAAATGATATCCATTCCCGGTGCCTCATCTTACTCAAAACGGGAACATGCATTTGTATACTCAGTGGCAATCTATGATACTCTGTCAGGTTCTTTTAAGCAAGCATAAAAACTGTCAAAGAAATTAGATCTTAGGGGTACTTCATCGATGATGCCAATATCAAATATAAGAGCATCTATGTTGAATAATAGGGTTACTTTAGTATACATTTAATTATTAAACATTAGGTTTTATCAAATATCAATGTCAATTTTGGATATAAGGACTACTTTGATACGAATGCCAAATGATAAAAAGACATTTAGCCGTAATGTTTCTGTCGCTTTTATCAGTACATTTCGTGTACTCAAATTGGTTTCTAAATAGCTTTAGGCGACCAAACAAAAAGGCACTTTTAAGGCAGTTGGAAAAGTGGATAGGTTGTCAGCCTTTCCTTGAAATTATGAGAATAAAAAATGAAGAAAGGAGAATGAAGATAGATGCAACTGAAGTAAAGAAAAATGGACAAGTGTGGAAAAGAAAAAGGATCGCAAAAATAACACGAATGTCATTTAAATGACTTCATTAAAACGCTACGAGCTACACAAAGGTGTAAACTTGTCAGCTGAGCTGATACATTAAGGGGAATTGCTAATGAAACAAAATGTCACCCACCAACTCGAATATCTGCAGCAGTCTCATTGTGACAGCAACCTCGGTCGGGCGATTGGAACTGCTCTGCTCCACAGGACGCACGTGGTTGGAATAGTTGGTGAGGAGCGTTTCCAAGAGGCGCTTCTCGGAGGCGCACGAGCACGACAGACCTATCGTAGTTTAAATGGTGTTAATAGTCAATATCGCAGCTTTAGAGACAACGTAACCGTGTTTTGCAAAACTTTTGATCACGTATCCGAATCACTATTTCACGATCGAAGCTAAAATTTATATAAAGATGGCAATACTTTCACGAATTTCAATTCAATCTCAAGACTGTTAAACATTTTCCAAGAAATGATGTTAAAATGGCTACAAGCTGTTGTTTTATAATAAATAGAATCTATTTATGACGCAAAGCAAGGAAACAAGCATCGAAGTTGGGAAGTTTCCACTAAAGTTGATGAAAATATTTGATTTTATTCTCGTGAAACTAAAGAGCAGCCATAGATGGGGCTAAACCAGAACTCTATGAATTCATTTCCTAAAGTTTGACTACAAAATTTCCATAAAAATTCAAGCGTCTGGTGCAGCGTCTAAACAATTTGAATAGATGCTCTGTAGCCTTGCAAAGTTGGAGATATGACACGGCTGAAAAACTAGAAGATTTCTGGTTTACCAAAAACCTGGATCGGGAATCAGCATAAGTGACAAGCACAATAAAAGTGCCTTATAACTCGTTTTTTGTAGCCTGGCAACAAGGAGGCAAAACCCGAGACAGAATCAAACAGGGCCTAAAAATCGTCTTGTGTCGACTTTCTGACAAAGGCAGTGCATTTGACAGACAAAGTTATATGTTTATATACTATAGACTGTTGGATTATATAAGAGCAGACATGGCAGTGCTGCAGTCATTGGAGTTGTTGCGCCAGAAACGATAACACTCACGTGCAATTACGAGCATCGTAGCTAATGGTAAGAAAAAGCGTGGCCTTGGCTCCATCTTGAACAGTGAAGAGCGTCTTCTGCTGAGCAAGATTATACAGCAGTCTGTTGAGCAAGATTATGCAGCAGAATTATTCAAGCGGAAGCTAGATTGATTTCGTCCTTAATACCATCTTGTTTTTGATACCGGGCTGCTACTTGGTGAACTATTGCAGAAGGAGTGCGAGCAAGGACGGGGGTTCCTACGTCTCGCTAACGGCTCGTCGGGCTAGACAGTCTTGTATTTGTTAATGATTTAGGCCTATCATTTGCAATGTCAATTAGCTACCAGCACTTGTTTGTGAAACAAGTCACGCCCCGTCAATTATTAGCCGTACTTACTGAATTGTGTGTTATCAAGCATTCATTGCATTCAAACCCTTAACGCAAATCGAAAGGGGGCCGGGCAAAAATGTCTCCCAAGCAAAAAGCAGTCTGTTTTTAAATTTCTTTACCGATATTGCGTTGCGCCTATGCAAAAACTTCCATAATTGCAAAGGCTTGTCTTATAATGCTACTTGCTTCAATGGCAAATACAAGGTTGTCATCCCCCGGACGACCAAACTGTAATTAATAATTAATACGCAGAAGTTGGTTACTGCCTATCTTAAATTTCTCTTCGTATGTGTAAATATAGCACCTGCCACATCTATTACGGAAATGTTTATAGAGCGAATTATTTAGGAATTCGGAAACAATATTTAGGTGTACGGTTATTGCAGGTGGCTTTGTGCTAGTGGTTGCTTAAAGAATATTTGATTTCTCAGCCAATGTCAACGTCCAGAGACAGAGTGCTCTTCTTTATTCACCGTCCCACTCATACGGAGATAATCCATCAATTTGGCCCTTGGACGCCTTTTGCATATGACTTTATCCACTTAGGAAGAATTTTTTGGACACCAGGTTTCGAATCCTAGACCATGGTTCATTTGGGTCAAGGGAACTTTACGGCTGTTCGGTCACTTCTCACGTTTTTTAGAAGAAATTTTCTGGTCGTCCCTCTGCTTAAAAAATTGACTTTAATATGGACATCGATAAGTAATAGATGTGCAAGTAATAACGCTGCTAATTCCTGACTGATTTGGAGAAAAGAGGAGAAAAATTGACAGTGAAGAAGGTTTATTAACATCACAAACATAACATAACGTAACATAACATAACTGCGAAACCAACATTAACAGCTATAAGTTGAAGAATTGTCTTTCATCATTTTAACTTATGACGACATTCTCATTAGCGCCAATAAGTTCATACTGTGTGATATAAAATGCTCTTTCATCTTTTGGCACGTATTTTGCAAAAAATTGCAATAGAAACTTAATTAGTCTTAATAGACTAATCCTTATATTTATAGTTTATATCATAGTTTAGTCATTACTAAATTCAAATTTGAAATTGCGATTTGACAATAAAGTTCCTATTTTCATTACAAATGATGACAATATACAAATAAAACTCCAATAAAGTAAATACAAAACTATACACGTTATCTTCTCCTTTGCAAACACATTTCCGAAAATATCGAAAATTTCACACAATTAAAATTTAAAAGTGCATAAGACAGAATTCTAATTTAAACGTCGCGTGAACTTGCCGAGTGGATAGTTGAAGAAAATTTCATTTGCTGTAGCCAAAAGGAACTTACTGCTATTTTACTAAAACGAACTACTTACACAAAGTTGAAACACGATTTCCAATTATTCACCTTTCTTGCATCGTTCACTGATCAAAGTAACATTTAAATAGAGTAAGAAGCGTTTCTTCCACTTTTACAGATTTTACCAAAGATTTTACAGTAGCGAAGCACCTGTCTTTCTTAGAACCAGAGACAGGAATAAAAATTCCTACGTGTGGTAGCAGCCTGTTTTGGAACCAGAGACCATGTATGATAGCAGCCTGTATTTCAGCATCTCTGGTATCATCTTTTTGAACGATTTCTATTTTTTGTCGATTTTGCAATCAAAGCAGAAATTTTTTCATCTGATTTCTTGATTTCTTCCTCCGTTATTTTCACCAAGGATTTCGACATCTTTTCTCCTTTGCCCTTTTTGAAAGCAGATGACCCTGTGCTGCTATCCATGGATGGCTTGCGCTCTACATTGACCGACCTCTTAGTCACTTTACGATTTTTGGAAAGAGGCTGCGAGGAGACCGTCCTCGCAGCGGCTGTCGGTACATGCTGCAACGCACTTCCCATTTTGCTTCCGACTCCATAGTTTTCCGCTTGGCTTACCTGTTCACAAGACACCGATGCCTTGTTAGCACTGCCTTCTGATGCGGAAACTAAACACTTCTGAAACGTTTTGGTCGAGCATGCGACATTTGCTGCAATTTTCTGCGTGTCTCCTTCTTCCATAAATGCGTCAGCTTTGCTGTTGACACTTTTTCTGCCACGTGTTGAAAGAACGTTCTTCGCAGCAGCTTTTGAATGCAATAAGGCATCATCAAAAGAGTTTTCACGCTGTTCTACATTCAATGCTCTATCGACGGCACAACCAACAGAACTATCATTT
This sequence comes from Nemopilema nomurai, assembly GCA_003864495.1. Classification (NCBI taxonomy): domain Eukaryota; kingdom Metazoa; phylum Cnidaria; class Scyphozoa; order Rhizostomeae; family Rhizostomatidae; genus Nemopilema; species Nemopilema nomurai. The sequence continues at coordinate 766,700 of ML133461.1, read as the reverse complement.
TCTCTGCTCTTTGTGTTGGTGAAGTTTCCTTCACGACCATCAACCACTTTCCCAGTTGACCTTTTCTTTTTGAGTGACGTCATTTCACTTTTGGTTACAGTTCTAGAGGGTTCTGGTTCATCTTTGTGGAACACATTTGCTGGATTTGTCAAAGGCCCACGCAATATTTGGCCAGAGATAGAAGCAAAAGGAACAGAAAAATCATTTGAGTTCTGTGCATTGGTATCTGAGAGATAAAGGAGGAAGTTTAAGGAATTACATAAAATTCACCTGCCAATGTACATTGAAAAGAAAACTTAGGATCTTTCAAAAATATCTGTCAGTAGTTCTTACATGCCATGAAACTACAGCTCTTGTAGCAAATAAAATCTGCTGAAATCTTCGAGCTATGATTGGCCAAAATACTTTGTTGTTGAATGCTTCCTAGTAATCACGTGATACATGCTATTGACAAAATTTTCATCCTATGAAATTCTTAAGCGCAAGAATACAAGTCACAACTAATGTACCACAATAATTAATATTAATATAGCGCTCAGGTGTAAGATCTGAACCTTTTAGTACCTTTATGTGAATCAGAGCTTGGGTCTGTTCTGCCGAAGAAGGCTCCAATATCCGTGATCCCTTCTGCCTTTCTCTTGTCAATCATTCTTTTATGACGCAGTCTTTTGTGGAGATCTTTAGTCACATTACGATGACAAGGAATGCAAAGTGTTCGGTAATTTTCTAGGCCGCATTCGCCCCCGCCTTCGCTAACTGCATTTATATGGTCTGCTTCCCAAAACTGTATGACACAAAGCAAGTCACGAAAACTTAGCATAAATTGCGAGAACTAAATAACGTCTACTAACCGATCGATAGGATATTCCAGCCTTCTCTGCAATTATAAATTTAAAAGAACGGAAAACAGGGTTTTAGCCTTAAAAATTTAAACATGCAAACTGAATACGACAAGGGCGATTGAAGGAAAAACGAAAGCTGGGACAAATAGGCATTTCAACAGTGCTTTATTTCCGACAAAGCTTTGTAGATCATCTTAGAAATTTGTAAGGCAGAAGGCTATACAGGTTGATAAAATTATTAGGCCTAACATTGTGAAAGGAAGTAATATGACAAAACGAATTATTAAGTTAAACACACAAAGGAATCCCAGCCTTAACAAAAAGATCAAAAACAAGTTAAAACGTAATCAAATTGAATGTCTGTGGAATTTTTAGCCATGAGAATAATTTGATTGCAGGAAAAGCTCTGTTTTAACTCTTTTAAGATTGGTTACCTTGGCCTTCTACAGAAAAACAACCAAGTTTAAGTTTGTGGAATATTTAAGCCTCCAGCAAAGACCCTGTTTTCCGTTCTTTTCAATTTATACTTGCAAAGAAGGCTGGAATATCCAGCAAAGAAAATGAGCACACTGATATTACTGGTTAAGTTCTTCTTTATACTACTCGTATTCGGTACAAAATAACAGAAATATTTGAAATCGAATTTGCGAGACTGTGACTACGAACCTGGCCCTGCTTTGGATTAGAGATAATTTTGTTGAGTGTTGCTACGGGTAATTTCGCGAAATGAGTTGCTCCCAGTGCAGCTTTCCTGTCTTTCTTTCGGAGTGCTGCTATCTGTGTGTATAACTGGTGGACATCGAACTGACAGATCTGGCAGACCCCTCTCTCCAAGCCAAATAACCGTTCTCGTACAATTCGACTTTTGCTGGTGCGAAACTTTATGAAAGGATCAAAGTTAAAGTATTTCTCAAAACCCTATGAACGTTCTGGTTGTCATTTCTACATTGACATTAACCTTATCACAAAGAATTTATCACAACACATGACTGATCGGTGATAGGAGTGGGATGACGGCCATTCTCCTGAAGTTATAAGAATTATGTTTTGTCTAAAGCAATGGAGAAAACAATATAATTGCTCCTGTGCAAAGGTATTCTATGTCCTTCGTCGTGTAATGATCAGTGGTTACGTAAGTGGTCTTGTTTTGATCTGCTGCTTTTCAATACATTGTCGTGCAAATCAGTGTACAGAATGCACTCAACTCACCAGATACTCCTCTTGACAATTGTATGAGCAAAACATCGCCTGTCGACTTCCTGCTTTGAATCCAGTCTTAACTTTGTTTTTACAAAACAGGCAAAGCGGATCTCCTTCTGTGTCGACAGCTTGCAATAACATCTGGGGCTCACTTTCGCTCGATTCGCAACCAGCCTCCACAGCCTTGCTTGACTTGCCTAAAATATCCAGAAAGGCTGCTCTAAGCCCAAGACGTTGTACCCACTACCAGCTAACTGTATTCACACCCCCTGCCCTGTCTTTGCACATTCGCACTGCTTTTTCTGCTTTACAACATGTAAGGTACTGCGCTTAAAATCTCCTAAACTACATCTAAATGACATTGGTGTGTTTGGTACCATACAAAGCTGAGTTAAAAAATCTAAACATCTCGCGCACGAAAAGCAACAGAAGCATGTTGCAATCATTGAGTCTACTTCAAAATCGCAACTGGAAAAACCCATTCGTCATTTCGCTCACCAGGAGCCTTGCTACCGTATCTCTGATGCTTGGAATCCTTTATTTCTGCAACGCTACCACCAATACAAGCTGCTATTGTCTTCACATTCTCATTTCTCTTCTCCTAAAATGATTGGTTCCCTATTAGAAATTTGTAGAAGAAAGAAGACGATAGAGTGCTACTGGTTTTTCGCGACTTGTCAGTAACTATTCAAACTATATACATGACATCTTACAATCGTAAGTAGAATAGACTTTGGCTAGGGCAAGACTCGCACACGCTTCCACAATATCAAACACCACATTCTTCACTTAACTCAAAACAGCAAAAACCAGTTAAAAAGATAACGCAGGACGGTTAATTTTCCCATGAAACATCAATAAAGGCATTAATGTTAATGTGGGACCACTGATGATAGAGTTTGTAATTTCGCAGGAAAGCACTTCAATGAAAAGCAAATTGATAATTAGACAGGGAAGAAAATCCTGGAGGTAATGTGGCTCTGGTTTCGGTTTTAAGATAGCAGATTAAAGCTAGGTGGTGAACGCCTTGTGTGTTTCTGTGCCCAGACTTACTCGCCAGTTTGCCATGCCCACTTCCCACCTCCCGTTAGCGACGCGAAGTAGACCGCGATCGCAAGATAAGCCACCGACTGTGTTTCTCCAGGTACTATCAGTGCTTTTTAATTAATTTACAGTATTCACCGTGATAACTGCGAGATCAGATCAGACAGGATCGCCTACACGTAAACAGCACAGAGCTATTCAGACTCGCATTGTGGCTAATGTGTTAACTGAAATGCAAATCCTTTACCGTGTACTGTCTAGCAATAATTAAACAGTGGGTAAGCTAAATCCATGTAAGTTAGAAGCCTTCGCCTCGGTGGTTATAACAGTGATTGTCTAAGATTGGTCTCTGGAAAGACAAGTGAATATCACTTATGCGATCTTGTCGGCAAAACGGAAAGATTATGTGACTCGAGTAGAGCAAAGAGTTTAGGCCATCTAATCTAATAAGAAAACTATGAAGACTCTTGATCCAATCAACACAAGAAAAATTGATCACTTCGGAACTAGCCATGTTAATTTTTCATCTCTTTGAAACCGCGGGCAGACAATCAAACTGGAATTTGCACATCAAGAAGGACAAAGTCATATCCATGTAGATTATCGTCATGTTAACTCTTAAAACACCTTATATCCTCGGTTATACTTATGGGAAGCTGTTGTTGTGTCACAGCCTTTCACCAGATAGGACACTGTTAACGTTGAAGCAAAGCATGCAATGCAAGAATCACTTTATATTCAGGCGTGGCATTCATATATATAGTGAAACATGAAACCCTGAAACTTGAAGGTAACCGGGGCTAATGCCTTCAAAGTAATAGCTATTTTGAATGCTTCCATATTAAAGAATGCATCCCACTATTTACAGCAGAATACGGTATCGGAAGAATCGAAGTATCTTGAAAATGCTGCTACCTTCCTTCAAAAAAAAGACTATGAAACGAAATACTACCATACCAGAAAGGAGAGACTTAATTATTTCTAGCAAATACATTGAGCCATTGCTGGTTAGAAGGGAAAGTATACAATTCGAAAATGAACGTACCTTCGAAGAAAACCTCTCGTTGCTCGGATTTCCGTACCGCATCTAAGGAAATAGAGAGGTTTTTATTGCATGCTCTTTGTTCACACGAAAGACACTTCTCCGTACCCAGGGAAATGCCCGGAAACTCAGAATTAAAAATCAACAAACAGATGTTTTTAAGAACTTTAATAATATAAATATATAACTTCGTTGTGTATAAATTTAGCTGGAGTTTCTCAGTTTATACTGCTTCTTTTATTGATTAATTGAATTGTCTTGAAATGCAATAATGAACATGCAGCATATGACCTTCCCATAAAAATCACCTCTTTCAACTTGCAATAAGCATCCAAAGGACTTCTAAAAACAAGTCCACTTTTCCTTATCAATCGCTGCTTGGTGGTCGTCAATCTAGGATAAGATCTCGTTGAAAAGTTCCCAACAATAAAACAGATACATTTGAATTTCAGATTTAACAGAGAGATTTGATTTTCATTCCAATGTATCTTTATGAGATAAAAAACCAGTCAAGGCGTCATTCTTTATCACCACCACGAAACTCTTTACAAAGGAGATTCCTCAACGATATACCACCGAATATTGATACCAAATTATATTTCACTTCCAAATAACACCAGGATCTATGTTTACTCTTTCCTTACCGAAGCATCATAAACAAAGAAACGTCTACGCTTATCAGTTCTCAGATAACTGATATTCTAAGTTGAAATGCACGTTATTGGTTTGTGATTTAAAGCGACTGAGGCTTTGCATGCAAGAAATGGTGAATTTATAACACATCGTGCTCATCTCCCTCAGTCTTCTAATAATTCAAATAAATCTAATGTAAATCTTCAGTCTTCTGAAGCAAATAAGTCTAGCGTCATTTCAAGTTTGGTGCATAAATTCAAATAAACAGAATTACGGACAAAAAGCAGATGTTCGCTATTGACTTTTCCGCAAAAAACATTGCTCAAAAGAACATACAAGCTCCATTCTCTTGAAAGTTTCCTAAGTTGCTTTAAATTGTCAGCATGACTGAAAATTCTGGGTAGGTCATCGTTATTTAGAAAACCAAGATCTGGAATGTGAAGGTTGATGCCCAGAGGCTCTTCGTTCTACAAGTTGGACAAAAGCATATTTCAGTCTTTGAGGGAGCAATGCTGAAAAGTCTAGAAGATGAAAAAGGATTAAAAACATCTTCCATTGTTTAAGTCAAAGTCAAACTTGTCAAGCCAGCAAGCTGATTAGGCCCAAATGAAGCTAATTAGGCCCAAATGAAGCCAAGTAGTATGACAAACAAGAAGTGAAGCATTGTGAACAAGAAATTATTTTACGCCATCGAAAAAGAGAGGCCATTTACTGCCTTTTTAGAAAACAGAAAAGAATATAAAACTATATGGTGAAGAAAAATATTTGTTTCTATATGAGGATATTCATATAACAAAATTCGTGAAATCACAAATAACAAGTAAGATAGCAAGATACCGTTTGAAATGTCAACATCAAATGAAAATTCGTTGGAAATCGGACATTTATTGAATGCAAATCATGAGCAGAAGAATATAGAGCGTATTTAATCGAAAGAAAACTCGTTACTTTCAAGACTAATTACAGAAAACCCTTGATAAGTGAGACCAAGAGTTATAACATGATGCGATAGTTTAAACGTCACTTCTTTGCAACTTGGAGCCGAGCCAAGAGAAACTGGTGTTCAGGTTGACTTCAAAATGGCAACTAATGATATCATCAAAGCATTCTTTTGATACGTTTCAGTTTCGATTGAGCACCAAAAAGGAATTAAACAGACTTTGAAATATTTTTGAAAATGTGGCAGTTTAGCCACCTCAAAGCTTCACAGACATTTGACACTGGCCTCATACTTGTTTGGGCAAATTCGAAACTGAAATTAGACAAATCTTCTAGAGCTCCAATAATCTTTTGACAAAGGAAGCCGTCACGTTCTCGTTTGAAGAAAGAGTCAAAATCGAATTAACCTGAGACCTGCGTAACAGACTAGACAAGACCACCAACATCAATCACACTGTACCATGTTGCAGGATGCATTGCAAATCAACACGGGCGATAAAGCCGAGTGGCGGAGCGCAGCACGGGCCAATCATACGATTCGCGAGTGGAGTACAAATCTGCGGGACTCCTGCGGCAACCGCGAAGCTGAGCCAAACACAAGAAGTGGTGACGAACATGTTACGTCACTGATGTTAGCTCTCAAACTGAAACTTACTCGTCACTTTTGAAGGTTCACTGATATTAAGGAGTTCTAAATGTAACAAGGGCTGCGACAACCTGACTAAAAGACAACAAGGCTCCACTGCCAGGCAAAGTTGCTACATGCACATTTCTCAAAGTTGCACGGCGCTCCTGTGTTTCCATGAGGCAACAAGTATAAAACGCTGACCAGAATTAGCCTGGCGCGAAAATTGTGATACATACTGCATTTAATGTTAAAACCAATTCCGCAGTTTACAATGGTAGATGGACACCAGCACCTCCGTCCTACAAAGACTATGCTGGCTTTCTTGCATAACTGACCCAAAACACTTGCGAGATATGAAACAAATTTCACAGACTTTTTAGCATCCCGCGATGTTTCTGAATATTACATAGTTGGCGCCTAGAACTTCGAAAAAAATGATTTGTGGTTGGGTTAGCATCACTTACCAAGTTGTATAAATAAACTCTGTCACTTTCGAAACTCATTTTGAACAATAGATCGACAGGCTGAACCTCTTCCTCACTCTCTGCCTCGCTTTCACTGTGCTCCGACGGCACAAGTGAGATTTCGTCATCAAAGTCACCATCGAGTAAAAAGGCCGCGTCATCTTCGCACGCATCATCAGCCTTGCAATCCTCGTTTGCATGTGGATGCGATTCAGGGTCGATTTCAGTATTGACCGGTGCTGTTTCATGTAACTCTGAAACGAGGCAATGCACTTGTTACAACCAAGGCACTATCTAAAAATAAATGCTATACCAACATGCTATGTAAGCACTAACTTAAATTAATTTCCAAAACTTAAATTAATATGTAAACTAATGCTTCGTGGTACATAGCTTCAAAATCACTAGAAATAGCGGGAACAGTTATGGCATACTCAGAATATGCAAATGTCTCGAGATCCACTAGTGATTCGTTCCGAAACTGACTAATCATTTTATCAGCTTTTATTCATTTTTGGACGTTTGCATACTGCGGAATATCAGACGAAAAAGTACTTTAAGAATGCAAAACTGGTTCCATTATCTCTATCTATTGATATATTAAATACAGCACTGAGGACGGCTAACATTAATCGTTCTTTAGGCTGCAACTCAAATTAAACATCCCTAGCTCTGAAATAAATAACAATACTTGCTTCAATTTTCAAAAACGAGAGTATCTAGATAATACCTAAGGAGCTTTTTGGCTGCGAGTTGGCCTAATGACAAAACTCTCATTGCCATGCAAAGAGAGCAAGGAAACAAACTCAAGCGCAATTCAGATGTAGGACATGTGGCGTGCCTTGCCAGCACCCTGTAGTTTCCAGCGATAAACGTACCATTGATTTCGAAAACCAATGAAATTATTAGGAAATACGTCAATTAACAAACTGATCTAAATTGTCATTAAGGTTTCCGACCAAGTAGCCGTTATAATATGTGAGGTTTGAAATGTTAAGTGAAAACTGGCTGTTTATATGGCACTAATTGCATTAATAAACCAGAAATGAAAAACTACCTCCTGCGCATGTACTCAAATCCACTGTTGCATCGCTGTCTGGATCCGATAACGAGCTCACGTTACCGATATTCGAATCGGCATCTTTCTCAGTTGCTGACTCAACTTTGAGCTTCCGGTCACTTCCTGCTTGCTCTTCTTTTAATAACGCTGAGGCCAACCGAAATCTGGCGGTGGAGCTCTGAGGCCTACATTCTGGGTCTTCAGAATCGTCTTCTGGTGAACTAAACACGAGGGGACTGTTTAGGGTGCTACTGTCATATTTCCCCAAACTTGCAGCTGAGTCCTCGTCTCTAAGCACAAAAGAGCCCGTCTCTTTTATAGGATTTTCCGATACCTTTGAGTAATGATCAGCAAGAGAGATGGTGGAGCATTGATCATCAGCATGAGTTCTCTTGCGATTCCTCTTTCCTTGCTTTGGCCTCAGATCAGATCTCTTGCTACACGAGCCACCATCACCAACATCAAACCAATCATTATCTGAGCCTGAACTCGAATCAGTAGCTGTCTGTACTTCGCTATCTGAGGCAGCGTGATTATATGTAATGGATGTTGTTGATTCATTTGTTGATGCTTTGCAACTTGGCATATATTTGTCTCTCCTATTCACCATGTTCACTACAACTGGCAAGGAACTTGGACCAGCTGGCATCCCACCCTTCTTGACCGAACTCATTTCACCATTGGTCAAGCCAGCTTCAAGTTTGGTAATAGCAGAAGTCTCGTCTACAATTTTCAAACATTCATTAGGCTGACCTACCAAACTTTCATGCGTTTCATCACAAGAAACATGCTCTGATGGAGTGGGTATAGCAACAGAACAAGAATTTTCTACGTCATGTTCCGTACAAGACCTGGGTTTTGGTGGGGGACTTAAACTGATGTTCATTGACTCGCTAGATGTGGATAAATCATGAACTCCTTCTTCATTATTTTCATTTGAATTTCTCGTCCTCTTTGATATTCTCAAAGGCGATCTTTTATAAGACTGACATTCACCATCACGTGACACCAACGTGACACCACGTGACCTAGTTTGCACGTGCGACTCGGGTCTTCTGGCTTCGCACATCTCGCAAACATTCAAATCCGCGTGGTTACAAAACGTGCATAATAGGCATTGCCAAGAATTTTGCACTATAGATTCGGCTTCCTCGACTACAGCCTCATTGCAATCAAACATATCATAGTTCCCATCTTTGCTACCGCTCTCAAGCTGTTCATCAGCCAAGCACTCTTCTAAATTAGTCATACCTGTCTCATAATTGCTGCTTTCCGCGTTCTCTTTGCTGGGAGAATGCCGAAGAGCTTCCGCATCACGTGAAACACTGCATGAGCCCTCAGCTGTCTCTTCAAAAGTACGCTTTCCCACGAATTGCTCGTAAATATTGTTTTTCGAAAGATTTTCTTCCGCTTTTGAAGCGAGCTGAGGGTAACTTGGATGAGACACTGTGCTTTTCTCAATTGCCACCTCATCTGTACGCTCCAACTGACCACTATGATCTTGCACATTGCTTTCGTCACAACTGTCATCAAGAACAACAATGTCATAGGCATTTCTGTTCGACAATTGTTTTGCTTCATCCTGTTTTGACTCTTTTCTTCGCTTGCTTCGTTTGTGCTGGGGCTTGAATTCCTGATTATCTTCATTGACAGACATATCTGCAAGTCCATTTTCGTAGTACGTCCTCGTTTTTCTTTTCTTGACCTCGGCACTTTTCACAAAACAGGCCCTGATATCTCGCTGGCTCTCATCCTTCGCTTTTGCTTTCTTGAAAATAAACAAAAGTGTTCAACATACTACAAAGAACAATTTGATACTTTTAAGTTAAAAATATGCTTTTTGCTAAAAATTAGCTTCACTGTAGGTATCAAATTTTAGCTAAAGCCGACATCAATATCACATACCTTTTATTCTTCAAAAAAATCTTACTTGATTGGGTTTTTATCAAAGGACAAGATGTCTTAGGCACTGTTAAATTTCTGCAACTTCTCAACGTATTCAAGTTTCAAAAGCTTTATGATGACAGACCTTCCTGAAGATAGGTCTCCCCGAGTATACATAGTCTCTGAATTTACCTTCAGTGCTCTAAGAATAAGCTTCTGCTAGGTTTGACATGAACAAAATATGGGTGAATGCCCATTAGAAATTAGCAAAGAACTGTATTCAACATGGCTTCTCTAAACATTTTTTCCAAGCTATTACATCAGTGAGCTGAACAGACACGAAAATTCACAATCAAAGTGTCCAATTCAAACGGACAGATGAAAATGAATAATAGGCCCACACTTTGCAGCGACATCAATACAAGAAATGACGGCTAACACAGATAATTACAGAAGGGCTAGAAATCTTACTGGTGTAAATAAATCAGCCTCGTCGTCTTCTTCGTCGTCAGGAAACCAGGCTTGGCACAAGGAAAGGAGATTGGACTTCCCTCTGTCACCTTCATCAGCCGTCAGCAATTGTGCTTCTCCGTCCAAAGTTTCACTCGTCACTGTCAGCTATTCAGAATCGATCAGATCAAAGTAAATGGAGAATAAAAGAAGAAGCAATGCATTATATATGTAGGCAATCTAGTGAAATCGTTGTTATTTTACTCAACTGGCATGAAACCAAAGGATGATGTAATAATATACGACACCACAGAAGCCAGAATAAAAAGCTATTACATTAAAAGTACACTGTATATGGAGGGCGCTATTGCTAAGTTGGTCCTACGAACCTTGCGTGACAACATGGACCACAACACATCGTCGATGGTACCCTTGGCTGTTAGGAAGTGGATCTGGACGGCGCTTTTCTGTCCTATTCTGTGGCACCTGTCTTCAGCTTGCTTGATCACGCCCGGTGTCCAATGAAGCTCAGCAAACACCACGTGATCAGCTGCTGTCAACGTGATGCCCTTCAAGAGAGAGAGAAAAAGAATGTTCGACTTGAGGATTTCGATCATAAAATCCATTCGAAAACTTAAATTTCTTTATGTTAAATGAAATGTTTGCATTATTTACAAATGTCAACCTGCTCAAACGAAGATACTTTTGACTCCAAACTAATAAATTACCTCTTTGAAATATCGGGAGAAAATAATATCTAGTACAAAACGTTGCAATTTTGGAGGAGGGAGTTTAAAGTAAATGAAGTTAGCATTTCCAAAAAATATTTCTGACAAATATAAGGCGAGCTTCCTATTTTTTCAATGGTGTCAAAAAGCTAACTTAAAAAGAAACAGTATTATTCTGAAAATACAACTCCAGAGGTGGAATGAAAAGGTACAACAGAGCAGTTACACATTTTACATTTCATGATGAGATTTTTGTTGGGCTAATTTTTATATTTAATAAAAATTACAATAAGCCCCATCACGGCCTTTTAATTAATACGATTTTGTGCTTTAAAATTTAAGAGGAAATTCATCTCCAAGCAAAAATTAGAATAAAAATAGTCAAATCAAAATTAGAAGTTCATACCATTGAGGCCGCGGTGATACTAAGGACAGCAACTCGACATTTGGGTTGAGATTGAAATTCGCGCACGTAGTTCTACGATGCAAAGAGGCGCCTTTTAAGAATTAGAGAACATCATTTTTAAGAAGCAGTAAAAATAGATAATAATTTTCAATTTTGGGTGGGTTGTGAACCTGGCTTAGATTAAGGAAAAAGCAGAAGAGACACTCACTTCGACACATTTTAAAGTTTTATCATACCAGAAAAAAGACTTCGAGCATGGTTAAACTCCGCTTTCAAGCGCTACAAACTGCGCTTGCGTTTAAATAATTTCTTTAAAACAAAATAGCCCATTGTCCCTTCCTTTTCCCAATTACAACAACTGTTCTAGACCCAAGCTGATATCTGTTTTCATAGCGATCGAAATTTAGATTTCCGTCTTCATTAACGCAAACATGACGATAGGTAAAGAGCTCAATAAACATATTCTTATTCTAATAGGTATCAAGAAATTATACCAGGCGTCTCTCCTAAGTTCAATTGATATCAAATAAACATTGTTTTCAAATAGACAACAATCCCTTCTTGTTTGCTGTTCGGTTTCATGTTGGCAAAGGCGCAAGATAAAACGGCACAGAACTGCGATATCCTAGATAATATATCGCATATCCTGTCTAGTTCTAGAAATAAGCTGTAATTCAATTCAAACACTTTTTTAATATACCGATTTCTGATTAGAGATATTTGGTTGGAAAAATTCATCACCATCACAGTGAAAATATTACTAGCCTTCCAATAATGGCGCTTTGTATACAAACCAGGGTAGTCACAAAGGGTCATCGAGAAAGATGAATTGACGCTGAAACAGCCAATTACTAAAATATAATAATAAGATCTTTGTAGCTAGCAAAGATACTCACCGCTCTGACTTCAGATGGGACATCGCCGGCAATACGGATATACCTTGTACCACGCCTGGCCAGTATCTCCGTAACTGCATCAATGACTGCGAGGTGGTAGCAAAAGACGACAAATTTGTTCTCCATCGCATCCAGAAGCTCCGATATGTATTCCTGAATGGCACCGGCCTGCGAAAGGGTGACGTCATTCTTGAAACTTAGATTAGCTTGAATTCGGGAGGTGACATTTTTGTTATGAATCAGCATTTGAACCAGGAAGGATTACTTTATTTGTGGAGAAATTGTTCAAAAGCTGATGAAGAGCAACAATATGCATTGTCCCATTTTTTGCAGTATCATTATTCATAGCACAAAGAACGTTTTAGGCACAATATTTGACTGTAATGGGTCTGTAAGCTTGCTAACTCTTAAAAGTTACCAAAAGCTAAACAGCTATTGCATTTGTAAAATAAATACCTAGAGATAAGCATTAATCTATGTTATCGACAGAAAATGTAAACAAAAACTCCTAGAGGCACAACACATAAAGCCTATTTTCTACTTCGTCCGCATCGCCGTAATACATTATCCCTGCAACAAACATTTACTGTAATGAATCAAATATGACAGGATATTATCGAGTATCAGTTGGTAGAGCACGCAAGTAAAATTCTGTAAGGAGGATAATCTTTCATTGGAGACAAAATAGCTGAAAATCGCTTTAAAATTAATACAGTGAGAAAAATGATTCGATATGGCCTACTTGAACGAAACGAAGTGGCCATTAAAACTACTTCTTAATAAAACTATCAATTCTTTATCCAGAGAGTACAAAGCCTAGCCTCACCTTTGCCAGACCTGTGTGTTTGTAAAGATTCGTAATGGCCATGTTAACATCTGACATCGATAACAAGTTTGCGTCGTCGATAACATTCAGTTGGGTTTTCAGCCTTGATACCACCGTCTTAAAGGATTTCAAGCTTTCCTCCAAATTCTAAAAAGTAACTCTCTTTAGCTGCAATATAATCCTATTCGACACTACTTTACTGGTTAGTGCTTAACAGAAACGGCTTCAAAAGCAATGTCAACAAACAGTGGGCTATTCATTTCCACTTATCAAGAAAGGTCAAGGGTTATCTAGAGTTGATAGGTCAAAAGTCAAGCCCTCCAGTTCTCTCTCTTAGTTACTATTAGCGTCTATACCAAGAGCAATTTCTTACGAAAAACCGTAATAAAGCTTTAGGCACTACTTCTTGTGATGTTGAAAGGTATATTATCTTCTGCACACTACAAAGTCTACAAAATAACTTCAAAGAGTAGCAAAAACATTTAATAAAAGAAGCAGATAATAAGGTATGTCATATAATCGCATTCTGGAAATACGGCTTTTCATTATTGAAAACTCCAAAAAAAACTGATTGATCTTCAAAAATCTGCAAAACCTATGTTAGATTAACGCCAAGAGAGATTTCGTTAAAGGTCTTTCACGACGATGTTGCACATTTCCTAAATAGAGAAAGTCTATTGATCATTATTAAAACCACTTTGTCGTCGTTATCGCAAAAGGATTTCGCTATACATGGACATTTCAGAAAAGCAGGAGCTCAAGATGAAAACAGGAAACTTTGTCGAATTTGAAAAAATAGAATACCTTTTTTCGTTCTGAATCTGCAGAAATATCAAAGCGGATTCTTTGCCGTCGTTTAGCTGGAAGCTCAGTGAGCACCTGAAAATATACAAATACACACCTTTCTCGTTCCAATAGGCGCAGAAACATTTATCGTCCAATAGGTACAGCCTCGTCGTATGTATGACAAAATGAAGAATGTGGAACATATTTCATAATACCAGGATTAGATTGCAACAATAACATTTTAGTTTTTCGGCGGAAAATGAGTAAAAATAAAACCTTACATCACGTTTGAGCCTTCTTATCATAAAAGATTTTGTCAAAATTCCATGAAGCTCTTTTAAGTTTGAGGCACCCCTGTTGATGAAAGAAAAAATTGAATAAGACCCATGAGAAATGCTAACAAAGCTCCATAAAAAACACCTACAATACGCAAGAAGATAGCATAACAATATCTGATAAACGTGAAGTGACATGAACTATTGGTCTTTATGGTACTATGTAAATGATTTGTGCTATTCCTGTTGAGCAGAACATTAGAACAGTGCATGAAAAACAAAGGGTCAGTTTGGCAGAGAACAAGCTCAGCCTGCAGTACCAATTAGGCCTATAAAATATTCTTCATTTATTTCTGTTATTTACTTCTATTTCTATTCATTCTTCCATAGGTCATATAAACATGTCTGTTGCCATAAAAGAGAACAAGAGTGTAGGTAACTTGTCAAGGTAGTGCAATGTCATAGATGAGATAGCATGGTTCTGAAAATGAATCTGTCTTTGAATGCTTGTTTCTTCCAAAATTTAATTATTTCACAGCTGCACCCCTCAATTGGAAATGAGACAGTACCAAAATAGTCACACTTGCTAGCAATAGAGGAGACAGAATTTTAGAGAAAAATCTCAAACATCAGTGCTTTCATGACGCTAACACTCATTCCCTAAAAGACAGAAGCACATAACAACAAGCACATGACAACTTCCCTGAATGTTTAAAAGAAGAACATTCTAATATTGATATAAGAATGAAGTGGTTGAAGTAATTAAAAGGAAGACAAAAATATGCTTAACTATAGTCTATTGGAAAACGAGTACTTCAGTACCCTTAAAATATCTTTATAACTGTTTCAACTTCAAGGGGACTAAGCGTAGAAAAAGGAGATGGTAACAAGAAAACTCTTACCTTGTGTCAAATTTACGAAAAACTTTTCCACCTCTCATTGTCTGCAGAACATAACGACCATCACAAAATCTTTCGGCAAAATAATGCCAGTTCCCAACAAGGCCTGGCTTGACAATGTTTATTTGGACAAACAGCTGGAAGATAACCAGAAAAATAAGTAAATTGAGCAAATAAGGCATAAAGAAATAAGATATTATACCAAGATTTTGAACATAAAGCCTTATGCAAAGAGATATTTATTGACTGTCATTAGCATTAGTGTAAACATGACTTGAATGATGCTGTACTCATAAAATAGGTTGGTAAAGATACAGAATGAAACTGGTTCCCTTTATCTACCTTTACACATATTGCACTTTACATATACAGTTAATAGGTACTCTGCAGCAGCAAACCAAATTATATGGCTCTATACATAAAATTATAATTGATTAGGCAATCATAGATTTTTCATTTTTGTTTCAGTCTTTCGAATTAGGACTATTGATGCAAAGATCAAACAAGAGAAGTGAACCTCTTCAGGTCTCGCAAGAGAAGGAGTGCCAGTTAAAAGAATGACTCTTTTCATCTGCTTCAGTAATAGTGTGATCCTCTGTGTTCTTGATGCTTGTCTGTTCTTCACATAATGTGACTCATCAACAATAGCCACTCCAATATTTGCCTTCTTTACAGCTTCAATGAGCACAGAGTTTAATCCACTTCTCAAACTAATAAGGCCATAGCTGAGTATGTTAATCTTTGCCTTCGCCAAAGCCCTGTTTTTAAAATGAACAAAAATTCATGCAGAACCTTTTCATAGGCTGAGGTGCAAACATTACATTGAACCTGTTTGTCAATATCACCTTTCCATCCTACAAATAGGCAATTTTATTATGCTACAAACAACCAATCAAAATGGTTCTCCTTCCATACAATTTGATATTATATGTAAGTAGATTGAGTATGAAATTTTTACTTTGGACTTCTTGCATGACTTAAGTTTTGTGATAAAAGCCTTGGCTGATTTCATACCATAATGGCATCTCAATAACTATAACCACAGCTTACGTTAGATCTGAGCAGCTCTTGATCAGATTAATTTCTTCAGGTGGGATCTCTGGCAACCATTTTTCAATCTCATCTACCCATGGATACTTCATTGAAGAAGGAACAATCACGAGGAGGGGCCAATCATTCTTGAAATAATAAGCAACTGACAAAGCTTGCAGAGTCTTGCCCAAACCCATCTGGATTGAAAGCAAGCAAAAGTTAGAGATAGTAAGAAAAACAGTCTTTTAAAAGTAAGGGCTAGATGTGTTACTAGGAATCAAGTTGCATAAGCAAACTGAACCAGCCATATTGGTAATGTTACCCTCAAAAAAAGGGGGCCTCAGTATAGGGTAATTCAACATAAAGTTCTAAAGAGCTGCCAATGCCATTCTTGGTGCTTATTGATATAAAGATGGATTGCAAACACAGCAGCTTCTCTGCCAGTAAACATTCAGCCATACATTCTCAGTGACAATGCCTTAAAACCTGTACATGAAGGTCATTGGCAAAGTTTATCACCAACAAACCAAATCAAAACCAGCTTTACTTCTTACATCAAAACCAATCGACTATTGCAACTGCAATGCACTGGAACAGTATTTGCAATACTTTGACATTAAAATTTGATTTAAAAATTCTATCTGGAGTTTGACCCTACCAATGTTCCACAGCGACAAGTAAACATGCATGTTCCGGCCATGAAGTGATTAAAAAATAGCACTACAATTGATAAAAAGGGGTCTCTAAATGGGGCAACATAAATGTGGGGAAAATAAACAAGCTTGTCTCTTCTATAATAAGCCTGTTCTTGAGTCTATAAAATAAGGTAAAATAGAATAACTTCCCTGCTATAGACATACCTCATCCCCAATTAAACACCTAAAAAGACAAAGAGACAGTTGTGATCCAGTCAGAGTAAGTATTAACAACTTAATGAATAATAGACAGAGCCTAAGCTAGGAAGGTATAACTTTTTCGTTTCTTCATATTTATGTTTATATTTCTTTTTTCATTTCCCTTTTTTCATTCCGTGCATTCTCTGATAATCGTATGAGATCTCAACGAAGCCTTGACTTTTATTGTCTCGAATATATGAAGCTATGCGTACGATGATTGGAATTTTCCCACTTGTTTAGACTCATAAATAGACCAAGAAGGTACTTTCTGAAAAATCACCTTCCATCTTTCTCGATCCCGTAGCGAATTCCATCCTTTTGAAAAGGCATCAAAGCCTTCCTCAAGTCTCGTGGAAGGAAACTCAGGGAGACCGCCATGTCGTCTTAGGCAGAGTCAGTCAGGAAGTCTCCTGCAGTTCGCAAAGTCTTCGTTTTGCATTAATTGGATCCCTTCCATGTTATCAACTGTCACCTTAAGGGGAAAGCGCGGGAAGCCTCGTCTTGGGCAACAATTCCAAAACGAGTCCACAGTTGCTATGGTTACAGTTTGTTCTCACAATATTGTTTTGGTGATTCTTGATCTCTAACGTTGAAGGCAGTTGCGACAGAGTCAAAAGGTTCCGATACTAATCTTGATAACAAAGCCTACAGATATGGCATCAGAAGATAATTCTGCGGACATTACAAATGAGGTAACTGATATATTCACTATCCACCCAGCCGTACTATACAGACACCCTTAATTTCCCTGACACGTTGTTACATGTTCATTTGATCTGTTGTTAACAGTGAAAGCCGCGCTTCATCTGCCAGTCCGCATCTGTTTTGAGTTTGAGCTCATGCAGTATTTATTTTTTTGACTTTTCCAGTTACCTAACTCTTACTAGATCGGTTTGAAATTGACATGGGAATGGAAATTCAAGAGCGATACTATTTCTTGAATAACGGCCATCTCGCATCCAGTCAAATGGTTGCCATGAATCTGTTCTCCCTTAGCAAATACCTTAAACCCGAAGCTGTTCTTCTCTAAGGGAACAATTAAGACTTGTTTGAAATGATCGATTCCCCTAAACTGCTTTCAGACTTTTCCGTTACTCAATCACTTTAAGTTGAAGGTCACATTTATTAAAAGGTTGCAGAAATGTGGCATGGCGAACAACATTTTTTAAATTATCGCAAAGTGAAGATGAGTATGCTTGTTGAAAAATTCAGATGTAGTGACTTTCTAAATTTGAAGTCAGACATAATGCAACAAGAAACAGATATTGTAAGCATTTATTTAATTGTTTTCTCTGTTTCTTATATGTAAAATGCACTGTGTTGTTAATACCCATTGAATTTTTAGCAATATGATAAACACTGAATATCAGAAATTTTAAATTATTGAGCCTCCCTGTAATATTTTTTAAAGAGTGCATCAGAAAATCCGACAGCTCCAGTTTCAAATGAAGAATCTAATCCGGATAATGGAAAGGAGGCAGAAAGAAGTGATGATGTAAAAAAAGCAGAAGCTGAGGACAATAAGGAAAGTAATGAGAAATACTCGCCAAGAAGCACAAGTACAAGTGGTAGTAAGACAAAAAATCAGATGATGGCAGAACTTGAAAGAGTTAGGAAAGAAATGCTTTATTCAGGATCTCTGATAAAGAGACCTTCACCGTAAGTTAATTTAAATTCCACTATCAGTTTTTATAGTCTAATCAATTTAAATCACTTTGCTTTCATTGTTTTGTTTTAGTGTTCTTGTGATAGATTGTTAATTTTTCACTTAATTACATTGTGATGCACAGCACTACCTAGTTAATAATTCATGCTTGTAATGCAATGAAAGTCATTGGCCTTTTGAAATTTCTATTTTCATCAATTCATCTTCCTAGCACCTGTACTGCACAATTCAATCTAAGAACAATGTTATCTTGTGCTATCAATTTTTTATTGCTTTGAATCTTGTTTTTGTGTCAGGCATTTAATTAAAAAGGAGGTTATGGCACTGAATCTGTTTTCAACTTGGAAGATGTTTCAATGAAGATTGATATCTCTTATTTGGAAATCAGCAATTCAGGGCTGATGTTAATAATTGATAGGGTACAGCTTTTAGTTACTAAGCAATGTAAAACAGACAGCAAGTCAGTCAAAGAATTTGACCTTAATGTTCTTTTAAACGTGTCTATTATAATTTTTTATTTGGGTTTGCAGAAAACCATATACACCTGACATTTTCAATGATCTTGGACCATACTACAATAAATATTTAATTGATTACATCATGAAAGATCAGGTAAAATGCTTATGATAATGATAATTATTCTACTGCACATGTTTAAATTTTTCCTTTTTTGCTTTCAGTTTGTCTATAGGAGCATTTATCTGGACTTGGGATCTTCTTAGATTACCTATGATATGTCTCTTAGCTGGATATGTCCTATCAATTAGTTCATCTATGTTCTTCCCCATTTATCAGTAAAAATTGTAACATGAAATCGCATTTGATTCTATCCTAATGATCAATTGTTTTCAAGATATTCAGGCATAAAAATTAAATATTGATGCAAACATTCTAACATGTCTCAAATATTTGTATTCAAACAATCTATCAGCCCTTATAGCTAAAGTCAGTTTTTGATGAAAAATTTTATGAACAGGACCCCATTTACAAATCTTGGGGAACATATGGCCAGCGTGAGACAGCACTACAAATTGTTGGTATGAGTCCTTTCTGACACATTTGTTTTCTCTGTAAAATTGAACCACAAATTGTGCCAAAGTTTTGCAAATGCATTCACAAGTTTTGATCTGTAAATTAACACATATTTGTGATTCCAAATTAGGGCAAAAGAGAGATCCATACACTCCATGTTTTTGTTGAAAAATTGGTCTCCAATAAATGTTTAATATACAAATTATCCTTTTTTCATAATCCAGTCGTTAACATGTGTAACTAATCTTTTTATTGACGAAAAAGCAATTTTGATCTAGATCCGGAAACTTCACTGAAGATGGACACGTAAGTCAATTTTCTATCTTATCTCAGTAAAACGTGACTTTCTATATTTCAGTGCTGATATTTGCATAACACTCAATCAAAGATAAGCAGTAGTGCGTTTACCCATAGGCTGAAGTTTCTACATTTAGGGGGCCCGAAGCAAAATTAAAGCTAATTATTGTTAAGCCAGTACAATGTGCGGTTGGAAAATTTAGTTGTCATATTTTTAGTTGACTTCGTGAGCTCAGCCTTGAAGATAAGTCTAGATTCATTTAAGTTGTAGTGGCGAAAGTCGAGATTTTTAGTATGCACTTATAAAAGCTGTTTTAATCAACTCTCTATTTCATTTGTAGGTTTCCTCTGCCACCTGTTCAAAGTAAAGTACCTGGACAAATCTATAAAATCAAAGTTTGGTAAGTTTCATTCTCGGAGAAATGCATTTCAGTGCTTTTGACCAGGGACGTAGGAAGCACCGAAAAAGTGGAGAGCCAGACACATGACTACTCCCATTTTTGGTTTTGAAAGTGGCATTTTTGGGTCTTACAGGGGAACTTTAGGATTTGAAAAGGGCACTTTTGCATGTTTGCCAAATGTTGGGGGAACTTACTCCCTATGGCAACCTTGGTTCCTACTTCACTGCTCTTGACAAAATTAAAGACAGATAGTAGAAGGAGACTGCTAGCAATATACATGTTCGATAGAAAGCGGAAAAATATAAAGCAAAGAATTCTTCCATTATCAATGCACTTTCCTGTTTGATCTTAGGAGCAAGAATCTATCTGGCAAAGACCAAGAGCTCGGCAGCACCCGACTTCCACCTGTCCCTTCTCTTGGCGTGAAAAAACTAGCGAATCCGGAATACCAGCACTTCAAGATGACATTCGATGAAGTCCCTAAGTTCAGGTACCATGAATATATTCTCGTCTATGAGTGCCTGAATTTTCATCCATTTTAATAGCTATTAACGGAAAGTCGTCCAGGTTTATTGTTATTTAACATACAGCTGTGCAAAAGGTGTAAAATCGAAAACAATTGTGTATATTCTTGAGAAAAGAAATAGACAACGAAAAATTTACAGTAAATTTGTGGCTTACAGCACCCCCAAACCCCTCGCTGGTTATTTTATATGTGCAAATGTCACATATTAGGCTGGATTTGGCCCTCTTTGCTGCTAAGACGATTCTGTCACAGAAGCGGAGCACTGTGGCACAATTGTAGCTACCAGAAAAAGGCCACAAGACCAGCATATACTCAAAACCAGGCCATTTGGAATTTTAAACAAATCTCGCTGAAAATATTATCAGCGTTTTACTGGTAAATATTGTTCAAACTGAATTGATTTATTCTTAGTAATTAGACATACTTCTTAGGTGCTTTAAGCACCTCTCGAAGAACTTCACGATTTGAAATCTATTTTATCGTAATATATTTCGTGCATAATTCGTTTCAGGCAAGATGTAAAGAAAATGTACAATTCTATTGAAATGAAACGCGAGAAGTCAGACTACGACCGAGTGCAAAAAGACTGGAAACGAATGAACTTGGATGAGCTGAAAGAGTTGCCAGATAGGTCACGTGTTCATTACGGAAAAGCAGTCTCTACGTATTTGGGGACGAGTAAAGGTTCAGTTAAGGCTATTTACCAGCTGGGATCTGGCCTAAGTTCCCCTGAGCAGGCTTAATTTCCTAAGTTTGTCTTTTACGGTTCTCGATTGATTATCTGGCCCAATGCGCCCTGGGAATTCCGCACTCTAATAATTATAGCTTTTAAAGAGTCTAGGAAAAAGAAAGTGATGTTGCTGGAAAGTACAAGTTATCAATCAGTTAAGGGGAATCTCCGTTTAATATAGTTTTTAAAGGGTGAGTTTTAAAAAGACATGTTTATTATTTTTCTCTTGTAAAGGTAACCCCATAATATCCCATCCCCCCCCCCCCCAATCCACTCTTTTTTATGAGGTAGCTTAAAAAGACTGCTTTGAATTGAATTCTGTTTGATGTTCCATTATCATGTATATGAAGTGTGCTGTTAGGTCGCAGGACGACTTGTTAAAGAAAAAATATGTTTTTTGTATGTAGTTGGAAACAACCATTTCCTACATTTGGCAAAATCGTTTGGGGATGTCAGTTTTGAGTGCAGAATGTAAACAACGGTTGTTTGAGGAGTAGGGGTGTTGTAGAACAAGCTTTCTTGCATTCCAAGAATCGGTGTATTTTGGTGTCAGAAGATAATGAAGAAATGCAGCTTGGTATGCTTCAATGCTTGTTTTCTTCATCTTTCTTTGGGGTACACTTCAAACTGGTTCGCTTATTGAAAACAACATTTTCAATTATCATGTGGTATTAAAAAACAAATGATGGAAGTCAACTATTCAAGCAGTTATTCGATGAAAAGTGTTTTAAGCTCTGGGTTACAATTTAACCAAGGATAATATTTATGGCAGCAATATCAATTATTATGCTTGAACGCTGTTCTTCCTTGTCGGAAGGGAATACCAGAAGAGATATGATATATGTTTCCAAAATCTCATCTAAGTCAATTTCCATTATTGAATAAACGTACGTGTTGCGGTACCTTTGTCTCTCTATATCCTCTAATCGCGAGGTACTTGTTTCTAGTAGCAAGCTAAATACTTTCGTTTCCATTTAGTACTAAGTCTGTAAACCAAGCGTGAATCATATGTTTTTATTTCTAACTAGTGTCAAAGTATAGTCAATGTATACGTAGTCCTATTTTTATAAGTCAGACTGGCGATTATTTTGCTTTTTCTTTTCATACATTGTCGTGTATTACATGCGATTTATAGTCATCAAGTTTAAGACATGTTTTCTTTTTTTCTCTTTCCTTTGGTTCCTCACTTTGGTGCTTTCATGAAGGCAATCTATATCCAGTTAATTGCAATCAAATGCAAAGTTTCTGCTAAGTCAACAATTTACCTCAAGACGACCCCAGGCAATCTATATCCAGTTAATTGCAGTCAAATGCAAAGTTTCTCCTAAGTCAACAGTTTACCTCAAAATGATCCCGTTCGGCTGAGCCCTTCATATTATAAATACACGTACGCATCATATAATATCGTACTGACGTCACTTTCGCACAAAGATTTTCCACGAACTAAATCAGTATTTTACAGGAGCTTCCCCGTGTTATTCCATCACTTTTAAAAATTGGAAAAATGCCTCTCTAACCGATTAATAACTTATGCATTTTCAATGAAGTATGAAGCTTCCTGAATTATGGAGCACACTATTATTTTACAGAGTCTGGTACCCAGGGTAAACACACATATGACATAAGATCTTGTCGTAAACGCTCGTCAACATTTAGCTTAGACAACCCTTTTTGATCTCGCCACAGTTTTTAACAGCATGAGAAATGGTGCACGCTGTAGTTTGGATAAAGATATCATTAGCATAAGGCTGAGTGTAATTGATCCTTCTTTTTAACAGCAGTTGATGTTGATATTGCTTTTTAAGAGGTGTTTGTAGCCGTTGTTTTCTTGGCTTCATTTTGCAATCCAATAAACAGGGTGCCATTTAGCTATCAATTGTCTTATTAATTATCTTTATGCAAGGTTTTATCATATGATAAAGTTTTGATATTGCAATCTGTCTAACATAAAGCGGGTCTACATCAGCAAGTGTTGTCGTAATTTGTAAACCTGCTTAAATATGCAACTTGTTAGTTGCTAAAAATTTTGAATTATCAAAAGTACGGTTTCTGATTTAAGAAGTATACATGAAGCATGAAAGAGTTCAGGTATGAGTTTTATTAGGCTTCCAAACGTTGCAAAGTTGAATAAAATCTACACTGAAGATACAAAATCTTCCCTTTATAAAGACCTTTTTGCAAAATGAAACATCAGAGAAATCGTTCCCTAAGTTCTCATTGATAAAATTGAGAACAATTTCCTGCTTTTATATTTCCAGCATATGTTACTTTTTAGATTATTGTACAAAGTTGTGGAATAAAACTTATTGCACTGAAGAAGCAGGATAATTCATGATCATACGGTATTTTATTTATCTATTGAGAAGTGTTCAATGACTTCAATTGCATATCGGTTTCTTGTAATGCTATGGTAAGGAATTCTTCATCTATTTTGCGAAGGATATTGCCTGTGTTTGATCACGTATTTGTGGTAAAAAGAATCCTCAAGACTGCACAAACTTCCTTCTTGATTTCTGAGAATTCCGTTTCCGGTCAAAGGTCTCTAACAGCATTCTCCATGGTAACAATTGGCAGCAACAACAACGGCGAATTTATAATTCAGCGAAAGATTATCCTATCCCATTTCGTTAAAATGGCTCGTCCGGATGAACACGAAACTACAAGCGAACCGAGAAAAGTGAAGCTAAAGCGCAGAGATAATAGTTTTGGGTTTAAAGTGCGTGGACAAGCCGTTCGTGGAGGCCCAAGATGGCTGATAAACGGCCATGAGTATCGTAATTTGCAAACGGTTAGTGACGTCATACCGGAGTCACCAGCTGAAGAAGGAGGGGTTCTGCCTGGAGACAGAATATTGTCAATGTAAGAGAGTTTGTTTTTATATTTTGGACATTTTGTGACATACAGAGTGGGTTTTTTAATTTCTGTAGAAGAGTGATCATATGTAATAAACACGTGAAAAATTGCAAAGTAAAGGCATCGCAAATATTTGCTGCCGACTTTTATTTTTCCCAGGGGGGGGGGGGCTAAAAATTTAAATTTAAAAAATATTAAACAAAGTTAAAAGATAGAGAAATTACCTGTCGCTTTAATAACGTAATACAACATATGTAGTATGTATAATAACAAAACATTTTAATAAAGCAGATATAACATCATGGTCTTCAGTATCATCAGTTCAATTCTTTGATTGATTTCAAACGAAATTCCCAGGGGGGCTGAGCCCCCCATAGCAATTCCCAGGGGGGGCTCGAGCCCCCAAGCCCCCATGTAGTCGGCGCCTATGGTGTCATTGTTAATTGCAAATGTTGCGATTATAGCCTTTTGTGTTGTCTGAGAGGCCACCACTTCAAAATCAGTTTCAACGAAATTGTGTGGATGCTGATGTATCATAATGTTGTAGAGTCTTCAAATTATTGCAAGAAATATATCGAATTTGTCTTTTTGCGTTTTTACTTAGCAATCATGTGATTCTTTTTCAGCAATAATATTGAATTGGAAGATGTTGATCATAATGAGTTTAAAGAGGTAATGAAATCTGCTGGCGATGAATTGGAGCTTGTTGTTGTGACTCCATTGGAAGTGAAGATGCTTGATATTCCAGTATCAGTTGTTATTCACAAAGCAGATGGCAGCTGTTTGACCATTAATGAAGCAGAGCTTCTACATAGCCACACCATAGATGAAGCTCTTCAATCTGAAAAGGATAGGGTAAGCATTTTTTTTCAATCTGTAGCTTGTTGTGCTTCATGGCCTACAATGGCTTTCTATTAGGGAGGTAATCTGGTGCTTTTTAACTTGAAACTGCTTTAACTACTGGAAAAGGCATTTGATTGACCTGTAATTTATCTTTTTAGTTATATTGTGAAATCAGTGAAAATTGTGATAAAATCATGAGATTCTTTACTAGTGGAATACTCATTCTCTTTCCTAAAATCATATATATTTGTGCATGCAGAGGGAGGAAAAAGTTGAAATTCAAGTTCACAAAGCAGAGGAAAGAGGCAATCTATCAGAAGTTGTTGTCATTCCAAATAATGATGTGTTGGAAGAAGCCATTGAAGTGGATGGGAGCAGCGAGGAAAGCTTATCAAATGAAAGTTTGAAGACAGATGAAGCCCCATCTGAAGATCTTATAGAAAAAGGTTGTTTATTCAAAATGAAAGAGTGTTTATTAAAAATGTTGTTAATCCAGAACTTCCATTTGAAGTGGAATCTTTTCATGTTAAATGGTGTTTTCAGTGCCATATTCCATTATGGCTCTCTAAGATTTCTGAATGTCAGCATTGTAAATTACAAACTAATGCCCAAATGCTGATCAAAGTATAGCCCTCCACATTTCAATGTTAGTTTCATGATTGGTTTTAATGATAGGTCATTGAAATTTAGAAAAATCAAATATTTATGTCTGGCCAGTTGTTACAGTTGTAGTGATTTTACGCGAATCATCTCTGGTTGCTCTGGCCTGTTCAAATCTTTACTACTTTCTGACATGTTTATCCTGGTGTGAAAGGATGTAATTTTGAGGATTATGTAAACTTTGTTTTCTCTTCAGATGATGAAATTGGAACAATGAATGAGGAGAAACAGGCAGTGATAGAAATTGTAGATGAAGAAAATACAGTTTGTGATGTTTATATTGGTGATGTTGGTGACACTGACACAACAGTTGTGGAAATACTTTCAGACTGTGATGCATGTTTAAATAATCAAAGTGAAGACTCTATAGAACAAACCACTACAGTAGAGTTATTTGATGGTCCAAGTGATGATTCAATCCAAGAACAGCAGACTGAGGATTCTTCTTCTCATAATGAAACTCCAAGTGAAAGCTGCGGACCTGAGGGAAATGACTGTGAAGAACCAGACATATCTCCAACTAGTATTGTTATTGAGGCAGGCTCTTTGACAAAAGGAAGTACCTTTATCACACTGAAAAGAGATGACATTAGAAATCCCCATGAGAAAGAAGTAAAGGTTATTCAACATCAAATGAGGCTAATGTTATCTACCATGAAGCATCAGAAAGTGTGAGTCACAGATCTGTTTAGTTTTGCAGTTTACTTTTATGGATAAAAATTATTTATCCATTATTTTGGGAATAAGCATTGCAGTTCAATAGTAGTCTTCGATCAGTCAAGTAATTATGAGTTATTTTGGCTGTTATTGTTAGCAAGACTAACATAAGCTCATGTTTGAAAGTCATTAGCAGGCACAAATTCTCTCTGTGTTTTTAGAAGTGTTTATACATGTCTCCTTTACATCTATGATTGAGCAAATATACCAAAAGTTGTTTGTTTTTTCATCAGTTCTTTTCAAAATAAATTGAATTCTTGGTCTCTATTTCAAATTTCCTGATTTAACTGAGTACTTTTTGGACTGAGTAAAAGGTTGTACAGTACTTATCATCTGTCCAATATCTTACTTTTTCTATTTTTTTGTTCTAGGAGGCCATTTTCTCCTGATATTTCTTCTGACCTTTCACCATATCATAGCAATAAATGCATCCAAGACTACGATAATGCTGTAAGTTGAAGTCACAGCTAGGTTTCACCTTCAGTTACTTTTCAATGACTTTGTTGAGAGCATTTTATGGGATAAAGAAGGGTCTGGAAGGGGCTCTTTTTTGTCAAAGAAGCCTTGCACAAAGCAAATTTTGAATGCTTTCAACATGTTCATTTCATCATGTTTTCTTTTGTTTGCTATATATCATCACACAGTTGTTCTATATAGCTCCCATTTGCCTATTTCTATTAATAATGTTGTCTTACACAGTTTGTTGTTTGGTACTGCAGTTGATAATTTTTTCTATCTAGAGGCGATCCTGGAAAATTTCTCAGCGGCCTACAACGTTTTCAGTTTTACGTATGTATCATCCCTTCTCTTTTTATAATAAGAAGTAGATCAGTGACACTTTTATTGAAATGTTGTCAGTTTAAGATAATGATATTCAGGCAAGTGCTCTTGAAATATTTATGCATTGCTTTGCATTCTATTTCTCCACTTTTTTGAAATACATTGAATCTTTACAATTTCAGCTTTAACCTGAGTAACAAAAGATATGGAAAATAGTAATTATTACTTTTATGTCGTTTAAAATTTTTTGGGTTTTCATTTATATTTGGTTCATTGATAGAAAAACCACAAGGCTTTAATTTTGTGTACCAGCATCAGTTTTATAGCAAACCGGATTGAAAAACAGTAAAATGGGAATTGCAATGTAGTATGTTTCTTATATCATTTTTTGCTTGCTTGTTCATTCCGGCTACATGATTTTTTAATTCTTGCCTTGTATCATTTTTAGATCCAACAGAATCTTTACGTCTTGAAAGGTTTGTTTGTATTCTTTTGTGCCTTATCATCAAATCTTCAGCTTAATGTTGTTGTAGCTATTTATATATGCTATGACAAGTAAATATTTGTAATAGAATGGCAACAAGAAATCTTTATGCATACCTCAATATCTTCTTCCCATTTTTCCTACAAGTTAAATAGTGCTGCAGTTTAGATAATGCTGAATACGTACAACTTTGGTAGTTCTTATGATTTAATTGTTTGTTGTCCATATTTTCCTACAATTAGCACATAGTTGCTTTGAAATCTATATTTACGTACAATTATTAAGATAAGAACATTTTACTAAATATTTCATTCCGCAAAACTTCAAAAGCACAGAATTGCGAAAAGTACATCTGGTACGCAGCGTCTAAAATAATTCAATTCTTCAATTTCTGTATGCCTTTTATATGGTATATCTGTATTACTTCGCACATTTATTTTACAACATTGATGCGAGACCTGAAAGTATAACATCAAATTGATGTATGGTAATCTTATTTTCCTTATAGCCCACAATTTGAAAGTGATCTTGCAATGTGGTATGTTCGTATATTCTTCTTAAAATTTTCCTTGTTTTTGTGCGCATTGTACTTTTGTAAATGCAATTTTTAGAAGTGTTCTTGTTGCATCAAATATGAACTTCTCATACACATCGGGTCAGCTTAATAACCTCACTGAAAACACTCTGGCTTAGTATAGAAGGTACGTAAGACAAGGTTTAGTTCGGTAACTGGAAGACGGCTATAGTAGCCCAAGCAGAGAGAAATTATCTGTACTCACAAAAGTTTATAACAAATAAAAATGTTTGAATATTAAAAATAAGTCAATTAGATCGGAGATTAACTTTCAAATACGGATTAAGAGGTTTGTTGTTAGAAATGACCAAATGGTTTTGTGATTTTCTTTTATTTACGAAGTCATCCAATTAATTTTTATCATTTTAATTTCTACAGGAGCTCAAACCTTTCCAAAGAGCGAAATACGGTGTCAGTCCCACCTGATCATTCAGCTGGCCCACTAAGGTTTTATATTTCGTACTCTTACCCCTATTTCATTTTCTAACTAACTATTAAGTTTCCCAACCTCAAATTTTTTACGATTCGTCAACGTTTCAAGATTCGTCAATCTCCCGAAATGCCTTTGTCTATCCTTTATGCCCCTAGAAAGTCCCCCATATTTAAACGAGGAATATCTCGCCATGTTATGTTGCATTCTAAGGAAGAATTCTTTGTTTTTTCTTGTGAACTTTCACGGCTCTGTCTATCATGTTTAAAAATAATCAAGAATTGGCATGAGAGTCATACGCCCCTAACGCTGACGAAAGGACAGGGGGTGGGCCTCTGACGAATTTATGATAAAAAACTGAACTTGATTCCATCGTTCTCTTGAAGGCGAGATGTAATGAGAATGTACCAAGCGTACTCGCAACGAAAACCGGCTTATTCTGGCTACAGGACGCGATCTTCTGGCGAAAGAAAGATTAACAACTTCAAAAGCCGAAACGTTTGGAGACCAACAAGTGTGCAAAGATTAGAAGTGCGTAAAATTAAAGAGTATTAATAGTTTCATCGTAGGCTTGAAAAGCCATTGCAAATTAAAGATCTCTTTTCAGCAATGTATTGTTGTTTTAGTTTTGTTTGTATTATGACATATAGTCACGTATGTTTGAAAGTTTGTAGATGACATTTAAGAGCCACCGAATACGTTGAAGCCTTTCCAGATTAGGGCTTCTAAAGTAATTCGAAATACAGTTAACGAGGGGATAATGGTTCTCTTTAGATAGCGACTATCCAAAGCGACTATTTTGGTTTATTCGACTATCCAATGATGTTTCCAGCTATTTAGAAGCTACTCGTCGATAATTATTAAGATTTAGTCGGGCTACAAAGACCACGAAGAGATAAGAAAGATTAATCTAGTTTTGCTAAGCATAATCAATCTAATTCATGTAGGCAAGATTAATCTAATCGGGTAACCAAGATTAATATATTCTGGGTATGCAAGATTAACCTCAGTCAGCAAGATAACTTTATATCAATTAATTTACTAAAGAAGAGCAGAATAAATCGTTTTCAGATAGGCAATATCAACCTAATTTAAAGAAACATGAAGATATCGAAGAAGCCCCTTTAGTCTTGCAATACTTGATGACCTTCATTTCTATATTGTGATCTTTATATCTCTTAACTCAGCATTTTCTCGTTTTTTTAAGATGGTGAAGATCCCTCATTTATTTCCATGACCGTAGCTATAAACATCTAGTCACTTTAGGAAGTATACGACGAGAAATTAGAACAAGCTCTTTTAAAGGTGATTAATCATTTTGTTAGAAGTATATTCGCTTGTAGTCGGAATGTAAATTTTCTGGACCGTTCTGTATATAAAAAAATTGTTTGTAAATTTTTCTTGTGTATTGTAAATATTTTAAGCCAGTTTTGTTTATATTGTATGAAGGTAGTGTTCGTGATGTGTGTATGAAAATTAAAGGTATATCATTATTTGTAAAGTGTGTTGTTTTTACCCTATTGCTTAGCATAACGAAATAAGCCTACCATGGCGGAATGCCCCATACCCAAAATATAGTGTGTTTTGGGGGCTTGCAATGTTGACATTATACAAAACCGTGCCCTCTGTTTGACATTATACAAAACCGTGCCCTCTGTTTAATTATATGAGCTTAAGTCTGAATGCATTTGCCCCATTTGCAGGGGCGCAACTAGGATATTTTAAGGGCAGGGGTTTCGTGGTAGAAATTGGGCATAAAGACATTGGATTTGCATGGGAAGAGGGCAAAGTTCACTTCCTTGCCAAAAATGCAGGGGTTGTAACCCCCAAGAGAAGCTTAGTTTCAAATCAGTTTCAAAAAGTGATCATAAATGATAACGGAGTTTTCAGAGGTCCTATTACTTGTTCCTTTCTTAGTCCTGGTAAATGCATCCCTTTTTACGGCCTACTCTAATACGCAGCTAATAGTGCCACCCAGCAAAATATTGATTTTTTAATCAAGCATCCATCTTTAAAAACATTTTTAGCATCTGAAGTAAAACCCGTGATAAATCTGCAAGCTTTTTACCCTAGGTATATATAAAGAGTAAACTGGTTTAAGATGGGGCTAGTAATGATGATCTACGTATGGCCCCCCTGTGGCTGTTTTGACCTCCAATATTTGTTGACATGCATTGGCTTCGATCGTCGCGAAACGAAATGGAGTTTGACATTTCAGCCGGTAGAAGATTAGAGTTCAAACGGATTTGAAACAAATGCTGAATTAACTGGTTGTTTTTTTTATTCGAGTCGCCATCATAACGAAATGAGAGTGAATTATCTGCCTCAATGAGTGGGGAAGGTTAGTAAACATTTCTCATGCGATAGTTTAGTCTTATACCGTGCACAAGGCCCAAATGCTTTATGCAATACACTGGGCTCAGATGCTTCCAAAAGTAATCTTTTGAATCGTGAAGATAATCTGGTTAGTTATTGTGGGTAAATGCTTCAAAACGGTCTGGTTTAATATGTTGGTTGGTCGGATTTTGTTATGACCGTAATCCACCCTTGTCATCATCACGTTTTGGCCAGGGCAAGTGTTAGAGCTCCGTTTAAGTCTAGCTATTTCTTTGGCAGTCTAATGTATCTGTGAAAAAGCAAGTGCACTGTGCAAGAGGTGTTGTTACTAAAAATCAGCAGAACATTGCTGTGATACCGATAATAAGGAATCTGTAAGTTCTGGTCGTTATCGAGATGGGGCCTAGCCCCCTCGTGCATCCCTTAGAAATCAGCCCCTATAAATTGCAAATGCGTTCCTTTGCCTATTGTCAGCTACAAATATATGTCCGCAAACGAGCACTTGTGAACAAGTGTCATCAATATCGCAATTATTGTGGGAAAGATTACTGCTAAGTTTCTCAGGTTTTTTCATTTCTAAAGAAGAATCTAGCAGGCCTGTTCAATTCATGACAATATACAACTCAATCTCCCTTCTCAGGTGTCAAGGAAGCTGGGATAAAATGACTTATAAAGAGGCTATTTGTATCATGTTTGTAATAAATTTTCTTTACAAACTGGTCTATTAAAGATAGCTCACCTTTAAACACTTATAAGTAAACCTTCTCTTGTAAAGCAAAAATATTGGGCACACTGGAGACCTGTTATTTGCATCTACAAAGAGGGTTTTAAAAAAGTAAATGTAGACAGAAAAATTTTGCTATGCATTCACACAGTGACAGCTAAACCTTCTGCATTCTAATAAACAGGTTATCAGTTTTGTAACCAGTTCCATAAAGAACAAATCTGCATTAATAACCAGCAGAATCACATCCACCAAATGAATAAGAAATGATATAATTTCCTTTTTCTTCTATTAAAGATAATAATTTTTGGCATCAATTTCCAATTCACATTATTATGAATACAATTGGAGGTAAATGAATATGGAAGGCTGAAGACTACTTTTAATGAAGAACCTGAAAACTCCTAAGAGGCTATAAATCAGGTTATAGTTAATTTTCTAGGAATTTTTAAAATCTTGCACTTTGAAAATGTCAAATAATTCTACTCTTGTTAATAAGAGCTTGAAGTCATAGAGCTATGAATATATTATGGTATCCTTTTTTGCCTAGGTCGGCATGGGGTTTTGTTTTCACCTTGAAATCTTAACTTTTTTGTCCTTAAATTTTTTTTATAATCCTGACCTTTTCATGGCTTATGTCAACAGAAGGAAGCAATTTTAAATAAATGTGTTTTGAAGAGCATTTTGACCGCATTTCTCAAGTTCCAGAAAGTGTTGTGGACAGCTGTACATGGTTGTAGAGGGGCATAGATCATCCATACAGATACACCTATAAGCAATTGAATTAGCCAGTCCTTGAAAGAGGCCATCCATTCATTTGTCTTTATATCCTCAAAATTTCAAGAGGCTGTCTTAGTTACACAGTACTGGGAATGCAGAAAAGTCTAATGGAACCCATACCTCTATTTGTGTGTATAAATGAAGCTTTGTCTAGCTATAGATAACATTTGAGGTTTTCTAAAGTTGTACCTTGTGAGCTCCCTCACACAGTAGCTAACCTATTCAAAGATAACAAGAAAACATGTCCTGGAGTTTGACAATAATAACACGTGGGATTCACCCCTTGCGCGAACATACAGGAACTGAGAACTTTTTTCATTTCGGTGGGAACATTTTGTTTGAGTTCTTGGTGAATTATTCATTTTTAGATTCAATTCGCTGCGCGATCCATCTCCATGTGCTCTGTGTCCATGAATATTCCCGGACCTGTTATGCTTCATTGAGAAAGAAAACTGCGCCTATAATTGAATTTTCTATTCCAAGCTGCACATTTCTAGTTCACAGGCAATTGACCAAAACGGTAAAACAAAACATTAGCCTAGTCAACATGTTTCTTTGTTGTCTCTGATGGGCGAATTATCGGTGCTGAGTTTGTTTTGCCTGCGCCTGCTTCGTGAATTTGAGGCTACCTGGACTAAGCTTCGCCATGTGCAGCACTTAATCTGATTACCCTGGTAAGTGCCATCCATTGTTATCTAATTAATTCAATATATGTTTTATTACTTGGAATGATAGAGTTTGCCGGTACTAGAAAAACTTTTACCCATACCTTTGGCACATACCCAAGGTCGTATTGGTTGTAAGCCTGTTAAATTATAGGCTTCTTCAATTTTTTCTGGTGGGCCTTTCTGCAGCCAAATGAGATCTGCAGAAACCACTTGATCGACGGTACGAGTGAAACATAATTTTGCTATAACTTTTTGCAACTTTAACCTATAAACCTGCCGATGGTCTCATATTAATAGGCGCATCTATTTATATGCTATCGTTTGGTGTATAATTTATCTATGTAGGACCTGTGGATCATGGAGAGGTACGATACTGCATTAGCGCCGGTTTGGGGGCCGTTAGCAGACAAGGACGTTATCCTGTTAATATCATTTCCGTTTGTTTTTGCTGCATTGTGGTAGGCACACTAACGACAATTATTTGACTCACGTTCACTCATCACCCCCCCTACGAACAAGTTGTCCTGCTGCTAAACGAAGCGTCAATTTTACACCAAACTTTTTCCCCAGATTGACTGGATGCTATACTTTGTTACCAACATTGTTTTAGGGGGGAGGAGGGGGATTAACAACTAGTTGCGTGTCAAAGAATTATCATAGTTCGTCTTTGAAGGCAGACTACTTTTCCAAGCAATTTTCTTCCAAACATCATTTTGCAAAATTTGATGAAATGGTAGAAGAGGTAGCGACATCTGCTCTTTGGCGAATAGACCGTAACAGCTTAAATGCGAGCTGTGTCCTCTGTCAGGAATAGCAAATTGCGAAGCGAACAGCTTTGAGAACATTCTCTCATTTGCTTAATTTGATGCATTGCAATCAGTTGGTAAAGCTCAGTCCACGTGGCCTATAAAAGTTAAAACCTTTTCCAACAGCAAATGCTGTTTCATACTCCTGCCTACTCTGATAGCAACTAAACGTGATGAATAATGTAATCTTACACAAATGAGGGGTGGCTTTGTCCAACTGATGCTGCTTTCTTCATCTTCTCTTTTACACCGTTCCTTGGTTTGGAAGACCTTGTAAGAATAGATTGGTGGAAAGAAGAGACCATCTGATAGTGCTATAGTTGTATTCTCATTCACTCGAAGCTGACTTTGTATTATGCATCTTAATGAACAGCTGAAAGTGAAGTGCCAAATGGACCTAGCTTTTCTTGGTTCGCACGTCTTCGCTACTTTTCAGTTGGTGTAGCTCATCTTTAGCGCGTGGCTGCATGGATTAATGGCACTGCATCAGAAGCATCCTTGTGCCGCGTGAGAAAAGTACGTACGAAACCTATACGCTTCAGGTCCCTGTACCTGTGAATTACGTCATTATCACACCTCTGTAATGGCGAGGTGTGAGACTTCTCTTGTAAGACAAATTGCCTTTCACACGTTGACAATACAATCTCTTCGCACGAGGATTGCCTTTTACCTGCACATTAAATGAAAGCACTACGTGAACAGAAACGTGCCCTCTAGAATTTACCTAGCAATCGTATATATATATATATAAAAGTTTACAAGTTTAATTTTTCTGGTCTTAAAGCGGAACATTTAAGGTGAGTAGCTATTTCTGGTCATTGGCAGTTGTGTTTATTTCTTTTCTGCGTCGTACAAATTCTGTGCTTACCAAGCCTGCTTCAAAATTAGCTTATATCTCGCTTGCACTATTCCAAATGTCCAGATGTGATATTTCTATTAAATTTCGTTATATTTCTGTAATAGTTGCGGAGGCAGAACAAGAGTCGATGAATAGACATTGAGTCGCTAGATGTAGTTTAATATCGAACCATCCTCGAAGACTGACTAACTACCCGTGACATAGATCATACGTTTGGCGTTATGCCTGCTGTGAACGTTGACATATTACATTTCCATATCACTTTTTAATTTTTATAACTGGGGCTAATAAGCCAAACAAAGAAGACTGCTATTTGCTACCATTCGGAATTCACTTCCACGAAGAATCGACACTTGGTTTTCATATGATCTTTGCTTTGTATTACCAATGATAGGTCCCTTTTGAAACCAAATTGGCCTGCATTGCACCTGAAACAGAATGTAAAAAGGGACGAAATTATTGGGAGAAAATGTTTTTGCAGCCCGTTTGAAAAAGAGGAAAGCCTGCTTGATTTCTCCTTGCTGCGAGGGGCTTCCTAAAGTAAACAAACAAGGCGCGAGTCGCTTTCTCTTTTCTATTGTTTTATTTAGCTCAATAGGGGATAGTTCTGCAAAAGCATTTCACGTGCAAGCCATTTTATTAGCATTTTGTAGCTTTCTTTGAATTCCTCTGGTAAATTTTTATTCAAATGTTTTATAACCGTATTGTCAGTGCGAAGAACCGCTTTGCTCGAGAATCGAAGAGTTGTTGTTGTTTTGTATTTTGGTCACCCTGTGGCTCCTTATCGAGCACTGAATAAGTTGTCGAACATCGTCTCGAAAAGGTCTCTGATTCATCAAGTTGTGACATACGGAATTTAAATATTGTAGAGATTTGAGTCGTTGGTTTGGATAGTAAGGGACTTGAATTCACCCACTGTAAAAGCTTAAACTTTTGTTTCCTTCAATTAGTCTTCTCGCTTTGTTTGAAGTCGTTTGTTGGTTTATATTTTCTGGTTAGACTGTTTATTTGGAGGTTTTTAGAGACTATTTTTTTAAAACTCGGCTCAACCGCTAGGGCTACTAGAGGCAATTTGCTAGGTCACTCACTTGGAAGCAAATGTATTTGGAAGTAATTTAAAAAACAGGATTTATTCCGCTTACTCTAAGTGTCTCTAAAAGGGGCATGTTAATAGACGGGGGTGTTCATGTCGAGCCGTTTTAAATAGAGGAGAGTGCTCATAGAGCGAGGGAGTTCAGGCTAACCAGTTTTTGATAAAATGCCAGCGAATTTCTATAACAAAGGGGAGCTATTTCAAGCGGTGGATGTTGGTAAAAAAAAGGTTAGATTAGAGATAGAGAAAGACAAACATAACAAGGAGAATTATGAAAATTAGAAAATAACTCATTGACCAGTGAAAATTGTGCCACTAAGCTTTAAAATGAAACATAAATTAGTTTCTTGGGAAGATTTTCTTTAATGTTTTGTTCTCACAGAAAGGAGCCTTCTCTTTATTATAAATCAGATCGCTTTTGCGTGTTCTGGTCACAACCAATTTGTAAATTCTACTTGAAGGGGAAAGCTAATTAGTGACAGGGGGAGGGTGCCTATTAATAGAGTGGGGGCTTCTATTAGAGATACTATAGTAGGCCATTCACATGAACTGAATCGATTCAAACCCACCCCTCCCCATTCGAAAATGTTTTCACATTAAATAACCGTAAGTATTTTTCAATCTCCAATTCTTTCGAATTTGTTATAATCCAATAACTTTGTTACCCATGGAAAAAGTTAGGACTTGCCTTTGGATGATACAAATGCAAATAAATCGTTAAATATTGCCCAGTTTTGTTAATCTTCAAATACGCTCGTCACTGTAACAAGGATGAAAAATTCATTCAGTACTGATTAACAATATTTTTTTAAATATTTTTTTTAAATTATTCAATATTATCGCATTGTTTTACTTCGTTATAAGCATTTATGCTGTTACATCCTTTAGATTTGCGTAGCTCTGTTTATCCTCCTTAGTAAGAAATGTTGTCTTGGCTTAATTGTTTGACATGGGAAATCTCTTGAAAGATTAACTGGAAATAGCTTACTTTCAACCAAGCCACAAGCCATTACCTAGACATTTTCCTGAGCATTCTTGTCTACGGTTTCTTGCCTTTTTTGAAATTCTGGCATTTCTGTGCCTTGAGTTGGTAAGCTACAATCTTATCAGATGGCAATTAAAACGTCTTTTTGCTAAATGACATAGAAAAGTCGATGCACCAAGGTATTAGATTAGCTGTCATTTCATCATTGTGTTTCGCTCTATCGTTTTTGTGCAATGATTTCCCACGTTATCTTTTTATTCCGTTTCCCATATCAGTTATTTTAGTTTGTGCTCTGCATCCATTAGCTCCCTCCTCTAGTTAAGAAGCCTCACGTTATTTTCCCAGGTTATTTTTACGTTCACCAATGTGAACAAAATATGGTAGCCGCTGAACCGAATCACAATTCGCTCGAAAGCCAGACAGCTCAAGAGAATGGGAAAATGGGGGCCTGCAAGTCAGCCGAACACAAAAGCTGCCAACGAAATGAAAGAATTTCACGAAGAAGTTTCTTCTTTAAACTTTCTATCGTCAGCGTGATTATTGGTTTGTCAAACATGTCACTGGGCACTGCCACCTTAATCGAAGGCATGAAGATGCCACATTGGGTCACAAAATCCGCATTTGGCATTTGGTTCGGCTGTTTTGTAAGTGGAGCTCGTCTCATAATTTTCATCGTGATTTCAGTTTTCTTCAGTACACGCTGCAGCCCCCTCCCCGATAATTCTCAAGCTGCAGAATGTTTCCTTTGTATAACGGTGTACTGATTTGGAAGGAATACAATGGGAAGCACCCCCCCCCCCTTTCTCAGATTAATTAAATTCCTATGGTACTGCTTGCTTTGAAGTTTTAGAAGAATTTCAGCATCATCTGGGGAACGTTTCATTTAAAGCTATAAATATTGTCTTTATATTGAGTAATCTAGAAAACAATAGACTGACCTTAGGGCATGTTTAAACACAATGATGTATGCTGTCTTTTCTTAGGTATTTTGCACTGGTGTCTTGGGAATTTCATACACATTATCCAAATCGAAGAAGAAAGTAAGTGTTACTGCGTTCTTCGCCTTTCAAGAGAGTGTGAACGCTGATAAGATTTAATCAGTCTGTTATATCTTTGCAGAATATCAATGATATTATTAATATCATGGTACACGTAGCAGTGTCTTTGTTAGCTAATACCAGTTTAGCATAAACCCAGCATATCAGAAACGACGATACTATATGTAGCTAGTAAACTAACACTGGGGTCGCAAATGTATGGAAACCATGGCCTATGCAACATGCAATAGCGGCTGTGAGCTGTGCAGGAGGAGTAAAAAGCAACTGACCGTATCATGATTGATGGCTGTGTTTGACTAGCAATAAAGTGACCAATAGAAAGGGGCAACATTATTTTAATTAATTAACATGAAATTTTGTCGCGTAACCTCCATTTTTTGCAACTGCATGTAGTCTATTCGGAATGGATGCATAAAGTTTGGAAATGAATTCTGGCGTGATTGCGTACCAGATCTTGAAAATCTTTTCAACAAGTTCAGCTTTGGTTCTTGGAATATCTTTATTAAGTGCAGTTTTCATATTTTGTCAGACGTTCTCGATTATATTCAAGTCTGGGCTTTGAGATGGCATTTTATATGCACCTGACTTGCTGCAGCAAACTTGCCTAGCAATTTCCGAAAATAAATTTCCTGCATTTCTCAAATACAATACCGCTGCTCGTTCGTTTTCCGAAAACTCTCGGATTTCCATTATGTTGACAGAAACGCGTTATTTTGTGTTTTTTCTCCAACATTTAGGTGAAAAATAAGTTTTTTAAAATCTAGCAACAATGTTTACCGTGTTTTTTATCTTTGCTGACGCCATATAAATTTTTCCAACCACAATATGGCCAAAATGTTTTTATGGTCGCACGTAATCAATGCCTTGGCGTCAGATTTTAGGCCATCGTTTCCATAATATTGCGACCCCAGGATATAGCCTAGCAACTATGTAGAAGTACCAACGACGCAAGTTAATATCGATGAAGTTAATGATATTTCAATACTGAAGAATTGTGAATGCTACTATGATCTACGGCATAAACAACGTGAGGAGCATAGAACAAGCAAAGATAAATAGTCCCAACTTGCAGAAGAGGAATAACGTAAGGTTTTAAGTACTGAGAACCACTTACAATCTATATGCTGTCGTACAGAACTGCCTGATTAAACGGTATAGCGCCACCACCCAAGACGTAATACGTAGGCCACCTAGGAAAAGCATCTAGCCAGCTTCTACTAGCAGCCCTCTTGAAAATTCCTTTTACTTTGAGTAGAATATTTTAGAGTTTCTGTTCGACTACCCTGGGTACTGGCACAGACTGGGTACCAGACTCACTATGTACCCAGGGTGCTGTTCGAGGCACGAAGCACGAAAAAGCGTGAAGGATCTTTGTACAGAATTCAAAAATCATGTCAACAATTCAGCTCAACAATTCAGCTCAAATAAACATTTCTTCCATTTGCACACCTGAATAGTTCATTCGCGAGAAAAATTGCAAGCCTTCTAATTAAAACGAAGTAGCAGTTTTGATTTGTGCAAATCTTTTCTTAAACGGTTTCGGCGTACCATTGTTTAAAAGTCAAGTCAATGTTCAAGCAGTGTAGCTCCAAAGAAAGAACCTATGACTAATCGTTTCTAGGGGCCTACCTATAATATGTGCAAGAAGACCGCTTCATCTGAATATGATTTAGCTGTGTCAAGCAACTGCAGAGATATTATGGTAATTGGTTGCGTTTGTGAAAGGTTTTCAGGCCTCTGTTAAGCAATAAAAGCCTGTTTTTGTGCAAGGTCAAGTTCCGAAGTAGCTGTTACCTCTTCGGCTAGTGGCATGGGAAAACTTGTTATTGAAGCAGATTTCTTAATTTTCAATAGTACAGAAAGGAGCAACGCCTGAAATGTCCATAGTTCCATGAGGTGAAATTTGCTGCTCAAGTCTCTGTCGAATACCCACGAAAATCCTGGTGGAGCTTTTGCGCTTTTAAGGAAAAAAGGGATTGTCACAGGTTCCCAATAATCTTTGAGACAACTTTTTCCATTGAAATACCCAAGAAGGTTAATCCATGAATAGTCGATAGATTATTTCTCTTACTGTATTGGACAAATTTATCGAAATTCTATATGCGTTTAGTGAGACAATTTTATATTTCTTTGTGGGGATTTCCTATAAATATTGTTTCTACTTTTCTCCTGCTTTGTACCCTAACTCTTTGTGTTTTAGAATTGACAAATTCTTATTTCTTATTCACCCAGGGAAACATTTTCGTCTTTCTGATATTTGTCACTACCTTGTCAACGTTTATCAGTCTGGGGGTTTACGCAGCGGCGACCGTTCATTACCACAACGTTCGAATCGGCCATATCACTGTGGGTTGTGATTATTCTACGAGCAATGGCACAAAGGACACTCAAAAATGCCGGACCAGGCAGAAAAGTATAGCCACGCTGTTGGCAGCACTGAATGGATTCCTTCTTGTAATGAGCTGCATCCAATGCCTGGTCTGTCTATTACTCATACTCTTTTGCTCAGTAGCAAGGAAGTGTTGCATGAAGCTTTGTGTTGGCCACGAAGACAACTTCCAGCCATCGGTACGTATAAATCTATTTCTCAGCTCCCCTTGTGGGATTTATTTCAGTACAAGACAATTCCACCATTATCTTCTATCTTACTGTTTTTTTAGGTTTATGCTGCCCTCGTTGGAACGAGTCTACAAGTGTTCATAGTTTGGCTTTAACTGTTTCTCGATATGTGAACAAGTGCTTATTGGAACAGAAGTTCAAAATAGCTAGAGGTGGCGATGATTGGTCATTTACAGCCAATCATACGCTCTTCTCACCACCCTCTAGTTTCTTCGATTCGCAACTGGCCATTTTTTTGTCAGATTTTGGTGATTTTCCAACGTTTGCATACTCTGAGTACTTTAAGTGTCGGACGAAAAAGTACTTTAAGTATGCGAAAACTTATTCCGCAATTTGTAGTTATTGTGTTTCTCAATACATAGTATACGCTTTTTTAGTTCACAATGTACCCTGGATGTCCCTATGTCCCAGCATCAAGTGAACTTACATTTGGAGATTATTATGTAGATCCGACTCCGCTGAAACCTCAAGTCACCCAGAAAGTAAGTACCATCCAGTTTAGTGTCAATTCCCTTTTTATTTCATGCTTCTCTGCTTGTATGCTTCTCCATGAACTTATGCATTTGAAAATGACATCATCACAAATTGCTCAGCTATTATTAAGTATGTTATATTCTTGGGATCTTCCTTTAAAAAAACCTTCTTTAAAACAGGCTGACAATTTTCTTTTAAGAGGGCTTCATTTCTAAAAAATATCAACCTGAAATTTCTGATAAAGTGTTTTCTATTTTGCAGGCTCTTACTATATACCTAATATACCAATTGGAATATTTATTCAAACGTTCAAGAGCAATGTTGTGATACCACTGTTTTATTTTTCCAATCACAAATCCATTTAGTTTTGGCTTGCTCAAATATCTTCAAAAATGTTGCTTTTCCGCCACTTATTGTCGTTCATCTGCTTTTAACGATTCTCTTTTTAGTCATTGATCGATTTTAGAAATTCTCATCAAAGTCAAATGTAGTCGCCCTGCTGCGTACCTTAAACGCTGAAAACGTTCCTAGACGTGTCTTGTGACGTGTCGATTTTTATCGTATGAAATGATACAAGACCTTTAACGAGAAACGTTGAAACATTAATGATTCAAAGGCAGAAAGTAGAAAAATAGAATTTCAAAGAACCATAATCCACGTTACACCCTCTGCACCCTTATCCAACTGAAGAGCAATAGTGAGGCAGAACTATTATTTCGAAACCTAATAGCAGGCTGCTCCCCAAACCATTTAATGTACTATAAGCTAGAAAGTGAAACTGCAAACCCACTTATGTTGCTGTAGTAGGAGAGGAAATTAGTGGCCATGTTATTCTGAAAGTCAATTGTCTCTTTTCAGTGTGCACGCGGGACGGGTAGAGCCCATTGCCCCAACAAGCCTCACGCAAGGAAGACTTTGACGCAAAAGCCTCAGTTCAAAGCAATGGAGTCCATCACGGAGAGCATTGAGAGCCAAGAGACGGACTGCGGCAGCCTGCCAAAGACCGAGCACGAAGGCATGGCTCCAGAAACATGATTAATCATTGATCAATCATGATTAATCATTGATCAATCATTGATTAATTAAACCAGCAATCCACCAACAGACTCAGTGCTAAGGGCATCCACACACATAAGTACAAGTTAATGGTTTCAACTCCTACACTCACACCTCCCCCCTCCCCCCCCCCCCAGATCGGTAATTCTTTACCAACCTCAGCCCCTATTACAAGATTCACTATTTATTTTTATCATAACCAGTCAAATTCTAGCCTTGATATCTTTTAGTTAATTTGTATTTACTTGCGCGTGTTTTCATAAATTTGTAGTGTTTTTATTGTAACAGAACGGTACATATGATTGTATATCTATGCTTATTAATATACACGCACATGCATACTTATGCTTGATGTAATTTTTTATGTTTAAGGGTTACGGTTTCATTCTGGCCCCCTTTTCTGGGAGAATTTAGTGAAGGGGGTTTTTTAAAGGATCTTTATTCCAAACAATTTCAGTAGGTGTATGGTGATAATTATGAATTTCATTAAAAGGTCTTTTATCCAAATTAAGGTTGTTTTTCAGTTTAGGTATACGCTTTTATTTGCCTCATCTATAATTTTTTAATGCGTTCAGTGCAGTATATCAACCAATCATTCACTTTTTTAAATTTTCAAACGTAGATGAGCAATTTAAAGGATATGTTTTAATAGTATTTTTATCATATAGCAATTTGTTTATTTAGTTAAAACTATGAGATCATCAACCCATTTAAACTTGATGCAATAGGGCCATATTTGAAGGCTTTGACAGCATGGAACCCATTTTGATGCTCGACTTTGAATAAGCAAGCCCACTTTGTGTAGTAAGAGCCTTTCGACATACGAGGTACCATTACACAATGCTGCTACGTTTATAATAAAAGATGTTTTCTGAGCTAAAAGTTTTCTTGTTTAATTACTGAATACTTAATTATTCTTTTTTGTGTTTTAACCGGGGTCATGTAATAACATCATTATTTCCGTTCCCTGAAAAATCAGTACCACTCGGCATCTCAGACATCTCTAGACCCCCGTCTCAAGTCGAAAGGGCACTTGACATGAGGGCATTCAAAATTATTTAGTACTATACTAATTTAGTATAAATGCAATACTGTCTTGAGAGTTCGTATGTAAATATTACTTAGCTTTCATCGTATTCGAAAGGTAATTAATTTCTAGCATCTGTGTTATAGCAGGTTCGCATCGCTTTAACATCACACCAGTTACAGACGCTCACGCTCTGACATGTTCTCTTTTCTTTACCCACGATCAGCCAACAAACCCCCCCCCCCCCCCTCCCCAACCAAGTTTTACGGCACTGGGTACGTAAATTAGGGAAGGAGCCGGGGTACCAACCCTATGCATAAGTTTAATTAGCTAAGCTTACTCTCTTATTCAAATTTTGATAGTTGGTGAGCAATCGA
Source organism: Nemopilema nomurai (assembly GCA_003864495.1). Taxonomy (NCBI): domain Eukaryota; kingdom Metazoa; phylum Cnidaria; class Scyphozoa; order Rhizostomeae; family Rhizostomatidae; genus Nemopilema; species Nemopilema nomurai. The sequence goes on along the minus strand of ML133461.1, from coordinate 722,914 downwards.
CTTTTAAAAAATCCTGATCAAATAAAAATGACACTTTTAAATGTATTTAAGCAACATGTTTAATCAGTTGTATCACCAGTAAGACGAGCATTGTTGATAGCATACTCACCCGGCGTTGTCTATAACAGCTATGTTAAAATATTTATTTTAAAAACGACTTGAGCTTTCGCTACCCAAACCCTTCCCCTAACCTCAGACATCCACACAGACGCATTTATAAACACGACCCATATCAAGCTGGTGTCCCTTAAAACGACTCCAACGAAGTCCTGTGGCAAAACAGTTGATGACATAAGCTCATTAGCTCGAGGATTATACAGCACTCATTTGCATTGTTGCAGTGTATCATCATGTTAGTATCAATTGAGCTGCGTTACGCTTTTGGTATACCTGCTTTTATTCCTTTCGACATTAGCAGTAGCTACACAGGACCTACCAAGAAAGGCAATGGATGGTTTCTCCAATCGCCATCTTCTTCCGGTGTCATTATGTGTTAACAAAAATTTCGAACAATTTGAACAAAAAAGAATTTCGAAGCTTTGAAAATGGGTGAAAGAGCTTGCGGTTTAAAAACGTTCACAGCCTCACAACATCCAAAAAAATTCAAATATGGAACACTTTTTATACCTATGAAGAACAAAAAAATTACATCTAGGTTTATAAGTATACTACGAATTACTATTATACGTATATTATATATAATCAATGTATCGTATTCTGGTCCTTGGAGGTCCTATGATACCAAATTTATTTCGAGCTCTTAACATCAGTGCAACAAGGACCAGACATGAATAGCAGGAGAGATACTCCACTATTAAAGAAGTTTTAATTTCCATTCGTTTGATACAATATATGAGACAGAAAGATGATGGCAAAAGCAACTTTTGATCGCCAAAGACATGGTACCGAGAAATGCAGTTGGAACATAAAGCAAAACTAAACCGAAAAGCGAAGTTATTTTAGCAATAACAAAAACGTTCCTGCGTTTCTAACTAGTGGAACAGAGGGGGTTATAAAGATGAATAGGATTAAATTAAGTTTGAGATGAGATTGAAATGGATTTTGACGACCCTCTTCCCAGATCACTTAAATGATTCACCGTGTACATCCAACTCAGATTCCGCTTTATTTCTGTTTTAATAACTAATTATTTCATCCTTGATTTCCATGCGTTATTAAATCTGGATGAGTTACTCTATCACTGTATACTACTTTTGTCATTTCAAAATAAAGCTTCGAAATCAAGCAAAGTAGAGCTTTGTCTCCGAAATGTCTCTAACCTGACGAAGTCAGAGTCTGGAAAACATTACGGTTGCACAGTCACTGACCGGAGGAAGCCCATGCGACACACCTATGCCACGCCCACTTTCTGTGAGGAAGGTTTGCCTCCTAGAATGATTTTGTCTGGAGGAAGTTTAACAACTTTTCTGGACTCTGGACGGAGTAGAAGCTCGCACATACAAGTACTTTCTGGCATGTATCCGACATTTTTGTTACTTGAACTCGACTCCCGATATCCCAGATTGTCACAAAGTATGGATAGGAGTTCAAAAAAAAGTTATCTCGTTGTTAATAGAAATTGATTCGTAGAAATATATACAAATGCTCAAAACAATATCGCAGTTAGATTGCGACTAAACTCACAATAATAAAATACGAATTTCAAAACATCGAAAAGAAAATAAACTTTATGGAACTGTATTTGTCCTTCGTCAATCCGAAAAGGCCTGTGGCTAGCTTCAATGCAATTCAATGCGCCAAATGGGTTCATCTCAATTCATGTCGGTCCATGAAGCCATAAAATCAAAATTCGATTTTGTCAAAACTGACATACCGTTCACCTCGACCGTAAACCGCTTTAACCAGAAACACACCATGATGGTCTGGGAGACTGCATTTCTTCCAAAATCCCATGATTTCTCTTTCGTTACCGTAAATGAATCGTATTTTCTGGCATTTTTTTTCTACCTGAAATAATGATGAACTAGCTAATCAAACATGCTCCATCCTACCCTGGTACCAGCCTCGCTTTGTGTAAAAAAAGCGAATGTGAGTCTAGTACCCGGGGTAGCTTAATACATACTTGTGTGGAATAATCAACACTTATCGATTAACTTCGTCCACGTGTTTTGAAGATCTCACTCCTAAGCACGCCCTGCCTTGTAGAAGTCGACAAGACGAGAAACAAGGAGTGTCTGCATTATTACCAGACATTTAATTTAAAGCAATCCAAAGTTTGCCAACCTGTGAAAGCTATAAACAAAGCTACAGAGTTGATGAGCAAAATTCCTTTGAAGTCATCATGAAATGCTTCTACAGTTTCCAGTCTCCTTGGGTGTGACTCCAGCTTCATATCTTTGCTGAACCTTTGAAAGCGTATAATCAAGCCTGTCTAATAGCCCTTAAAAGGGAATTTGGTGTCATTTTTCTAATAGAATCAATCCACCTCTAACCATTATCCTGTCGGCGGTGTTCTTGGTTGAGTACATCGCTTCTCTTTCCAAAAGCGATTTCAGAATCTATGCAAAATTTTGTATTCTCAATTCTAATAAAAGTTTTAATCAGTCTCTCGTTCAGCTTACCACCTTGCTAATTTTTGTGTTCAATACTGACAGCTTGTCTCTTCCCAAACCATTTTAACAATCACCGTATTTGTTCCTAGAGTCGGTTTTCCCCTTGGACTTGGAGATTGCGCAATACGCTTGTATAATAATTCTGACAGTTCTAACTTTGTTTGGTCCTGTTGCTGTATATGTTCTTATTATTGTTGCTGTTGTTGCGCGGCTTCTATTGTTGCTGTTATTATTTTTGTTGTTGTTAACGAGATTAAGTTTGAACGAAAGTGTGCCTGCCAAAAGTCCTTGGAGCACCTCAGTTTTTTGTCTGGTCTTTGATTTTTCATTTCTTTGACGTGCAGCTAGTTGTTAATCCCCCTCCTCCCCCCTAAAACTGTCAATCTGGGGAAAAAGTTTGGTGTCAAATTGACGCTTCGTTTAGCAGCAGGACAACATTGTTCGAAGGGGGGAGGGGGATGAGTGAACGTGAGTGAAAGAATTGTTGTAAGTGTGCCAACAATTTTGGCAGGCATTGTAGCCCACCTATATGCAGGAACATATTTGGTTTCAAAAATGAGGGAATGGGGGCAGTAATTATAATGCCGTGGTTTCCTTGGGGGAAGCTGAACAGTGCGAGAGCCAAACCATAAAATAGCGTTGATTGCCAGAGAAATATGAATAAGGGAGGATTCGTTTGTAGCTGAATTCATGTAGGCTCAACTAGAAGATAAAGATGACTGGAGAATCCCCTTTAACAGAAATGATAACTTTCTGAAAAGTAGACAGGAAACTGTCAAACAAAACAGTTTAGCATTATTTGCAAAAAAATCATTGGATATCATACCAACGTCCCATTGTAGAAAACATTGACTTTTCCGCGACCCATCTGCTTATAGTAGACAACAGCCTGGCCGTTTTTGAATCGGAAAATCTCAGGGTAGAGCTGCAAGCGACTAACACGGTATGACATCTGCGTCTCTACCACGTGACTAAAAATAAATGCCGTTGCGAAGATGGCAAGCAGGGTTGTTGTTGTGTGGTGCATCTGGAAAAAGAATTTTATAAATGGATGCCGTCTATAATAAATTACTCTGACGCATCTAGGGAAGTAAGTACATTAATCGTCTTTATGTAATAAGTATTTAAGCAGTATATTACTTTTTTCCTGTGATGCCCTTTGCTACAGCTGCCAAAGCACGGAACCAATACACGCTTACTTTAATCTTTTAATCTCCCAAAAGAGGATGCAATCGAAACTGTCATTCTAAAAACTCTTCTAAAAATGCTTTCAAGAAATACTTAAAAGACAATGCAAAGGAAATGACAGTGCAAAGAACTAGATACGCTACATCCTGCATATCGTATTGCCCATGTGATATTTTTATTCAATAGAAGAATTTACATTGAGCATAACTGATAATGATGACAAACGATTGAGAGGTTGATCGAGTGATTCGTCAACTGACTGATTGACTGATTGCTTGATTACTTGATTGGTAGATTGTTGATCGGTTGATTGATTGTTCTAACCTTTTTCCCTGCAGTTGATTGACACCGGAAAGTAGGTGATTGCTGCCCAGGCTACAATAAAATTGTTGGTACTTCATTAATATATTCAAGCGCCCTCTACATAATGACTCGACACGAAGTCCTATCAGGTTCTTATTCTTGAAATGATTTTAAATGAGTTGTCAAGAGCATATGGTTTCTAAAGGTTTATCAATGTTGCGAGAAAATGTGATCGATTCCAGGCTTCAATTGGGCCGAACCATCGAAGCTTTCTAAACCCGGACAACATGTGGATGGAACAATTTTAAAACCGACTAATAAATGTCAGTTATTTATGATCATCATGCTATGTGGCTGCAGTGGCAACAGATAATTAACATCGGAAACGATAGATAATTAACATAGAAAGAACATATAAAAGAAATATACGTAGAAAGGTCATATATTCAATATATAACAACTTGTGTAGGTTTTGAAATGGGCTTGAATTCAAATCAGCTTTCTGCAGAATAATTGACAACATATTTGTCTCTCAAACTTAAGGAAACATTTTCGAGTTTTTCTGCTTTTATAAAAACTCTAATTGAAATTAAATCAAGAGGGAATAGCTGCAAACACCAAAGTTATCTCAGAATGGCATTGAGAATGCGCTTGTAATGGCAATCTGATCTTCGCACGTGAAGTCTTAACCCGAATAGAGACGTTTGACAGCAGTTACTCGTTTTACAATTGAATGAAGAAATGTGCGGTAAGAGAAATCTTAGGAGCTGGAGACGACCTGTCAAACACCTGTCAAGGTGTCCAGGCCACAACGAAGCTCGTATGTTACAATCAGGAACCCTGCCTTATGATCAACTTGACGCTTAGTATTACTAGTATTACCTTAAAGACCTATAAACTCATTTCATAAGAATAGTGTCTATAAGAATTTTTTGGGCTCAAATTACAAAGATTTAGGAATGACTTAAGAATAATGCCAGGCTCAAGCTTCATCAAGATTAAAATTTCTCAATAATCTTAGATTTCTTCCAAGGCAAAACAACTTTCATGAGATTGAAATAATGTTTTAGGATTAGGACTGTATCATTAGATTTTGCATTTTAATATCAAATTTGTTGGTTCTGTTTGTTTTTGTTGAAATTTATGATGAAGCAAAAGATAAGAAAAGATTTAATATTTTACTTTGATCTTAGGCGTCTTTACACCTTGTGTTGGACCGGGATAATTTAAGAATAATCTTAGGCTTAAAATAGAGAATTTTCAAGAACATTGAGGCTCGGCAAAAAAACTAGGTACCTTTATAAAAAAGTGTGTATCTATAATTATTGATGTTTCTATTAAATTAAATAGGCCCTTTTACATTCCAGTTGAAAGACACTGATAAGGTCTTGCATTCAAATATACCTGTTTTAATAGTTTGCAACAACTTTGTTAGAACAAGCTTTAGAATAGTCAGCTGATCATTTGCTTTGATTTTCCTTGCTTTGTTGACTACGCTTCCCTACGATCCGATAAAAATGTTTCACTTTTTTCTAGTTGGGTGCCAGAGGCAAATTACATCGCACACGGAAATGGAAAAGCGGCGGAGCGGAAGAGTTCTCGGATAGATACTCCTCCTCTTGACCGCTCTATTTCCCTGTTTAAAATTTTAGTGGACCGTAAGAGCAATTAATTAAAATAATATCGGACGCTTCGTAACAAAGTTGTTGGTCCCCTCTTCAATTTGAGTGCCGAATTTTCAAGCCTAAACAGAGTTTAACTCATGTTTTACAATATAAAAACTGTCGTGAAAGTTTAATACCCAACGGGTCGCACCCATTTATCCTAACACTGGTATATTTATGCTACCGGTTTTTAGTTACAACTGACTTTGAATCCGGGCAGGTAACCTTTGCAGCGACACTGACACTGAATGCGGTACGTATGACGTAGGCCCGGTCAGTAGACTAAAGGGAACCGGGGCAATAGTTCAAATGCCTTTGGGTGGAATAAACGCAGAATGCTTTTCAGGGATGTAACCTATTTATAAACACAGGCAAGTTAATGAAACGAGTTTAGTGCAGTCAAAGTCCACTTGACTATGGCCTCGATTCTGATGTTGAATTGCGTCATCCCCGGCTGTCAAAATAATGCTGCCATGGCATCATTGAAATATCAAAATCACCTTCAGGCTACAAAACCAACGTCAAGAAAGGTTAAAAATAAAATACTTAAGTCTCGAAGTGCCACAGTGAAGTGAAACAGTGCTCTAAGAAATTGGAACAAGGGTATTGATATTGGACTATAAGGATATAGTCACAAGTTTTAAATACAACTAAACAGGAACACAGTAGCTTGTTTATAGATGGCGTTTCTATTGTATTTTTCAGTAACTAACATCACCATACCAATGTTTAAACAACAAGGTAGGCTCATGGAAGCAATTTGACTTGGCAGTCAAAACCTTGTAAAAAACAGATTATGAGGTTTTGATTGACCGATTCATTCAAATCCTGGAGTTCCTCGGAAAATTCAGATTTTTAAGTAGTTTTTAGCAAATGCCAGTATTTTTCTTCGAATCAATGATATCTTTTTTTCTTCAAATACTAAATTTGTTGCATTCATTTTCTGATGCAGTAACATTGAAGGGGGCTTATTTGACTTCGTGCTTTTTGCCCAGAAAGCACTGCCCTATCCATGTTCCCCTATGGTTTACTGTCAAAATACGGTCAATAACTTCTGAAAAGTGGATTAATCTATTTGTCTAGACGAAAGCTAATGATTGCATGCCAAGAATGTTTCCAATGTACGGTTCCACGTGAAGTGTGCATTTGTGCCACAGTTTTGGAAGGGGAATAGCTCAAGGGACCTTGTAATGACCAGTTTTAAAATCCAGCACTTATTTCTAGAATCTCAAGTATGAGCAAACAGCAAATAATAAGCCTTTGAGCTCCCGCATAGAGTTAGGGGGATAACAAACCCTTTCTAAATACTTTATTTCTTGAATAAACCTTGTTTTGTTTTTACGTTAACAAAAACGTAACTAGGATACTAAGAATCAGATTACTTTAACTAGGGACTAAAATAATTCCTAAGAAAGGTTCGAGAAATGCGATAAAAATTGATAACACTATATTTTCATGCTCGTCATTTTCTCAACAAATATCCCACATCTCTAAAAGTAATATGACGATCTGCGCACAAAATAGCATGGATGGCAGTTCGATTTTTAAAAGTAAACATCCCCTTATGTGCGTGGACACTGATGCTACCAGCAAGGACGAATTGGAAAACATTAAGTTGGTTTAGGCAACCTTTATGTAATCACATCGACCTGGAACCCGCATAGATAACAAATAGATACATCTATTTAGACTTAATTGATGATAATAATTGATTCATGTGACATACAGCAATGTTTAGCAAATTGCTTGCACTAACCTTTTGAGTGATGACGCGAAAAGGGTTCAAAATTCAGTGGACATCGAAAACAGCACTCCGCTTTTTGGAAGTCGCCAGCGAGAGTCCTATCGAAATACGGGCGTGATTCAAGCTGCTACCGCGGTCGAGTTCTCAAAATAAAGTACTCGGATTTCCTGTCACTTGATAATAGCGAAAACAAGCTCCCAGTCTCTAAAATTGCGACAACAATAGTTAGTTTGACAATGAGTATTTGAAATCGTTATGTTTGAATGTACATGGCCAACAGGTGCGGGGTTTTCACGAGGGCCAAGGGCAGATGGCCGAAAGCCCCGAGTCGATACCGGCCGCTGCAAAAGAAACAAAGTTTGTACGTGTACAAATAATAAGAGTAGTTCTCTGGCATGTTGTTATCATTTTAACAGGCGTATTTGAAACGACTTGGCATATTTCTGACATATTTCTCGGGGGCAGCTTTATTTCAAGTTGTACAACTTTGTTGTGACTTTAGGACGACTGAAGCATACTAAAACGGACAATAAAAATCGAAACAAGTTTGTTGTGGGACGGAGCAAGTTTGGTATGGGTCGGAATGTAAACATCATAATTAATTCCTTAAATTATGGACTAAATGAATGAATGCAACAAATTGTTCTTTTTATGGAAGTTACACTACACTTTAGGCAAGGCAGGCTTGAAAGCACATTTCATTTCAACGGAACATCCAAACCTTCTTCGCTGCATTCAAAGAGTTTATAAAACTTCCATATAAGAAGCTCCAATTAACAGGACGTGATGAAGATGATGAAAATTAAGAGGAGAAGTTGATGATAGTGAAAATTACACGTCTAATTATGCAACTCCTTCTGGTGTCAGAGATCAGCTTTTTGGTAAGATAATTTTTGCTTTACTATTCTAAGACGCAATGCTACGCATAACTGTTCTAAAAATTCTTAATTTATAACCTGTTTACTTAGCCTATTGTTTATTTAGTGGGTTTTTGTATGTTGTGAAATTTTGAAGTGAAATGAACTAAACAGATCTGAACAGACATATCTGGAATTAAAATGCTAACAAACTTTACATTCGGCAGTTTCTCCAGTCACATAGATATCTTTAAGCACCTGTATTTAGAACTCCTTGACATGCAAATTATTTTTCATACAACGCAAAGAAACAGTTTGATAGTGATTATTCATTTTGGTTTCAGTTTTTCAATTAATTATGATTTTTTTTCGATGTTATTCCTAAACCCAGCCTAGAGAAGTGTTAGCTACATCGAGGAAAGAACATGTTGACCCTTGATGAAAAGCACGTTACAATGCAACTTATTACCTAGACAAAATTAGGAGCAAGTAAGAAACATTTTGTAGCAAAAACGTCCGTATAACAGAGTCCAGAAAAATTGTTAAACTTCCTCCAAATAAAACATTCAAAAAGGCAAACCTTCCCAACCAAACAATAGAAAATAGGCGTGGCTTAAGTGTCATAGACGCTTCTATTGTTTTTCGAGGACCTCCCTCCGATCAATGGCCGTGCATAATGTTTTCCTGACTTTGCCGTACATCTAGACCACACGTTATACTCGGGTTTAAATTTCTTATCCAAAATTGTTGCATACATGCTAGAGTCCTTGGTTGCCTCCGGGAAGTTTTGTTATCAGTTGCAGACTAAGACCGCCCTTCCTTCCTTCCGCTTGGGGCAATGTTAAACAAGTTCCTTCTCTTCAAACCATGTTTCAAATGGTGTGCACCAATGGGTGTCAATAACAAGAGAGAACAGTTAAAATCAGGAAATAGAATCCTAGCTTCTGGGTTTTCAACAGTCCTATAAAAGATCAATGTTATTATGATTATTATAATATTAATTATTATAATATTTCGATTGTCGTTTTTGAACTACACCCTTTTTTGGTGATATCCTGTGACTTCTGAAAGAGTGATGACGTAATATTCCTATTGCAGAGTACCAAATACCATTGACGAATTGCAGTAAATTGCAGTTAGGCAATTTCAAGCACATGGAAACTTTGAGAGGAGTTTTGATAACAGCGATGGCGATTGAACGATTTAATGAAATATATGATAAATATATCATTCCCTGCCCTTTGTGTGATTGATGTGCCACCACAAAATGTCAAAATTCCATTCAGTAAACCACTTTGACATAGAACTTCTTGAAAGGGCTTCCGTATCCCACAATTTTTAGACTTCGCTGAAGGTTTGGGTCAATTCTCTTGATAACTTTTCCATTTCCAGCTGTGTTAAATGACGCAAGTCTTTTGGCTTCCATCCACATCGAGCAATTAATAACTGTACTGAAGTCCGTTGCCGGTTTTGATATTACATTACTCGTTTCTCGTTACACCCCTTATTAACTTTGATTAGAACGACCGTGACGTGTGTAACGGAAGCTTGTAGCAATAGAGGACTCGGCCCTGATTACGTCATCAGTCTATCGGGAAGACACTAATCATCGCTATTCGGGTCAAAATTATACCCTTGATGAATCTACTGGGATACTCGTTTCCATATATGATTTCTTCAATCATGTGTAGATCGTCTTAAAACATGGGCTCCGACGCAAGTTGGAAAGTGGGGGGGCCAAGGAAGATTTTAACAATTACACGCTTTTTTATAAGGAACCTACCACAAGGCCTAGTTCCAAAAGTTTCTTATTCGTAGACACCAAGTCATCAGATTTTAGTACAAAAAGTTCCTTAAAAGTTCCTTAATTTTCACTGCACATCAATAAGCCTTAACACTTAATAGAGTGTGGGGTGAGATATTATATGTGGAAACAACTCAATAAAGCACTTGACACACGAATAGCAAACAATCTATGCGAGTATTGGCTGCAAATGGATGGAACGGGCTTTTTAGCTCTTGATGCTTGCAGTTATAAAACATTTTCAAATGGAAAAGTTACTTAAGGATTTCGTTTTTAGTAGTATAAGTTCTTTAAATATTTCGGCCTTTTACATGTATGTTCCTTATAAAGTGGTTCCTTATGAAAAAAAAGCGTGTATAACAAATATTTAGAAAAGCTCTATTGTTTTACAAAAAGTGCGGGGGCCGTGGCCCATTTCGTCGGAGGCCCTGTAAAAGCATTTCTTTGTTCGTTTTCGGGTACTACTCGCCAACCCCTTCAATGCTGCTTCTCAGTGGTTTGGCTAATCAAGGTCCATAGAAGTCGCTCAGGGGCGAGTCTCGACTGAAAAAAATTAGAGGGGGGGGGGCATGAAAGAAAATCTTTTCTAGTAGTATACGGACATAATGTGTTTACAAAATAACGCTTGAGATTATATTAATCTTCTTGTCTCAAAAAGTTTGAAGATATGAATTAATGCAAGCGGCAGTTTCATACCAAGAATTGCGTACAAAGCACATGGGCGGAAACACTAACCAATAGCAAACAATTTTCTGAGATAAGTGGGGGGTCAATGGAGGGGCGGACGAAGATTCCCGGGGGGAGTCGCCACTGAAATCGCTGCAAGATTTACAGGACTCAACTGCTGCAAAAACTCCACAATATTTGGAAAATCTATTTCCAACCTATCTAATCGTGTCTGGCTCAGTGCACAACGATTGCTCACGGGCACTAAAATCAACTCACTGTCAGCATGCCAAATCAGTTAGGGATATTTTTAATTCGTGGAATTTCTTGAATGTTTTACGAAAAGTGCATTTTGAAAGAAAGAAGACCTTTCAAAGATCAAAGAACTAAGGACAAGGAGATGTTTCAGATGAACAATGAACTATTTTGCTCAGAACGATGTTTCATTATTTCAAAAATTGGATACATGTGAATGAAGGGCTAAGAATAACTTAAAAAGCGTTGGTTGAGTTAACAGAATCACTCTTGAATCAATGTTTTGTCAGCTGAAAAAGCAAGTGATACTGCGAACAGGGCCTCCGACGAAGGGGCGGGGGGCGGGGGGGGGGCCATGACCCCCTCATTTTTTTGTAAAACAATAGAGCTTTTTTAAACATTTTTTGCTATAATTGTTAAAATCTCCCTTGGCCCCTCCACTTCCAACCTGCGTCGGAGCCCATGGCGAACATGTATAGGTACTGTAAAGCACTTTACAGTATTAACATGCCAAAGTGGATAAGGCCACCATTTGTTAGCAATGATCATAAGACTTCATTAGATTGATGTCATTTGTAGTTGTAGTTGCATGCATACAGACGTGTGAGCCCTCTTTGAAATGAAAGGGTCGTTCATGGCACATCATTATACAACCCATGAGCCAGGCTATGGCCTTGGAGAAGTAGATATGGTGTCTTTAAGCCGAAAAAGCTTGATCAATTATTGACCGAAAACATATTCGGGTGATAGGGAATATGACCATGTTTTACCTACGCCCTTCAGGACAAGGAGAAATTCACTCTTGCAAATAGTGTACGGGATTTCCACGAAAACAATAGGATTTCCAGGGATTTTTTTATAAAACAATACGATTTTCACAAAAGGTGTATGAGGAGATGTGAAAGATTTTCAAAACAACGGGATCAAACTCTTGTTTTTAGGGTGACGGTGATTTGCTCCTCGCTGCAGGGGAAACCTGATTCGCCACTCCATTCGCAGCAAGGCAAATCCGGTGTGATACGGAAGTGGACGGAATTTACCCGGACGTAAGCGGAGGCATGCAGAGCGGGTTAAACCTGATAATACACTGCAAACGAGAGAGAACGGCGAGCCTCGAAAGGCAAGTATAAACTTTTTGGCATTGTATACGAAATTAGCGTCTTATCTTTTTTTCTTTGTCACCACTAGTCTGTTCTATTACAAGTCTGCTCTGACCCCTATGCCTCCTCACGTCAATATGGATGCCGCAAATCCAAACTCAAACACAACAAAATGTTACAATAATACATCATTACAGGAATATGTTGGTTTGTGAAGCGCTCCGTGGAGTTGCACCGGTCATTTGCAGCAAATTTGTGCCAGGCTAGAATTGATTTCGATACTAGCAATTTTCCAAAAGAATGTTTCGTGTTACTATGCTTTAAACAAGGGTTTCTCTGCCTTAGGAAAAGACAGCTAAATGATTGGCATGTTATGATTTTGCATCTTCACTGTACATCTTATGCTCCGTGAATTGATAGTATGTAGCCTGGATGCAGAGGAAAGTCTGATTGGCTTCTTTCAAAAATCATCATTGAAACCAAAAATAAACAGGACATAATTAATAAAGTTTTTGGAGAGCACTTATTTTGTTGGTTAGTTATTGGTTAATGTTTCCACCCATGTGCTTTGTACGTAGCTTTTGGTATGATTGCTCAGGCATTCTCTCTAAACTGATGCATGCATTAATTCATAGCTTCATATTTTCAGACAAGCTGATTTATATCATCTTTAAGTAAGGCACTATTTTGTAAATATACTGTGTCAGTATACTACTGTCCCAGGATTTTCAGTGATGCCCCCCCCCCCCCCCCCAGTTTGCATGGTTTTGGTATATATTTGTGAGGCTGGTTTGGTATAAGTATTGGCTGGTATGATTAAGGCTGTGTTAGACCTTTGCAAATAAAACCAGCTAGTGCTCACATTTAGTACAAGGATAGCCTAAGGGCTTCAAATAAGATGAGATGACATAAGTTAAGATGAGTTCCCATTCTCATTACCTTGAGGATGATGTATTTTCAAAATCAGAAAATAATTCAATGATACTGGCTTCAAAGGAAGAGTATTTTGTGCTTGCAAGTTTTTCTGTAGAGTATTAGATACCCTAATGTTTTGCATATAGAACTTGGCTCCTAACAACTACAAAGGGATATAATCAAGTAGAGAGGCTTTGCGTTTTGACAGCCTATATATTTTGCATAGCCATGGCTGTTTCAAGAATCAATGCAATATATTAATTTAGGCATATGTCTCCAGGAAAGTTAATATGAGTTTAATCTATGCATCACAGCAAAATAACAAAAGCAGTTATAATGACGTCATCATAGGTTTATCAGCAGAACAAGCTGTCAGTAGGGGGCATCTAAGCCACAACACAGAACAGGTAAAGAGCTGGAGAGAAACTTGTCATTTTTGTTGTTAAGGAATGCTTTGTTAAGAAAAGAGGAATCTTTTTCCAGGTATTAAGACCTGCCAACTAATAATGGCATCTTTTTATAAATCTGCACTAGGTTGTTGTGCATATATATATATATATATATATATATATATATACTTTCTAAATATATATGTATATATATATATTTAGGCTTCTTCGTTTTAAGGAATTTGCATGTAATTTTTTTTATAAAAGTGGTGTAGATTCAAATTTAAGAACCATCACTCCAGATTAAGGCCAAAACGTTTTGTGGTGCACAATTTCAAAATTTCCTCAGTGTATGCAAACGTTGGAAAATGACCAAAAGCTGACAAAATAAATAGCTAGCTGTGAACCAAAAACATCAAATAAATAAATGAAGAGCGCGTGATTGGCTAACCTTTTCTCACAATGGTGAAACTTGAAAGAATCTAATCAGCTAATCAGATGTCCCTTCTCTTATCAGCCTTGCAACCTGTGTGTAATTTGATTTTACCCTACACATCCCATCAAATTTTCCTTTGCCGTTTCTTCCCAATTTTCAGACATTGCCACGACCTGTCGAATGTTCCCTGAATTTTAACATGCCTCGTGGTACCGCAACGAAATTGATATGTCGAATCGATATAGTCGATTAGGGCATTGTCATGTTTCATCAGTTACACTCAAAACATTTACTGTACACACCGTGGAAAAATCTGAGGGCTAGGCACATTCAAGAGAATTTAGCTTGCGCAAGATGGCACAAGTGGCACTTCGCTTGCGAAAGATGGCACGAGTGGCACTTTGCTTGCGAAAGATAGCACGAGTGGTGCTTTAGCAAGGGTCTCCCGTTTATGCCCAGTCATTACCCATCGTTCATAATTCACCCACCAAGGACCAAGACAGGCCTTCTAAGCAAGCAGGACCAAGACAGGCCTTTCTATCGATAACTTTTCATCTTAGCTTTGACTGATCCGTGGTAGTTTGGTGTGCGGGTCTTTTTGGACCTTTAGATTTTAACGATTGTAGATATGCAGAAGAAGATCTTTACATCGTGTGACTGTGAGGAAGGGTATGGCCATTGAGCCCATACAGTCATAAAACAAATTTTACGATGCCGTACTTTGCTATTATTGCTTTGTAATTGAATTAAGTTCCCTTTTACATGCAGGGTGTCCACCAAAGTTGATCAACCATGCGATTCACACTGCGTTTGGTGCTTGGAGTCATAGGTAGCCTGGCCTGCCTTTCCCTGGCATCATGTCAATGCGAATACGATGGGAAGACGTTCCAACCGTATGTCACTGTTTACAATGTGTACGACAAGCGCAATAACTGGTGCTCCATTGGAATATGCAAGCCGAGTGGTAGCATTTGGAAGCTTATAGACCTCTCCTGTCGCCGCACAATCGCTCCTACAGAGCTGACAACCACCAGGCGAACAGCAACAACAACTAAAACAACGAAGCAAACGACAACGATTCCAGAGGGAGCTGTCGGTACCTGCAATTATAAAGGCAAGGAATACTCAGCAGGCAGTGAGGTGTTTCGTGGCATCGAGAAATCAAAAGGCACATGCTACGTACTCATCTGCTCAACCAAAGGAGAAGTAATTGTTAGTCGCAAAACACAATGCAAACCAAACCCACGACCAGATCCGGGACCAACGACTAAAGCCGTTGAGGAACAGACTGCAGCGCCTGAAACATTTCCTCCAACTACTTTACCAGTAGAGACAACAGCTCCTACAACTGTTCCATTTACTCGTCCACCTGGCTGCTACAGCGATGGGAAATACTACCAGCCTGGTGCAGAGATTTCCAAAGGTTATGATGAGAGATCTAATTGGTGCTATGGCTCTTATTGTGATAAAAGTGGTGAAATTATTCACTGGGATACATGGAATTGTAAGAGTACAACAGGACCACCTGAACCAGCTACAACGGCTCCTGAAACATTTCCTCCAACTTCTTTACCAGTAGAGACAACAGTACCTACAACTGAGGCCATCGAGGAACGGACAACACCTCCTACTACTGTCCCATTTACTCGTCCACCTGGCTGCTACAGCGATGGGAAATACTACCAGCCTGGTGCAGAGATTTCCAAAGGTTATGATGAGAGATCTAATTGGTGCTATGGCTCTTACTGTGGCGAAAGTGGTGAAATTATTCAATGGGATACATGGAATTGTAAGAGTACAACAGGACCACCTGAACCAGGAACAACGGCTCCTGAAACATTTCCTCCAACTACTTTACCAATAGAGACAACAGTACCCACAACTGTCCCATTTACTCGTCCACCTGGCTGCTACAGCGATGGGAAATATTACCATCATGGCGCAGAGATTTCCAAAGGTTATGATGAGACATCTAATTGGTGCTATGGCTCTTACTGTGGCGAAAGTGGTGAAATTATTCAATGGGATACATGGAATTGTAAGAGTACAACAGGACCACCTGAACCAGCTACAACAGCTCCTGAAACATTTCCTCCAACTACTTTACCAGTAGAGACAACAGTACCCACAACTGTCCCGTTTACTCGTCCACCTGGCTGCTACAGCGATGGAAAATATTACCATCATGGCGCAGAGATTTCCAAAGGTTATGATGAAACATCTAATTGGTGCTATGGCTCTTACTGTGATGAAAGTGGTGAAATTATTCAATGGGATACATGGAATTGTAAGAGTACAACAGGGCCACCTGAACGAAAAACAACGGCTCCTGAATCATTTCCTCCAACTACTTTACCAGTAGAGACAACAGGACCTACAACTGAGGCCATCGAGGAACGGACAACACCTCCTACTACTGTCCCATTTACTCGTCCACCTGGCTGCTACAGCGATGGGAAATATTACCAGCCTGGTGCAAAGATTTCCAAAGGTTATGATGCATCATCTAATTGGTGCTATGGTTCTTACTGTGATAAAAATGGAGACATTGTTCAATGGGACAAATGGAATTGTAAGACTACAACCACAACACCCACAACTGTCCCATTTACTCGTCCACCTGGCTGCTACAGCGATGGGAAATATTACCAGCCTGGTGCAAAGATTTCCAAAGGTTATGATGCATCATCTAATTGGTGCTATGGTTCTTACTGTGATAAAAATGGAGACATTGTTCAATGGGACAAATGGAATTGTAAGACTACAACCACAACACCCACAACTGTCCCATTTACTCGTCCACCTGGCTGCTACAGCGATGGGAAATATTACCAGCCTGGTGCAAAGATTTCCAAAGGTTATGATGCATCATCTAATTGGTGCTATGGTTCTTACTGTGATAAAAATGGAGACATTGTTCAATGGGACAAATGGAATTGTAAGACTACAACCACAACACCCACAACTGTCCCATTTACTCGTCCACCTGGCTGCTACAGCGATGGGAAATATTACCAGCCTGGTGCAAAGATTTCCAAAGGTTATGATGCATCATCTAATTGGTGCTATGGGTCTTACTGTGGTGAATATGGTGAAATTGTTCAATGGGACAAATGGAACTGCAAGAGTACAACAGGACCACCTGAACCAGAAACAACGGCTCCTGAAACGGTCCCTCAAAGATCGTCTGTTTCTGTAAAGACGACAGCGGCCATAACAACTTTGTTGCCAGTTATAAAGGATTGTTTTTATGATTCACGTACTTATAAACGTGGAAGCGTTGTCTATGAAAAATTTGATCCGTTGAGAAGTTGGTGCTACGGCCTTGTGTGTAATGAAAACGGAGGCCTGGTGTACTGGGACAACTGGAATTGCGTGAAACCACAGACAACTCCAAGGCCTCTTCTTGGATCTTTGAAAGAGGTTAGCAGCTTGAAGAAGGAAGGAGAGGGTGAGGGAATAGACAGACAGAACAAAGCAAATGGCTGTTTCTATGATGGCGCTATGTATGAGAGGCGACAGTTCATCAGGAATATTTGTGAGAATAAAGGTCGTGATTCGAAATGCAGCCTGCTTTTCTGTAACCAAGACGGGGTCGTCGTGCCAAAACGTATTCATGACATTACTCGAGACAAGAGCCCTGGGGAACCTGGGAGCATTTTCATCAAAAACTAACCGGAAGGGTAAAGATCCAATTTTGTCTGTAATGGAGGTGGTCTACTTCTGTGTTCAGCATCTTTGTGCTTCGAAGCTGTAATACTTTTATAACTAAATCTTTTATTTTATATAAAATGAATATTTTCCTTTAAGATTTAGCTCAGATTCTTTATATTCATATTTGAATTTTTCATTGATATATCATTAATTATGAAGGAGAATCTGGCCAAGAGAATAAACAATTAGACAAACAAGGTTAATCTACATTAAATTTCTGTCTTGCCTAGTTGTGTTTCATTTTTCTTCTGCAAAAACTGGTTGATAAACAGTGCCACATTTTTTCGCATCTCTTCATACAGAAAAGCATTCTGGGAATAGTGGTTTGGCAGTTTTAATCACGCCAACATCAAAGGCTACTTTTCTGTATTAATTGACTTCGACACTGAGCCACTAAAATTAAGATGAATTGAAATATAAATCTGCGGCTCGTTCTTTTTCTCTGCGTCAAACAAGGAAGAATCGACAGAACATTTTCGAGAGAATATCATCAAACCCCCTTGCAACATACAATTCAATAGTGTAGTTGCACTAAGATAAAAAAACATCCTATAAAAATGTTCCAGCATAAAAAACGACAAGATAGAGTACTTGTCAGAGATCAGATGCTCTCAGTCCTTCTTCGATTTAGATTTACTTCCACAGACCAGTGAAAACAGCAACCGCATTGCTTTACAGAAGACGTACAGCACCAGAATTAGCACTGCAACCAGGAACGCAACCACATCGACGCAGTAGTATTGGAACCAGTACAGACTGTTTGCGTTGGACTTCAAATGAGGCAGGCGTCCGCCATTATCAAGTGTGTATTGAACGAGATCCCCAGCTCTCTCCACACTTGATTTAGGCCAGCTTCGCAACTGCTTTGAGGCAATCAATGCATGCTCTTTGTAGCTGAAAGAAGAACTTGTTGTGATTACAAGCTCAAAAAGCTTGGCTCTTGAGGAGAGGGTGTGTCGATATTTGCAGGACAGTTATCGTGAATCATAAACAGTAATAAACTGGAAACATGATCTTGGGATTCACCGCTAAGAAGCAGACATTTATGGCTTTTTTCATTTGGTTTTCAAATTTTACAAAGAAAATTTCTCGCTTCGATCCATTTTGTCTTTGATTGAATCTTCATAACATGAGCTGGCAATCCAAAATTATCTGATTATCCAAAATTAAATTATTATCCGCATTGCATCACAGACTTCTTTACATTCGCCAACTTTACCCAAAACCTAGAACTTGAGCCTGCCAAAACATTCGTGTGCTCCTTCGACATCAGCAGTTCGTTTACAAACGTGCCCCTAGATGAGACCATAGGGATTTGCACTGATGCTTTGAATCGTGGCGATCTTTATTGCGCACCATTCCCAGAGGAAGTTTTGAAAGAGCTCATGCAAATTGCCACTCGCGAAGTGGAATTGAGTTTTGGGGACTTTATGTATAGACAAATTTATGGAGTAGCAATGGGTAGCCCTTTGGGTATCATCTTTGTCGCCTTTTATGAAAACAAGCTTTTTGCACAAATTAATGAACCCGTGGTTTTTTCGCTATGTCGACGACACGTACGACTGTTCACCATCCTAAGAAGACTCCCAACAAACGTCCTATTTTGTCCTTATCTTGTTCCAACTATCTTGTCCCTATCACTTTGAGCTTTAGAAGGCATGCTATCAAAAACTGCAACAAAACCATAAATTTCCAGGATGAACAACTCAGATTTGTACCAAACTCTAACGAGCAAAATTAGTAGTTTGTATTTACCTAGAATTGTAAATGACTTCTTCCATTGTCTGCTGCCATGTTTCCGAATCAGCATTCAAAACGTCGATCACTTTTGCAATTTTAACTTTCTTTGCAAACAGGATTGCATTCTGGATGCGTTCATCGCCAAACGGCGCAGCTACGGTTGGCACACCGTGATACACGGCTTCGGCTGCACCATTTAGGCCCATGTGACTGACAAAGGCCCTAGTCTTTTCGTGTCCCAAAATGTCATTTTGTGATATCCATTTGAGAACTTTGAGATTTTTCGGGATTTGCATGCCTTCTGACGCTAATGTAAAATGAAATAAATACCTCAAACGAATTGAAAAATTAGTTCCTGTCCTCAAGGCGTGCTCAACACTAAGAAGAATGTATGTGAAGGGTGGGAGGATAAACATTTTCATTTTCCCCCAGATCTGCATATTGAAGGGGAAGGTCACTATTCATAAACCCTATCATTTATACATCCGGATGAGCCTATTATGCGTCCGGATGGGACCACTATGCGTCTGGATAAGGTTACTATGAGTCCGGCTATAACCACTTTGCGTCTGGGTGAGATAATTATGCGTCCGGATGAGTCTACTAACGTCCGGATGAATCTACTAACGTCCGGATGAGATATCTATTCATCCATATGAGATAACTATGCGTCCGGGTGAGTCTACTATGCATCCGGATAAGATTACTATGCGTCCGGATGAGTCTACTGTGCGTCCGGATGAGACCATTTTACGTCCGGACGAGACTTCTATGCGTCCGGATGAGACCACTTTGCATCCGGATAAGATTACTATGCGTCCGGATGAGTCTACTATGCGTCCGGAAGAGACCGCTTTGCATCTAGATAAGATTACTATGCGTCCAAACGAGTCTATATGCGTCCGGATAAGACCTCTGTACGTCCGGATGCGACTACTTTGCGCCGTATAGGGGTAGAGAATGTATTTGTCCTCTGAATTTTACTTTTAGAAACAGGTTCCACTTTGTGGGCTCTCAAAAACCGACCATAAAACCGACACATCAAAAGAATGAAACAATTTTCAAGCTAAAAACCCACTGAATTTACCAGTGAAATGATTCGCCATGAAAGGCTACAAACGTATATGATGTTAACTGAGAGGTACTCACATTTAAGTTTCCAAATGAACTTCTGTTTCATGCGCGAAATAGCAGTCAGAACTCGCTCAACAATCACCGGGTCGATAAGGGCCACCGAACTGCCGAAAGAGATCAACACTACGCCATGCTCTCCCGAGCTTTGCATGAAGGCTTCAAGCTCATCTGTTAAGGCTTTAGGTGGTCTTGCTAAAAATGGTCCAACATAAAAGATATCTGAAAGAAAAAATGGTAAAGAAATTTAATGGGATTCTGTGTGAAGAGATACATTAACAAGTTGATGCTTACACACTTTTTTCTAAGAAAACCAAATTTTTTGCCGAGCTTCAATATTGTTTAAAATGATCCATTTTGAGCCTAAGAGTATTTTGAAATTATTCTTGCCAAAAACAAGGTGTAAACTTGCCTTACGAGCAAAGAAATGTTTTGAGCCACAATACTCTTATAGATTTTATTCGTATAGAAAAAGAGTGTGCTTTTAAAAAAATTTGATAAAGCTAGTAAAAACAAGTCAGAAAGTGTTTTGAAAATAATAATCGTCATTTCACCCTAGCAATGGTACGTACTAGGCATTAACGGATGCGCATACTGGTATGCAAAATCGAGTGGACTTATGATCATCTCCGTTTTGGCAAATATTTCAGAGAAACTCCCTTTGCTCTTCCAGCCATAAGCAGCTTGCAGTTCTCTGAAATAATAATTTGTCAGGAGCTCCATTCCAAAACCAAATAATTTGTACATAATGAAATTCATAGTTCGAGCAAAGAAGTTCATTTCATCGGTGTAGCTGGAAAAAAAAGAAGGGACATTGCTTGGAGTGCTTGGTCCGTCGGTGAAATGAGTTATGAGACAATAGCTGGCAGTTGTTAGTGTTACAATTGGTTTGTCAAATATGTCAGCGACATAATAACTACAGAACGTTAAGGATATAGTGACTATCAAGTCCGCCTTTTTGATCTCTTCCAGTGTATTGTTGTTCTTCAGCATTGCGAAGCACGCATCAAGCATATGGCCCAATGACTTGTTCAAGATATCTGTTGTTTTGAGGAATCCGTGCGGAGCAATGACCTTGCCAATCAAACCGTTAAGTTCCTGAGCAAGTTCTCGCTTTTGAAGTTGGTACTGGACGTGTTTGACCGGGCTCTTCCGTGTTCGCAAGAGGTCGGTAGTCAAGATTGATACCTACAAGTATTGAAATAAACAAAGTTTAATTTTAGAGTATACAATGGTTGTTATATTAAAATGTGCATATTCCAATGGCCATGTTTCATTCTTTCAAGGAGAGTGGATGTGTAACAGTCTTGCCGGACATGAGGCTGTACATTAGCAAGATGAACAGGAGACCATGTAGTTTTTAAGCTCCATCGCGAACTGTCTTTAAGTTTGTACCCATGTTCTCGCTTACAATGTACGGGGGTTGACTGCAGGGATTTCCTATCAGTTTACAGCTGCATGGCAGCGGACGCACGAAAGAGGATCACCCGGCTGTTTGTGTCTTACGACACTTCTCTCTGCTCCGCATCCCCGTTCCATGTCCACCGATTCATATGCCTCTCTTTTCCTTGCTTCACTTTACAGATTTCATGTCCTGCACACAGAGATCCAGCCCATTTTTTATGACTATTACCCTTTCCACAGGTGTTGAAATATAAAGACCATAAAATTAAACGCTATTCAAAAATCAAAAGTCTGTTAACCTGCTTCTGTTACTTGGTTAAGCTGTCTTTCCACAGTCTTCAAAGCATAATTTACCTTGAAACAAGCAACAAACCTCGTTTCCCCTGCGAAGCATCTCTTCTGCCAGCTCCAAAGAATTGAAGTACGGGCTGTTTGCAAAGTGGAATGGGATAAAAACGATTTTCGATGTTTTGGTTTGAGAGGCCTTGAGTGTGTGTAACATTGTAAAGGCAACATGAGATTGCAGCAACATCCGAATCCAAGAAAAGGTAGCCATTTTCAGTGTTTGCAAGTGATGATTGAGACTTGCGCCCAGAAGCTGACAGTGAATGCCTGAACGACTCCTTTGATTGAAGGACAATAAAGTTCAATACAGAACTATTCATAGCCAAAATTAAGTTCTAAAGAAATTAGGCCCTCGATAATAGCACAAAGCAGAGGATTCGATGCCACGCAGTCAAGTACAATCATACTAGATCTGTTTGCTCAACTCCTAGGCCTATGATGGTACTGACCACGTGGTTCATTTTTCGGAGGGAAAGTCTCCATGGGACGTGGCTAGTAGACAGAAGTCAAATGCTCCTTCCCCTGCACGTTGTTGAAGAGAGATATAGGGTTTGGTTATTATGAGAATTATTGTTCGTCTTCAGGTTAGGACGAAAGCATCTCTAGATGCTCGATTCTAAAGAAAAGCCTGGTTTATTGGTATA
The DNA here is from genome assembly GCA_003864495.1 of Nemopilema nomurai. Lineage (NCBI taxonomy): Eukaryota > Metazoa > Cnidaria > Scyphozoa > Rhizostomeae > Rhizostomatidae > Nemopilema > Nemopilema nomurai. Next base: position 700,042 of record ML133461.1, on the reverse strand, counting down.
GACTGTTGACCTTCAAGATAGATACGTGTAACGTCAAAGACAGAGTTACATCGTCAGTCGAACTGATAGGCTACATCATTAAGCTGCTGCTTATACAGTGGTCATCTAACTCTTGCGGTCCCGGCAGCACCTTTTCCAAACGCACATGCTAGGCCTTTTCCACTTCATATGTCAATCTATTCTATAATTTTGAAAATTACTATGCTTTGGAAATGACTGAGTATCCCTTCAGGGATTGAAGCCTTTCTTTTATATAACGGTAACGATAAGAAGGTTGCCTGGGCCAAAAGAGAAAATCGATAACTGAGCCGGCAACTAAGTGATTAATTTAATCTCAATAATATTTACATCCCCGCTCCAAGATTTACAGCATTGTTCATTGGCTGTGCAAAGTGGCATACTGGAAAAACCAGACCCCATGACAATAGGACCCCTATGGCCCTTAGGACATTAACTACGATGGATCAAAAAGGACCCTTAACGACTACATGGATTTCCGCTACCCGAGAGCCATTTCTTACAACGCTCAACTCTCATAATGAATGGGGAAATTCATATTCTTTCGGAAGCCAGGGGAATTGCTCACGTCTGATTTCTTCAGGGCCCGACTTTACTACCCTTGGACCTCTCTACAATCTAGAAGCATCGCAGAAAGATTTCTTAATGACTCAAATATAGATCGCTTTTTTTACAATAGAAACATTTTTGGTACCATTCCCAAGAGGAAATTCCCCAGGATTTCTTCACCAAGTACAGACATAAATTGATTCTCTACTTCATAACATATATTTAGGAAGTTTGGCAATGAGCGTTTAGTGAAATATGTTCATAAACTGAGTAATGGCGTTCCATAATTATATGGAGAAAAAAGGCTTCAAAGCGTAACAAACACTCAATGACATTAACAAAACCATTGATAACAAAATGCACAATAGATATACGCCTTCGTAAACATTGGTCTAGAAATTGAAAATTATCCAAGCAAAAAATTATTTACAGCAATATTTCTCTCGTGAAACATCTGATAAAAGACCATACGATCATTGTCAAAGAACTAGTTACGTTGTTTCGGTGAATCGCAAACGCTTATTGCCAACACGACACTGGATTCACTTTGTCCAGCCCCGGTTTGTCGCATCACTCTCGAAAGCAAGAATGACAAACAACGACAAAAAAGATAGCTAAAAATATGTACTTTAGTTTGCATACACGGAACGTTACCGCAAAAACATAGCGATGAACGGGGTTAATTTCAGGCAAATGAATCCAGCATCGCTTTGGCAGCACATAACATCGCACAATTAACGTACGACAATAATAATAAAAACATCTCTCTCTAAGAATAGATCATCTACGATTTCTGAGCGCCCATTTGTGGTAAAAATCCTGTATTGCCCGGTGCATCGTCATAATGCATAATGCTCATATAAATACGTTTCAACATCAACAACAACAACATCACCTCTCTTTGCATTCTTTGTCTTCCTAATCAAACGCATTTTGGGTCATAGTTTGACTAACCTCCCGGAAGGGACAAGAGAATTTGGACGTTCTTATATTTAAAAATACACTCTCGGAGCAAAGGAGGGGGGGTTGTTTCAAAGTATTTTACAGGCTGTTAACGATAAAGCGAGGCACCAGTATAAAAAGAAGGTTATTACGTCGTTACTTCGACACTATCATCGTTCTTATCCAGATATCCGCTTCGCCTCCTTGGGCTGCAACCACCCGGCGATCGAGGCTGACTCACCAATGAATCCGAGGCAGAATAACTGAAACGGCCCGAGGATGCGCTTTGCGCAGCAGGCAGTCCTTCGCCACAGGGTGCGGGCTGGAAATCATCCATAGTAAACTGCAGTTCGTTTGAAGCCGAAAATCCCCTTTCATCTACGTCATCACCATCATCAGAAGTCGAAGGATAACGCTGCTCATTTGTGACCCCCCTAAGCTGAACGCCTTCTGAAACATCGTTCCTTTCGTGTTTATTTGAAGTATCCTCTTGGTCCCCCTTATCTTTCAGACATTCGCTCGGTACTTTAGAGTCCAAGTCTAAACGATGACTTAACTCACTCTCCTTCGTGGCTGCTAACCCAACATGCGCACTGGAGGCTTTCGATGCACCCGGCTGGACATCTTCGTCGTTAAGAACCTCTGTAACATCATTAGCAAAATGCACCTTGAGTGAAAATTTAGTGCTCTTGCGTCCATCTTCCGAGGGCTGAGAGTCCAAAACCTTCCTTTCATCGTCACATTCTAGCTGCTGCTTTTCTTCCCCATCAATTGAGCCTGGTTTGGCGAAACCTGTTCCCAGCCCACGAGGCGTCACACTTGATCGAATGTCGCTAAAACTGGATGATGACGTCATACTTTTTGGTGACTGCAAGTCATGCTCACTATTGCTTCGGCTCATAGATTGAATTGAATTTGAAGTGGAGTTACTGAAGAAGAGGCCACTGTCACCCGCCTCGTTCACAGTTCCATTCAGCGATGGGCAACTCTTGTGCCTTCTTTGATACAACTGCGAATTTTTCTGTTCGTTTTCGATGTCATCAGTTCTTCTGTCCACGTGAAAAGAGGCAACATCAACAGTGTTTGTCGAGCGGAGATATGGGATCGATTTCGTACGCCTGACGTTTGACGTTTTCGTGGCTAACAACTGTCCCTTCTCAAAATACCGCTATAAAAACAAGTCAAGCAAAAGACCCTGCTAAAAGATGTTTGCAAATTTTAACCCGAAAATTCCTAGTACCCAAAATCTGAAGTCTTCCTCTAATTTTGATGGTAATCATTGCGACCCAAGCATTGCAAAGGTAAGTAACCTTTGCTCGATATATACTTTCAAGTTCCTAATTGTAAGGGGGGTCTAATAAAAAGGGTGGTTGGCAGCTTTTTACAAAACCCCAGAATAGGGGTCATAGTAGATTGAAATGCTCAGACTTTTTGAAGTCTTTACCTAAAAAGGGGGGGGGGGGTGACTTTTTGCATGAAATACATAATTAGCAAAGTTATGGAAATGGAAATGTTAATGAATGTAAATGGGTATGCAAAAGTTTTTTAAAATGAAGTTCACCCCCACCCCCTACAACTAGGAACTTGGAGTAGAGCAAATGGTTGCGGGTAAAGGAATTTGGCCTGCATGCACAATGATTTCACTGTTGACTTTGTGTAGATAGATAGTGCTGTGTAATTTTCCATCACAATACGTTGCCCTGGGGAGCATTCTGAAAAAGCGTTGAACAACACCTTCCTCCAGGCCAAATAGCTTCTAGACTTTTATACTAAAATTACAATTCATGCTTGCATTGTTTTCGTGTATGTTGCTATACAAACTAAGTAAAATCCATCCTTCCCCACCCGGTAGCGAAAATCCTTGTCAACACAAGAATAAAATGAAATCACATGACGTCACAGTAGCCTCTTTAACAATCAGATTCGTCAACACATACCTTTCGCTCATTGATTTCTGACCTTACTCGTGGAATTTCAAAGAACGATGCCGGTGGCTGGAGACCTAGAGACAGGAAGCTTTCAACCACAGAAACGTGGAGATCCAGTTTCTTTGCCGCCTAAAAGACAATGAACCTTTACAGAGTGCAATCAAAAATCGAAAACTACTTATACAATGCCAATAATACATACGAGTTATTCTTCACATAAATTGTTCAGTGATAACAAGAAATTATCAGTAGAGCAGAATTACTTTGGTCAAGGGAAGCCGATAGATATTTTCAGACATGACGTCATAAAAAAAATAAAATCAACATGCAGGTTTTGAGGTCATATTTTCAGCTGCTATAAAAAAATCTGAGGACAGTATGATTTGACTGTACCAGCTCACTCGAATGCGTTTCTACTTTTATATGAGGAACTAATGTATCGAAAGTCTTTGCTTCGAAAAGCGGATTTTGCTACAAATGGTAGAATGAAGAAATGGGAAATCATAGACGAACGTCACATGTGGGAGTGGCGTGGATCAATTTAGCCAGATTTACAAATTTCAGAACATCCCCAAAAAATTAACGAACTCCATTTAAACACAATCAAATCAATTTTGTACTTTGCGGTACAAAACTTAACAGTAGCTAGAAATAGGGGAACGAGTTTTGCCAGACTGGTTAAACTTGAAAAAATCCAACTCTTTGTTCCCATTCTCTATTCAATTTGGGTGACAGCTACTAATACATAAATCAAAGATACCATAAATTATCTTTTAAGCCCCCCGAGGGGCTTGTTGTTTCTCAGCACTTTAAAGGGGGGGGGCTTATAAGAGAGGGGCTAAATTGAGAGGGGGGCTTAAAAGAGAATTTACGGTATGTTATGAGGCAACCACTACATACAAAGGCTGCTTCAGTGTAACCTCGTTAAATGTTCCTTGAAACACATACGCTTGAGAGATATCGTTAAATAACGCAAATTCACCTCGACTGAATGGTGTTTCTTGCGTCGGCCCCGTTTACTCGGTCTTCTTTGCACGCCACTGTAAATACCTTCGTCTTTCGGCCTCTTAGAGTGTTGTACTGGACAGTAAAATATTAAATCAATTAATTAAACAAGAACACATCAAGAGTAACTAGTAAAATCATAAATTTCAAAAAGATATTTTCAAACCAGACCATGTCTACATCAAGCCCAAATATGAAGCAAGCAATAATTTTTTGTCCTTTCCTCAAAAAGTAAAGAAGAAACAATAAGATGGTTCTCAAAGAATCCTCTTTCCTTCCATGCGTGTCGCATCTCAAGTGCTCATTTGCAATAAGAAGAAAGCTAAAAATTCATAACAAGATGTACACTGTCCCTGTATAGCGTCACTATAAAGTCGTTCCTTGCAGCAAGGGTAAGCTACGCATTCTTTAGCGATCATTTGTGGGAACCCTTTTCTCGATGAATCCTTTCATTATACCAAGCCATACTGTTTTGTTTCATACCACCTTTTCTCTACGTGCTTTACCTCCTAACTAGGTTCCAAGCAGAAGTATGATGAGGACGAATAAAAAGACGCACCTCCTGTTTGTTGCTCGGATCCATCGACACCCTTCTCATCTGTTTGGATCTCGTATTTTTCCAGGTACGCCAGCAAGATATTACAGTGCATTATCTCTTCCTCAAACGGCTTCTTCTTCTCCGTTCTAAAGATAATCGAAAAGAACCTTAAAAAAGTGAATAAAAACGATGGAATAGGCAAACGTAAACCATATGACCACATAATACACTCAAAATCTTTGCATTATTTTTCAAAAAATAATACTACCTCTCATTAAAACAACCAAGTTTAAAAGGAGAGAAAAGGAACAAAAAGCAAAAATTTCAATAAACAAAATTAAAACTTACACAATCTGGAGGCCCTGACCGGGATTTATTTCTTTGGTTCTTGAATCTGGGTCGTTTAATAAATGTCCCCAGTGCCAATCTCTTCTTGTCCCGCCATCACGGTGCAGATTTTGGCTCTTTCTGTACTGCTCTGCCAATTCTCTTCTTTCTCTTAATAGCGAGTCTTTTTCTAAAAATATTCATGAAAAACATGATTATATCAATATTATATGCTTAACGAATAATTAATCATTATAATGAATCACGTGACATTCAATCTGTCACTTTCGGTAAAATTAATGTATCATACTGAATGTTATGCTGAAATGTTTAGTCTTTGAGTATTCAACTAAAGTGAAGACTATTTGTCTTGTCTCTCTCCAACCTTCTGACAAATAGCATTGGATTACACCAGGCTCCAAACAGTGTTTTGCATTGCCATTTGCATTCCTTTATTCAATACAAAAGTAATACATAAAAGTAATACACACCGTGCCATGATTTGCTCTTAGGCCAAGCATTGTTCAGAAATTAGCAGTAATGACGTATAACTTAAAAACCTCTTACTACTTAGCGTTAGCTGTCTGCAAAAGGAAGAACTTTTGACTGAAAAACGATACAATCTGGCGATCCAATATAGACAACGTACGATCTCGAAGCTGATCTCTTTTCGCCAGACTCTCCTTATACACAGCCCACTCTTCGTCCTCGGCCTTCTTGTGTTGGTCAAGCACAGATTTCGCTTCGCTCTCTTCTCGCTTTATTGAAGATATCAACCGAATATTCTCCTAAAGAAAAGTTGGTCTGGTTAAATTAAAATTGGAGATTGTAGAAAAGTACGTTTGGGTTTATAATTGAAGCCTCATCAACATGGACTGGGGGCGTAGGTAGCTTTTGTCGAATTCCGTGAAATTTGATCGAACAGTCTGAAAATGTCCCCTAAACGTCCCGTTTACCACGCTAGATTATCTTTGGCGATAATGCTGAAAAAGAATGATAATTGGCAAAAATTTAAAGACATCGCTAAAAAAACAAAAAGTATACAATAAATAAAGGTTGATTACATCTCGCTGACTTCTGAGATCTTTCTGCTTGCTGGTCAGAATTCTGACTTCCTCTTCCAATTCTTTCAGGTCTCTGAAGAGAAACAAAAATGTGAAATGAGGCACACACAAGCTGCCTTCGATGACAGCGCATTATAATGATCTCGATTTCTTCATTTACAAACTTAAACAAGTTGCAAAGCTACGACATGTCATGCTTCTGTCTGTTTCGACAAAGAGCTCAAAATACTTGTTGCTCAAAATACAAACTTAAAAACCATTCCAGATCAAAACAAAGCTACAAACAATACATGTTTTAAGATAGAAGGCAAAATTCGAACATATTCCTATTATGAATAAAAAAGAATTATTAAAGACCGAAAAGTCTTGATTACTATTTAGCAATTTTCAAAAGAAATCGTACTTAATTTTGGCTTTAGACATCTGCAAATCTGAAATTTCTTGTCGAACTCTTCGTTCTTCGGTGGCCTTGTATTGATTTTTTTGCAACTGAATCTCTAGTTTCCTACAACACCAAGAAAGACAGCCGTAAATTTTGATGTGAAGACATAACAACACTTGACGGTCATCAGTGCACTTGTGGACAACCTTGGCAATGCCAGTCCAAAGCCAGCTTTACTCGCTGACCAATGGGTCATACTTGTTTCGGAGCCTATTACACTTATCCTGCAGAGACAGACGAACTCGGTCAACATATCACAATAAAAAACATTGACATTAAGCCCTTTATCTTCATGTTTACGCCTAAAAATACCCATTAATCCCAACTTATACTCATTAATTGTAACAAGCGAACGTCCTCTAACAGCTTGATAATATTAATTCATACCCCTAGTGAAAGGCAGGTTTCCGTAAAGTTTTAACTTGAATAAAGCGACAGTTTTATTGCTGCTTGTTAACAAGAAGCCAATTGACTGCCAAAGCTACATAGCCACTAATACAGCACTGACAAGATACAGCTTTACCACAGAACACTATAAGTTTAGATCAACCTGTTTAGACATAAGTGGAAGACACTTAAGTGGGATACAAGGTTGAATATTTTCTCCCTGTATTGAGAGATTTCTGAAGATGGTTCATGAAATAATTATTACTTGGATACCCTCAAATCCACAATTCGAAGCAAACTTTTCGACACACACTGTAAAACACGGTCCAGTGGTTTTACAAATTACGCTTTATGAAGAACTTTAACATGCCCACCAAGCTTTGACTGACCCTGAGCTTTAATGAGGCTTTGTAGCTTAAACTAAATTTGGCTTAAAACAAAGAGACAAAGAGAAACACTAAAAGGACTTTTATTCTGATTGCAATGACAATTACCATGAAGCATAAACTACAGTACATTGGTGCATATATGAAAAAAGATCAAAAAAAGCATGCTATTTTAGCTTCAATAGGTCATACTTTATATGTATTTTCATTATAAACAATTCCCATACACACAAAAATATACTCAGTAGGAAGACAACATGCCTTTTGAAAATGCAGATCAATTTAACAAAGATTACTAAGCAAAATTGATATGTGATGAACAATGTGCAGAATTTAAAAAAATGCTCTTTTGTCTCTATTTTAACTGTACATAAAATGATAATTAATACAAAATCAGTCCAAATTGACAAAACTGGCACACTGGATGATCAAATGTTATATAGAAAGTTTTCCCTTGAGACAGGAAAGTGACAGGAGCTATATGTGATGAGCCTAATCAAATTATGGTGCAACTATGAATAATCAAAGTGACAAAAAACAGCAATAAACAATTTTTACCTGATGACTTTGTCAACTCTCTCAGGGCTCTTGTATGTCAGATTGCTTTTTAACTTTCCAATGGCGTCATACTAGAGAAAGTTGAGCTTTGATTAGAAAATAACAGATAACAATTTCATACATAGCCACTGACTCCTTTTGCATTGGCTGCATAAATAGTACCTATCTCAGGATTGTATGTATATATATCACAAAGGAGATGGTTTTTGTGACAAAATTCATACAATAGAAATGATCAACTCAATTAAAAACAAAGGCCATGGTTGTCCTCATGAGAATAATTCTAGGAATCTTTCAGTAATCCCGTTGGTAACAGCTTTGGTAATTTGCTTTAACATACTCTACAATTAAGTTGGTGGCAAGATAATTGTAAAATAAAATATATAGACCTCTTTGGGCATTTAGTAAATTGTGTTGAAATAAACTTAAATTTATAGTAATGTGGCAAAACAATAAACTGGCACATAATGAACTATTATAAAGACATAAATCCAAGAAAATGTACCGTAAAGCTCTATTTAGCCCTGTTCTCTATTAAGCCCCCATCTTTATTAAGCCCCCATCTTTATTAAGCCCCCATCTTTATTAAGCCCCCATCTTTATTAAGCCCCTTCACACTTATGAAATTCATAAATAAGCCCCCTTCTCTTTTAAGCCCCCCTTGTTAGCCAGAGATGTCAAAAAACGCTAAATTTGAAAATTTATTGATAGCTAACAATGTTTTGACTTTTAATGCTCACAATTTCTAATTTTCAAGTTAGTGAGAGTAATAGCTTTTTTCCTCATTTTTTAGCAAAAAATTACATAAAAAACATGCAGCCCTCCTCCCTTTTTAGCCCACCCCCTAAGGCTGAAAAAATAAGTAAGCCCCCCCCTGGAGCTTTATAGAGCTGTTACAGAATATGGATGATAAATGATAGGTAAATAAAACAGATGGTAAATAAATGATAGGTGAATATAAATAGACTGATTTTTCCTCAAAATGGTAAACTTTATGGCACTATAACATTAAAATGCCTTACGTTTCGTGGATAATCTAGGCTAACCACAGGCCACAATTAATCTTCACCGAATCCTAAAACATGGTTTATAAGCATGTCACAAAACAACTTCTTCTGGCAACTGTTGTCAGAATAGTAGCATTTTATATTTAAATTAATAACTCTATTTGGACAAATAGGTAGCAGCCTCTTAATAAGAAAACCTAAACATTTGAAATTTCAAACATGCTTCTTTGCTTTACAAACCTTGGTTTGGACTTCCTGATTGACTTCTCTCAATTCTGCATCTACAATCCGCTTTTTTGTAAAAATATTCTCTCTTTTTGCCTTAACGTCACTTAGCTGTGTTTGATGCTTTATCTTTTGAGAAGCATAGTGTTCTTTATTTGGTGCTTTCAGAACTAATACTTTCTGATCAACAAGTCAAGGCAATATCAAATAATCATAAAACTGAAGATGCTAAAAATCATTTGAGGAAGCTGACTTTAGAAAGAAAATTGTTTGTTGCATCTTTCAGGCATTAAATGTTTTTTATAATCTACTATCAATGACAATCAAAAACTTATTTCAAGCTTTAAAGATTCTAATGAAACTGAAATAAAACTGAAATACAAAGCCATTTTTCTATATCTTAAACAAAGGCTGAGGAAATATTTATTTGCCCTTTAATTCCATTCGAGGGAATATCTATTTACCCTTCTTATTTTTTTGCTATGAATATCTTAATATCTATTTGCTATTTGTCCTTCCAGATAATATCTATTTGCCCTGGATAATTGTAAAGAATGGAATTCTGTAGGAATGTGATCAATTTTGTTATATTGTTGCTTAATGTCCTTCTTGTACTTGCATTTATATTTAAGCTTTACAAATATCAATGAAACTGAATAAAATTAAAACTCCAAAACATGTTTATGTCAAACATAAACATACAGTTTGCAATAGCTCCAGCTACTTCTATCTTCTGTTTTTCCCTCCACTAAGAATCTAAGCAGTATAAGTACAATCAATACTCATACCTATACTTGGCCCTCTTTTGTATGGTACAGAAGAAGCTATCATTAAATACATCAATGAAACTTCAAATGCAAAATTTGCAAATATTTTTTCATAGAATTTGTTTATTATCAAGGTCCAGTTTCAATAATAGATGACCAGACACCAAGTGTCAAATGTGAAAATAAATCAAAGTACACCAGGAAGGAAGACAAATCCGTGCCTGAACAAATTAAAATGAAGGATACTAATTCTTCCTCAAGTTCCTTAATTTTGGCTGACAGCTTCCAACTTTCTTTTTCAAATCTTTGTTTTGATACCCCCCTTTTCTTGGTTGACTTATCATCATGCTCCATTTCACCTTTAGTGTTCATAATTTCAGTTGAAACTTTTCATAATAGTGATCAGTTCAGTACTCGCAATTTGGTGGTCTGCCTTCGACTACCGGCTAGGTCCTTGCGTGGATCCGACAGGATATTGAGGGCAAATGGCAATTCCTGATTACCCATATATATTTATCTTGATTAGTACATAGCTCACAAATTCATCTAGGCAGCAGGAAGGATTGAGAAGTTTAGAATTTTCAGCATAAAGTATGGGCCTAAATTGCCCCGTGGTCACTCCAATGGCCTGCCTGCGCTTGCCCGCTTCTAAACTGCATGGAATAACCAACAAGGTACCTGTATTTCTTCGCAAAACAAAATTACCACAGAATTGATTTGTTCGGATGGAAATTTTCGCTTCTTTGGCCGCATCTCATTGACTACTTTCCTGTGGATTTTCTGGATGCCGTCGATGTTTTGACAATAGTGGAAGAGAACTGAAATTAATGTACCGATAGCCGTATTCTCTCTCCCGAGAGATCCCGAGCAGTTGCGAGGAATTAGAAACCCTACGAAAACCGAAGATTCCAAGTAAGGGAAGTAAATATCTATTCTCGTTCGGAAGAAATAGTAAGATGACATTGAAGAATTACGTTAAATCTGTAATGCCGATACCTGATTCGAGTTGAATCATTCTTTTTTTTTATGTTAATACTTACAATTTTTGCCATATGCTATAATGAAAAATTTTAGTTTGTCGCATGCTTTCTAAATAAATATTAGTTTTGATAACGTAACTTGCCTACAGATTTTTCTCGCGAATCGTAATAAATTTACTTGTAAATAATTGACCTAAACAATTCACAATATACACCGGGATAATTCCGGAATTAATTAATGTTACTTTGCTTTAATATACTACCTTGTCTTACCTTGGCCTTGCGTCTCTGGTTTAAAATCTGCGCTATCGAACGTTGATCTTTCCCTCTACACGCATTTCATCTTTGGCGAAGAGAAGTCCTGATTTTTCGGCACCACACTAGATTCTAACGCGAGTTTAAGAGTTAAGAAAAGCTGGAAGGGTGTTCTAGGAACTTACAACAACCAAATTTTCAGTTGCAAGTTTAGATTGCCTTGTACGAATATCAAAGGAGGATAAATTCCCCTGAAATTTTTTTGCACTGAAAACGAAAAAAAATTATCAGAATTTGTTATTCTATGCAACTTCTTTTACGTGCCATTACTATGTTCTGACCAACAATACGTGTACAAAAATGGTTGCCTTGCGCACTCTAGCATTACTAGAACAATTTTGGTAATGCAGCTTTCCTTCCTGCAATAACTGGAAAATCACCGCACCGGTTTTTCTCTGTCACTTTCACTATATATAGACGAGACCGTCACAAAAACAACTAGTTGATAACGTTACCATAAAATTACGAAATTTATTTCATTGATATTCGTTGCTAGGATCAAATATTATCAAACCACAAAAAAACATGATATATTCTAACACACAACTCCATTTGAGCCTAAACGTCCCCCTCTTGAGTACTACATCATTTAGCTGCCTAACATCGGGATGAAAGCAACAAGATTTTCGCACACTATTTTACAGCAACGAATGGAAAGGATAAATAAATAACTGTACCCTATAAGATGCACTTTTTGTGCTTCAAACAAACATTGACTCGTAATACCTTTTGCGCTTTAAAATATACCCAAAACATAGGCCTCCTGAATAAACAAGACAAACTTGCTTGTAAACAGTATGCACAAATTATTGAAACTAAAGAAAAATGACACGGAAGCTCAAAATTGACTTTACAAAGTTGTCTTTTTTGGGGGACGAAAGATTGTTCTTGTAAAGATTGGCATGGTTTTAAAAACGTTCAAGATATCTGAAATAAAAACCAGGGTAGAGAAAATGAGCCATTTCCATTTCCCCATTTAAAACCATTTAATAGTAACCAGGGTTGCTTTCAAACAGTCACTATGAAATGATGTAATACTCAGACTGGGGCATAAATACATTATTTAAGGCACAAAAGATTCGCTAGTTTTAGATGTCAGATATCAGTTATTACTTGTCTAATATTCATTCAATAAATTAGTTGATCATGCTAAGCTACTATGACTGCGGTCATAGTAAAAATACTTCCAAGTCTCATAAAAATACCATCGTCCAAACATGACAGACCAGCCTCTTGTTGGGTTGCCGGCCTCATCTCCGTTACCAGGATTAATTAGGCAGCTACTGATCATAAACGGGTAGCTACCGCTGTGGGCATCTTCTGCGACGCGTACCCAAGGCCACAAGTAAGGGTAGGCATTTTGTATAAACCGAATCCATTGAAGATATTGCAAATGGAACAGCTACAATCTCTGCCAAAGTAGTTGGAGCACAGTGAGATTTTTGTGAATTGGCGACCCCCGTTCTATTTCCGTTCCATTGCCCCCACAAACAATGTTGCATCGTTAGGTAAAAGCCATAGGGATATGAGAATTAGTCACTTATGTCTTTAGGATTATTTGCCTTTACGCTACACAAATTTTTTGCGGGGCGAGGGGATTTGGCACCTTGCGTAATAAGTAAATTAGAGCAAGTGTTCCAAGACTTTGGCAGGGATTAAAGCCCCTTAAAAATGGGATTGCCTGAAAGAAAATTTTTACTGGGAATCATTACAAAATTTCCCGTGCACAGCTTTATTCTGGGGCTTGAGGGCTTAAAGTAGACGGGCAATGAGCTGGGTGTTATCAGGGTGACAGAATCGTCGGTTGTCTGCTCTCGGCTTCTCGTGCCATTTATAGAGAAAAACATTCAAGGGGAAAAAATTGGTGATGGGACGGAAACATAAGATGAGAGCTTGTTTGCTGCTACGAAGTACTCTAAAGATGATGATTAAAATCAAATTGTAATTTAAGGTCAATCAATATCGGTGACTGATAAAACAAATCCCATTAATTGAAGAAATCAGAATGTGCCTTTGTTTACTTAAAGTACCACGTGAGGCAATATTACCAAAATTGACATAGTTGGAGTGGGTTTATCTTACCCCTCAGAAATTTCCCTTTACCCTACTTGAACGCTTGTGAACTTCCGACGACAGGCATAGCCAATTCATTACGATCAAACACTATACGAAAATCAACGATATCATTTAATGACAATATACTAACGGAACGATTGTAACATCATTTCGAAATTCAGACAGCCCACGAGACAAACGTTAAGCGTCATAAATCAGCGCTAGGCCTAATGGCTAAATGCAGATTTGGCTACACGCTGAATCGTGACCTACGACTAGGGATAATTCAAAGGTAATCAATTTAGAGAGAGGCCCGGGCAAAGGTAATCAATTTAGAGAGAGGCAGTCCTTATTCAGTCGAAGAGGCTAGCGGTTTCATCTCGGCTCCCTGGTAGAGGCAGTCCCTATTCATTCATTGGTGTTTTAGGCAGCATCCGTCTGCGATTATGGATTCTCGGGTTTGGACGTCCTTTATTTTTATCGGCCAGTTCTTGACTAGACATCGGTCGCTTGTGCTTGACGATTTTAATGAAAGGCGCATGCCCGAATGGATCTTCCGAAGTCGGACTCCTACTAAGGCTATTCTCTTCTACTGTCAACTCCTTCTTGGTTTCAAATGACCGGGACTTGCCGGCAACGTTAAACGGGTCCGAATGAAACGCTCCAGTAGCAGGCCTGGTCCCAGAAGACGAGCTGAAGTTACCGGAATGATGTTCGTGATTCGAAGAGCTTGCCCCAGAGACTGTACTAGGCGGCCTGTTAACGAATTTCTTCGATGGGTCAATTTTAAACGGTGCCGATCCAAATATGTCCTCGGCAGAATTTTCGGCCAAAGTCGGTTCATTCATTTTCGGGTCCAATTCATAATTGGCAATCGCCTCTTCGAGTGAGGACAAGGAATGCGACCGGATTTTGGCATAGTCCGCTTCGTCCTTTCCGTCGTCGTCCTCGCTCGAATTGCCGACTGACTTGTCCGAGACCTCTTCGCTACTGCACGAGGATGTTCTCATATAAACATACTGCCTGTCGGGTACTGACGAGCTGGGCGATATCAGAGGGAACTCGTCAGCTTCGTCCAGTGTTGGCTTTTCTTCCTTCGAGTCGCTTTCCTCCGTCCTCCGGTTCTCAAAGCTGTCGACACCGTCGTGCCGTGAAAACAGCGGCTCACTATTTGTGACGTGAATTCCAAAGTTGTTTCGTTTCTCCGACCTCAAGATGACTGGCTTTCCAAGATCAATGAGCATGTTTTGGGCATTTTGCGAGTCCGGGAAACTACCATGCTTGGAAAGAAAGCCTGGCGTCATTTCCGGTAGCCTAACGCGACCATCTGCGATTTGACCTGTGGTACTCTCTTCGTTTCCCCCATCAGCTTCCGCTTCAGTGGCGCTAGTTTTTTGTCTACGATTTTCAGAATAATTTTCTTCTAGCCTTACGTCTGGCGATGACTTGTGAGGACTTATGACTTCTCTGACTGATAAGAATTTCTCGGAACTATTATCATTATCGTTGGTGTCAACCCTTTTCGCCAAATCAGAAAACGTGTCACTTCGTGAACGAAAGTGGCTTTTGTAATTCGGGCCTCGGTCTGTTGGTTTCGTCTCCGGAACAGGAAACGGTACATCACTAAAAACTGAATCAAACGGGTTTAAGCTTAGCTGTTTGACTGCGTCGGCTTCTGGGGTCTTCACGTTGTCTGACGAGAAGTTGTCGTCGAAAGGGTTTTTGGAGACCAATTGTGAAGCATTTGGCGCGTCTTGATTTCCAAATTTGTTCTGTTCGCTATTGAAATGCAACCCTCCATCTACTTGATCATAACTAACTATCTGGTGGGACTGATGTTGTTGTTGCTGTTGTTGTTGGCGAGCACTAAGCTGAACTTCCATTCCTTGCATCCTTCTCTGCTGTTCCGCCATATAACGTTGGCGCTCTAACTCTCGCTGTTGCTGCTGCTGTTGTTGTTCCAGTAATTGTTTATATTCTGCCATTCTCTGTCTTTCTTGCAACTGCTGAAGATACAACTGCTGCTGATGCTGTTGTTGTTGTCTTTGAAACTGTTCATAGGCTTGTTTCTGTTGCTGTAACTCAAAAGCCTGTCTCTGTTGCTGTTGTTGAAAAGCCTGCCGTTGTTGCTCAAAAATTTGCTTCTGCTGATCGAAGGCCTGCTGCTGTCGCTGAAGCTGTTGCTGTTGCTGGTGTTGATGCGATACAGGCGATTGCTGTGGCAACACTTGCCTAGAAACATGATGGTTAGTAGGTGGCTGTGGATGTTGGTGCTGCTGCTGTGCTAAATTTCGCTGCTGATGTTGTTGCTGCTGTTGGTGGTGTTGTTGATGTTGTTGCTGGCTCACCCTGGAGCCTGGCTGCTGTGCATAAGCTTCGCTATGTTCGCTCTTGAATGGCGTCGGGCTCGCAGCATCGCTGGCAGTCGAGAATTTCGTAAATCCCTTTGGTCGCTGCCTTGGCGCCAATGACGTAGAGACCGGCTGCGTAGACCTTGGTTGCTGCTGTTGTTGCTGCACATTGTTACCTGTAGCAGGAGCCACTGGCTGTGCCTCTCGCTGTGGCCTACAAGGCAAAATCAAACACCAAATAAAATGTGTATTTTGAGTGCGAATCGTAGAAGGGACACTATGACAGTCAACATTGTGGTATGGATGGACACAGCCTAGTGTAAACATAACACATGCTTTCTGCATCTAGAGTGAGGCTTCTTGATTGTGATGTGTGATTGTTAGATGATAAATAAAACGCACCTTTTAACCAGTTCGATGTCTTTACTCTTTGGCATTTCAGCGGGAGGGGTTGGCAACTTTGCAGGTCTAATCTGATTTCGTACTGGAGCCTCTTTTGCCTTAAAAAGGAACAACCAAAATTTACAAATTATAATAACAAATCTGCAAAGCTCTTAAAAGAGGGTACAGTGATTGGATTTGGATAGACAAATGCAAGTCGTGATGTGATTCTAAATAATTGTGTGTACACCTTTAATTATTCCTATGTCTATATTTGTAATGCATACCTCAATAGCTCGCACAGGACATGCTTTGCCAGACATTTCGAAAGCAAAGTTTGTTACTTGGAAAATATCGGCTCTCTTGTCTTGGTCAACATGCAGCATCATGTCTGGAAAGAAAAACGTGTGCTCGGGTCTTAATTTCTCAGTTCATTTGGATTTCCTCCAACTGTTTAAAAGTAAAGTTTAAAATTGAACAAGAAAGACTTAAAAAGAAAAACAGAATGAGCTGGCAATTTTAATAAATATATCCAAGCTTCACATGTCATTCATAACAGGTCTGAGTTTCGCAGAGTTTCGTAGGTCTGAGAGGCGCGTCGAAACTTGAACTTAATAAGACTTGAAAAATTTCATAAGAAATATTAATCTAAAGTGAGCAAAAAGTTCCTGAGCAATTTCAAATATTCCTGAATTGATTAAATGTAAAAAGTTCCTGGTTGTTTCCATATGTTCCTTGTCCTGAAGGAAGTATATATAAATATTCATTGGCATTCTCTTTTGCCATAGGTTAATGGAGATTGCGTAGGAAATATTCATTTTAATTTTAAATCAGCAAAACATCTGTAATGGTCTTACGATTTACCAAAGAAGTGTTTAAGTTTTGGAAAAAATTGAGGTTTTACGATTGAGTCAGTTAATCTCAAAAAGGACCAAAAAAGTCCCATTGGGCAAATTAGTTTAACCCTGTGGAGGTCAAACTCACCGACTATGGTTGTTATCTCCGTGGGCTTTAAAAGTTAAAAATGGAAAAGAGAGGGTAATTTTAGAGCTGCATTAAAGAAAGAATAGGTAGGAATATAGAAACGCTTAGAAGCCTACGAGAAAGGTTTTGGCATCATCACAATCATAACCTAGAAGAATACCTACTTATCAGAGTATACATCTTCTCTGAAAATCTTGAGGTCTCTGGAAACGTGAAATGGCCGCTCTGTATTGCTAAGATGCTTTCTCCAAAAGGTGTCGTAAAGAAGCAAAGTTTGTACAGTAGACATCCTAAGGCCTACGAAAGTAAAACGAGCAAAATCAAGTCTTTGATGAGAAGGTAAAACAGATTTTTTCGCTAAAAACTAACTACATGGACGTGTTCAGAAAATAACCCATCAGATCGAAAAACACAAATAGCAAAGCAATTGAGCTACATTACTTCGAAAAAACTTGCAATGATAGTTACACGAAATAAGAAAGAAACAATGATGGACTTTCTAATTAGACTCTAACCCAAATATCAGCCTTCACTGTGATTTTATTTCCACTGTACAAGTCCACCATCTCCGGCGCTCTGTATGCGAGCGTTGTGTAACTGCGAAATAAAAATGCATTTAGATAAATCAATGCCTTGCATGATTGTCCTTACTTATAGAAACGTTCAAAGCGGATTATGTTACGGATGCTGTCTCTATAATTGCTCATGTACATGTATTTCATTAACTTCATCATTCCGACAGCACCCCAAGCGCTTTGGGAATACATACAAGGAAATAAAGGCAACTCCTATAGCTGCCTACCAATACTTGGCAATGCAGAATCTCAATTTTTGGATACTATATTTTCTGCCATGGTGTGATTATAAAATTGGCTTTGCTGTCGTTAGATAAATACCTCGAGATTTCTTCTTCTACGTTCGGAATTCCTTCAACCTTAAAAAAAGTTCAATAGTGCTGAAACATGCCTTGAATGGAGAAAAGATTACACAATAATTCAAAATAATGAGAAATATCAATTCATCACAAATTAAACAACATTTTGAAAATTGTTTGGCTTACAAAAAACATATGAAAATTAAGTATATCTAACAAAGAACAATTTTCAAAAATTAATGCTACACCAAACATCAGAAAAACGGACATTAGTTTTCTTGTTTAATCGTCTTTGGATATCATGAGATAAGATATCATCTTATTGGACAATGCTATTGCAACCTCACTTCATCTGATAATCGCAATTTTTATCGCAATGCGTTTTAATAAATCATTCCGTATGCAAATTAGAACTCACCTGCGGATCAATGATGCCAAAGTGTGTGCTACCGTAGTCGCATAGAACAAAGTGTCCTGTCTGTTTTCGCAAAACGTTTTCCACCTTAAAAAGTTCAGGGTTTTTAAAAGCAAAATCATACACGATCGATTGCAATAGTTGAATTTCAACTTAGACAGTGAATAGAAAAACGGAAGAAACCCTACAAGGTCTACTTCAAGATGACATGCATAAACATGACAAAAAAGAGCTGCTTTAACTTAAAAGAGGTTAACTTAAAACTTGTCTGACCTTTGAAACACAAAAAATAAAGAGCTTGACAAAATGTTTGTTATGTTGACAAAAAATAAGTAATTTACAAAATAAATAATAACTAATAATATAAATCAACAACTAACTCGGCAGGGTTCAAATTGATGTTTCACGCTGCAAACTTTTCATATAGCAGCAGATCTTGTAAATTGTAGCTTTTGATCACCTACTAACATTTGCTTACTCAGCAGAGTGGCAGATAGAAAGAATGGATGGCCAAAGTTTGGTTTCTCTCAATTTCTCAATCACATATAAAGGGTTGGCCAATCTGATCTCTTAAATGGACAGAGGCAGGTCTAGATTAAAGCTGTCAAGCCCACATATACTACACCCATCGATCTCATATTCATATTGCTTTGAAGCTGAACAGTGTCATTGATTTTCTTTAGTTGGAAAGTCCAATTTTCAAAGAAAGACTCACTTTAAGGTCCCTGTGAATGATTGGTGGGTTGTTACTATGCAAGCAAGCAACTGCTTCACAAACATCACAAAATATTTTCAACACCATCTTCTCTGTGAAACCAGTTTGCAAACATTCATTCATTAACTGAACCACATGACCAGCTGAAAATGAGCAGAAGGAAACATTTTGCATACAAACATGAACAAATGCTAACAATTCAAGCACCCAATTATAAACCTTCCAGGCTGAAGTACCTTTAGGATTGACAAACCTACTAACCAAAAGCAATGTAAATATGATGAAAAATTGAGCTACATGAAAATTACCCCTACATTCATAACTATAAAAGTGGTGCTCTTGAATTACATTAATCTAACTTTTTAACTAAGCAATTACACATTGATTCAACCATGATATCCAAACTATTGGAGTTAGCAGACAGAGAGGCAATCAATTTGATTCATACATTCTTAAGGTACTTCAAGGGGCTCTCTTATAACCAATATTCTGGTTACACAGTTACTTCTTTTAAATCTTAGGCAAGAACTTTATTAAGAGTATTTCAAATCACCTTTACAGTATTCCATCAGAATCAAAACTTCATAGATTCCAGGAGAGAGAACATTAACAGTTGAATCTACATATCCAATTGTATTCTTGTGACCAGATATTTTTTTCTGCAAGTAGGCAATTCAAATTATAGGCAAGTAAGAAATATTAAGAACTCCACAAGAGTAAGGTCTTGATTTCAAAATCGATGATTTCAAAAGTTTTATGACTATTCATTATACAATAGTACAAAAAACACAAAATAATTCAAAATAGCTATAAATGCATTCAAATGCAATTACATATTATTTTCCCAAATTTACCTAAAAAATAATTGTAGGTTGGTTTTTTAAACAATAGTTCTAAGGATAATATATTTGTTTTTCTGGCCACACAATTAATCAACAATCCTTCTGTTTTATACAGCCTCAATATTGTCTAACAACATAAAATAATAGGAATCTAAAACTTGTAAGGCAGGACAGGGTCATCAAAGTAGTTAACAAATAACCATCAGCATTTCCTTAAAATAATACAAAAAAATATTTGCTTGGAAATCAAAAGAAAACAAGCAATAGTTACCAGACAATAAACAGAACTGGTTTTGTTAAGTACAATTCAGAGTTCACCCAAACTCAACTAACAAGTGCAGAGTCTGATAGTGGAGTAGCTGCTAGATAGAACGATTTGAATGGCAACAACGCTCACCAGAACTTCAATCTCTCTCTGACACATTTCAAGGTTCTTCATCTCATTTACAGAAACCCTTTTCAATGCATATCTTTGACCAGTTGAAGTCTTTACAAGAAAAACTAGAGCAAAGCCACCTAAAATAGTGAAAAATGAATAACAAGTTTCATGAATTTCTCATTGAAGAGTGTCTATTATGTGCGATAAAACAACACATGTTTAATATCAGTCATAGTTTTCCTTCAAACATGAAAAGCTAGAATATAATCTACTTGGAAAATATACATCAAGCACACTACAGCATTACATTAACTTTTTCATATTTTTGCCAAATGCTCCTTGCACTGCTCTTTATGAAATAATCAGTTGTTAAAACTTTTATCAAAACTCCAGAACCCTTTTTAAAAAGCCTGTATTTTACCAAATCTAAACAATTTGAGATCTCAGAGCTTCTATAACTTAAATCCTAGCCTATATAACATTCTTGAAATTCCTTGAGTAAATAACAGATGGTTTATGGAAAAAGGACATCTGTTCTCAGAGACTGAAATGGTTCTATTATTTACCTTCGCAGTTTCAATTACACAGAATAACTTTAATTAAAATAGAGTGAATACAAAACAAGTAAAAAACAATAATTTCATAGTCCACATAATGCATCAACATAATAAATGTCTTATCAAAACAACAAAATCACTCTTCTAAAAATAATTAAACAATAAAGAGCATTGAACAAGTCCATTAACAATTGTCAGCAAATAAGTTTAGAAATCTTTGCATCATATTTGGGAACCTAAATAATCTTAGTTTTTGTTCACTCCACCAAGATCTTAATCTATTGATTTAGCTGAGCATTGATCAAGGGAAAAAATATTTGTCACTGGATAACAAAGTCTGATACATAAGTACTTCCTATTTAAAAGACTTTATAATGGGACCTTGACAAGATTTCCTGGATTTTTTGCATGAGAGCAAGCTATCAATATTAATTACTCCTTTTGGCTGCTAAAATAAGATCTACATTTTTAGCCTTTATCATATTGATAAAAATACTGGTTCCAACATAACCAACAGGAACAATGGAAACAGCTTAAAAGTTAGAAAACATGAAGTTAACATGCCTTAAGCCATAAAGTACAGAAGCCACTCAAACACGCATGGCAACTTTTCATGACAAACATGGAAAATCTTGGAAGCTTTTCTAGCCTTCAAACTTTAAGGGGAAATTTTGTGTCTAAAAGTGAAACCCAATTTCATGCAAAAAATTAGGTTTCTAGCTCTATTTTTCTCTGCTTGTTTGATAACTGATACTTAAAATCGTCTTTTTGTCTACCTTCAAGTCCTAAATAGACAGCAATATTAAAAAGATTAATCATAATTAATACATGATCATTTAAACAAGACGAGATAATAAGAATTACTGACCATAAGCATAGTTACCATTTCATTCCCTGATCTCTAAGGTACGACCGTTTATAACAAGAAAAATTATTTTCCGATTTAACACTGTTCTAAAAACAGTTGTCTGGGAACCACTAATTCGATTTTGCATAATACATATATGCAGCTCCGAAATGGGAACATGCTTAGGATCCTAGGAGGGTTTCGGTCGCGCCAAGGTATTTTATAATAAACATTACCTTCTGCAATTATTTCTTCAATAACACACTGGTGTCTGCCAACATGCAGGGCTTTACCAAGCCAGCTGCTTTTGTCGTTGCCTCCACCAGAGAACAGTTTTTTCATCATGATTGCAATATGGTTGGGTGAAGAACTGAGAATGGCCTAGCTTGAACCAGCCTCCGCCGCTTCCGTTGTAGTCGGGTTGGCGCTGCACTTTACTAAAATCAAATTGTTTGCATTGGTGCTACGTTAACACTCTTTTTCAACGATATGATCCACTTTAGAATATGCTTTGATGAACTATTTTTGTGCTCTGAAATGCGAAATTAAGTTGTGAATTCCCGAATCTCTTCTGCAACCTCGTTAGCTTGGGGCCATAAATTTTCAAAGCTCCTTCGGCGCAGAGAAATCTGTCCATATCAAATTTCAAGCTTTGAATGTTGTAAAGCCATCTTGATCCAATTTCGCAATTCTCTTAAAAACTTCAGCTGTTTCGGTGATAGCAAGGGCCTGTTTACTGAACAAACAGTGCAAAATATGGTTGGCTAGTAAGTGCTAATGCAGCCCAGATCTAGGCCATAGAGTTTGCATTTGTCCCATAAAAATGGGTCGAATTTCAAACTGGAACTACCTTAAAAAGTACCATAACCCTTTTGCCAGGCAACGATGTAATTTTGAATTCGACAAAATAAACCTGTAAGTGCAAGATCATTTCGAGGCCCACTTGGGCTTGGTTTATATTCTGATTTTTTTCTGTTACAATGGGTTGCCAACATTTGCTGTGTCACTCCCGCCCCGTAATAATTTTCCTCCTAAAAGGGAAAGACAGACAGAATGTTTGTTCAGGGACTCAAACAAAAGACGATTTTTAGTTTTAGTGTTTGCTTAACAGAAAGAGAGAAAAGTGAATTATTCTTCTGCCAATTGCCACTCTCGTTTTAATCAAAAACAGGTGCATGATTTCGATAAATGTTGGTCTCACAGCGAGATATATCAACTTGTGAAAATGGCACCTTGCGTGGTTGTTTCGTTGCATTATGCATATACATCATATTAGCCCACAGGAGTGGGGGTGTTCATCGAGGGTCCAGTGTGACCTATCTTCATCTGATCTTGAAAACCTTGTTGTTTAAAGACTTTACGCTCCATTGTTTTCACAATCGCTTGACCATAAATTTAAGTGTACAACGCAAGGCAGTAACTTAGAGTCAATCATGTTCTTTACACCCCGAACGAACGATTTTCCAGAAGCATTCAAACTTTGTGCTTTATTGCTTTCTACAAAGTTATCCAAGAATCGTTTTGGCAATTTTCTATAATTTTCAAATTGACACTCCCGTGTCTACACACATTAACTGCTTGAAGAACTACTTTACTTTTCTTGTAGCATTTATAAAATCTGTAATTGCATGGAGTATTATGACGAAAATTTGTATGTACAATCTCTGCCAAAAGTCTTGGAACACTTGCTCTAATTCACGCATCGCGCAAGTTGCCAAATCCCCTCCCCGCAAACAATGTTGTGTAGCGCAAAAGTGAATAATCCTAAAAACAAAACTATTCTCATGTACCTATGGCCTTCCCCTAAAAATGCAACATTGTTTAAGGGGGCAAGGGGGTTGCAGCTACCAAGGAGAGACGGAGATAGAACGGGGGTCGCAAAATCAAAAAATCTCACGGTGTTCCAACTACTTTTGGCAGAGATTGTACAGTAAACAGAAGAACATTTTAGAAGAATTGTCGCAATAATTATTCATAAACAATGTCAATGATATTTTTACTGCTTGAAGTGTCTTTTTATTCTTATAATCAGTCTTTTTACGTACATAGGACAGGCTTGTAGAAATTCCAGGATGCATCTGAAAATGCATTTTTCAGTGCATGTCCTGCCCTGGGAATTCCCCCGCAGTCTGGGAACAACTGGTCCTTGTTGTGAATTGAATAGAATTGAATTCAATTCAACGAAAAGCTGCAAATAGCTGGAAAGAGAGTATACGTGTGCATGTACTGGTAAAAAACTTAACAACAATTAATTCATGATGCGGAGAATGCAAAGATCTGCAGACAGAAATGATCAGGCCTTAAACGAGGGCAACGAAAAAGACGTTGTTTCAGGGCAGGGAGGCAGCAAGGCTGAGGAGGAGAGCCTGCTGCAAGAGGCAACGGATGTTGATGATAGTGCGAAAGACAACCCCTTGGAAAAGTGTTGCAAACCAAAGATGAGGACCACTGTGGCAACGCATTTAAACGTTGCACTTTATGCAACTTGTTTCTGGATTCAAATAGGTGTGATGCCAGTGAGTTGCCTTATCAGAAGTGTCGATCTTTTGTCAAAGGCTCCCGGTTTGCTAAACATTGAAAACAAATGATCTTCGCTTATACAATGGCTGTTTGAAATAATATGATCTTCTTTGAGGCAAAGAAGACAAATCTTCTTCGAAAATTTTTTTCCAATCATAAAATCGAATATATTTCTATAATTTACGATACTTGAAAACAGCAAGAACGTACAGTAAGCTTTGGAAGAAGGTGTGGCATGCCAAATACCAGCATGTAGATTTTGCAGAATGTAGCAAGCATACTAGATATAATTAGCTTAATTTGCAGAGAAACATATGACTTTATTACTAAATTAAACACGAAAAGGAAAAAGGAGCTATCATGAATGGCACCAAATTCATCTTTACATCTGGGCTCCTCGTATATGTAGATACAGAGAGCTAAGTTAGAATCTATTGACTTGTATAAGTTTATTACCAGTTCGCATTTGGCCAGTGAATACCCTTGCCTTTGCATGTATCTCAAAATTCATAAAGAGCCTCTCTCTTTGCCTAGTATTTGACAAAGAAACTTGGTGTGGATCCAGTGGTCTTTGGTTATTTACAAACAACATTTGCTGTTGTTCAGCTTTGTGGTGGGCCTTTTTATGGAAGATTTGGTGACATATTTGGAGGCAAGGCAGCTCTGTTACTAGCTTTCATTGCCTCGTCAATGGCCTACTCCTTGCTTGCTGTAGCCAATTCAATTCCCCTGTTGTTCCTGTCCAGAATCCCATCAGTAGGAATGCACAGCATGCAAGGTAAGCTCATGTTTTGTACTGCAGAATGTCAAAATAGTACAAAAGGCAGAAAGGTAATTGTTGCATACTTAAGCCACTTTAAAATGACACACTTCAGATTATGCAAACATAAAAAATGACATGAGCTAGAAAAGTGAAAAGTCATTTTCTAAAGCTATCTTTGATAAACAACCACCTCAAAGTCTCAATGCATCAAATGCACAAAGTGTCTGCAGTTTGGCGTAACATTTTTTGGAACATCAAAGTTGCACCAAAATATTTCCAAAAAAATTTCTGTGTTATAAAAATGAATTCAAGATTAATTAATCAAATTATGAACAGGATTCCTGTGTTTCTTATTTACATCTGTCCTGTAATGATAAATGTTTGAGGCTATTTGCTTTTTTGTTGAACTGTATGTATCTATTTTGACAGCTACTTAGCCCCTCTATGAGAGTAACTAGGCCTTTGTAAAAATGACATCTAAACACAAATCTTTTTCTCCCACTCAGCACTCTAGTTTCAATGAAAATTATAATAATATCTCAGAGTTTTCTTTCCCCTTCTTGTGTGCCATTTGCTCAAGTGCTGCCAGTCCTTGGCATATTATATGCTTTATAATTTGTTTTTATTTTATATATTTTTCTTCTGACAGGGTCACAGATGGTTATAACTGATGTGAGTACCCACGAAGGTATGCATAGAATATCTGCATTCATTTGATGGCAAATCTATTGTGTTATGGACTTTTCTGATAGTATTAAACTTGTTTATTTCAAGTCAGCCATCTTTTTATTGCCTTCCTTATATTTCATTGATTTTCCAAACTATTATTTGCTATATATATTTTGACCTTGAAAAGGCTCTAAGTTTTCAATGACTGTAACAAAAACTTCTTGACTCAAAATACTAATGCTATTTAGTGAAACTTGAGTGCCCAGTGTAAGAAACAGTTTGGAAATTGTTGTTGTTGTTGTCAATGAAAATTAATTTCCCTAAGAATAAACTTCAAGTCTATTTACCTATCTTGATTTTATTTATAAAAAGGAATTCAAGATGCTTTTATACTTAGTGTTTGTTGGAAAGAATAAACGAGATCTAGGTTTACAACATTTGCAATTGACGCAATTCACTGCCTCGTTATCACTTCTGCGAGAACTATGGATGTTTCTATAGCAACCAAGCTAGCAATATTTGTAGACCACCGTCTTCTCCTTCAGAAAGAGCAGCTGCCCTTGGCAAACTGGGTATTTCCTATGGAATAGGGATGATTGTTGGCCCGTTCTTGGGGGGTCTCATAACCTCAGCAGCCAGTGAGCAGGCAGCCGCAGCCACCGCAGCCCTGGGGTCGCTGCTCAGCGTCCTCCTGGTCATTGCGCTAATTCCAAGAAATACGAAAACTCTTTTAAAGAACGCTGAGGAAAAGACGGGAAAAGGTTGTCATTTCTTTTAGTATATATGCACACATGGTCATATATCATAAAAATAACAGAACAAGAAAACTTACCGTAACTTACATATTATTTATAGAGGGTATATCACCCCCTTCCCCTTTATCTGATATTGCCCATTCCTGGTTTCCAACTTATTTCCATGAATACCCCTTACTTTGTTTCGGGTGTCCTCCCTGGCTGACCCCCGATGCCATTATTTTGTTCTACTACTCCTAAAATGCCGTATTTCTGCGCAGCAGAATTGTCGGAGGATTATTTTACTTCTTCTGTTTCCACAATGAGCTTCAAGCAAAAGCGTTTCGTTTGATGAATGCCCTATTCTTTGATGAAAAATTGCCTAACTTTGCATTAGTGTCTCGCGTTTTCTTGTGATGCACAAGTTGACTGTTGTAACTGAATCAAATCATCTCCTCTTCAGCTTTCTTCTAATTAACTTTCTGCACTGTTGACGCTTTTGTTTTTCTTTCAGATGAAGCAAAGGAAGATTCATCCATCTTTAACGTCAAGAGAATTTTGCGAATCCTAAGTATCCCTAGTGTAGGATACCTCCTTGCAATCAAATGCATCTGCGGAGTGCCATTCGGCATTTTCCAGTCCATGTTTTCGATAGTCGCTATGGAATACTTCAAGCTGGGGCCACGAGAAAACGGATTCGTTTTATCTTACGTCGGGATATTGGGAATTGTGAGTAGATGCTCCTGCCTTGTAACGCCCTAGTATGCTTAACAGGGAGTACAGTGCCTTGGGTGAAGGGCTTTAACATTCACGCTTAAAGGGAATAGAAGCATAGATCAAGCACTTTCTAAAAATAGATAGTACAGAACCTGCGCAGTTTAGTCACATTGTAACTGTGCACGTGAAGTAGATTCAAAGGCAAATCGCGTGCAATCTACAGTGGAAGTGAGCACGTGAAATGGTAGATGGGTACTTGTGATTGGTTGATGTTTGATTGACAGTTCGAGCTTGCTAGCTCGGAGCCACTTAAATATGCTTCAATTCCCTTTAATATACGTTTGTTTGTGACTGGATTTCTTAGCCAATGTGCCAACTATTTTCACTGAGGCCTAAAAACGTGCACTGTTGTAACAACATACGATGACAGTTAAAAGAGAACGAATTCCAACCAGTGAAAGCGTTAATATTTCGGCAATAATCTTTTGTTCCAGTTATGAACTTGCATTTCAAAGTGACATGCGTCATGTGTCAAGCCTCAAGATGGAAGTCATGCTTATATCATTTGACAATCTAAGAGCCCAAAAAGCTTGCTGCCATGGATTTTAAGTTTTAAAGCCATAAACACAGGACCGTAGTAATTCGTGATGTCACACGGATCTTAAGGCAACTGATTGATCGTCCTATTTGTTGCAGAATGAGAATAAGACGTTTCCAGTCACTAGATATTGGCAGTTCGATCCGATCTGTTATGCTTATCCTGTTAGTAGTCTTTGGCGTATTTCTGCTAATCCACCAATCAAGTCCCCGATACCTACTCACGTGAATTTGTGCCCATTGTAGGTGATCCAGGGGGTCGGCGTTGGGCTGTTAACGAAGCGATACAAAGACACGGTGCTGCTCAATTGCTCCATATTCTTGGTGGCTTTTGCTTATCTTATGCTGGTAGGGCCTTCTACCCCTTCTTTATTAACAAGAACATTGCATTTTGCTTCGAAGATATCTCAATTTCTGGTTTTAGCTCTGAAGTGAATTAAGGATGTGCTGAAAAAGCAGATGTAATGGAATGGTAGTGTTTTAGATTAAGAAATGAATCCTGTTTATAACTATTTACCCAAAGAACAATGAAGTCCCGACCAGTTTGGTCAAACATAACGTCTGAGTCTCTGCACTTCCAAATGCTTCAAAAGAAATACCTGACCTTAGATTTGATAGAGTATGATAGATTTGCTTTCGACCACGCTTGTACAAATCTGTTTTCTTGGCTATTATTTCTTATTGTACTGCCACTCTATGGTTTTTAGCAGTCTTCTCTTACTTTAATTAGTACTTTGCTTTTGCTACTGTAAAACTGTGTATTTTTATATACCTTGTGTGTGTATTTGTCACGTTTGAAAGATATGCACAAACTTCATAATAGGCACTCTTTGACATTAAAATGAAAAAAGTACAGTTTTAACAATAATTCACTAACGAGAAAATATACTTTAAAATGAGTATAAGAAGAGGAGAGAAACTAGAAATTTTGTTGTACAGTCTTTCCATAGTTAACTATTAAATTTTGTTTATCTTTCTTTTTTAGATATTAGTTAATGATATCTACACATTTTGCTTGGCTTTGATTCCACTGGTCACCGGAGGCTCAATACTTCAAGTAATTATCACGAGCAGTATTACCAAAATAGTGCCGGGACATGATACTGGGACGGCAATAGGTGAGCCAAGATAGATATAGATAGAGAGAGGAAAATATGGAGCTTAGGCCCGTTTCAAAACAACGTGCTTTTTTTGTTAAACATACCTAAGGCGGCGTAATATCATTTTTGCAATGGTCTGTGCCTTTGATAGACAAGTTGTGTTTCAACGGTAAAGTTTTTGACCTCCGCGTCCAAAAACGTTGAGTGTACTATTATTTATACCTGCTTTTGTAATGAAGCACAAAAAGTTTTTGCAACTCTTTCTAGCATAATAGTTGAATAAATCTTTAGGGAGAAGCCTTTACCACTATTTCAAAGCGATGATACATCCAGTGGGGTTTATCAAGGGGGTCTAAGGGTTCTTGCCCCCCCCCAGAATTTTTGTCAGCCCCTTTGCCCCCTCACTTTTCTAAGACGATTTTTGGTTATTGGTTAGTGCTTCCGCCAAGGTGCTTTATACGTAGCTTTTGGAATGAAATGCTCAGACATTCTCTCGAAACTGCCGAATGCATTAATTCCCCTCTTCAAGCTTTTTCAAACAGGAAGATTTGATCATCTTAAAGTAAGGCGTTATTTCATAATTATAGTGAGTCCGTACACTACTATCCTAGGATTATTTGTGATGACCTCCCCCTAGTTTTCTCGGGGTAGAATTGCCCCTGAATACATCGAAATATTGAATCACGAATTCTAGACTGAGACCTGAGCTAACATCCTGCACAAGGAAGGAATCTAATGAAGTTATCAATATTTGCCTTCCTTTTCGGAAAAGGCAGTGCTCTCTGATGTTTAAACAATGCACATTTAGTGGACGAAGAGTTTCTTCTTCGTATTATTTTTCGTGTCAGATATCTACTTTTTCCTTTTTGGAATCTATTTTTATTTTGGAAAGTTATCTGGATACTTAATAAGCAAAAACTCACGAACGCGCACCAAAATTTTGGTCCAGCCCAAGAGATATTAGTGATTGACACAATGATATTAGTGATTGACACAATGACCACTTGATGGCCCCTTGGGGCAAAAAGGTGGAGCGGTGAGCATGCGAAGTGGGGTAAAACCCTTGAAGATTAAATGACCCGTGTATGTGTTTTTAGCTTAATGCAGAGGCTAATTTTACAAAGCAAAACAGAGTAACTCCTTCCAATAACGAGTCTAATATTTTTTAATTATGTTTGGCAAAGCCTTGCGAGTACTGTGTTTTGACATGATCTCACGCGCTGTTCTAATTTGCAGGTCTGTCGATGGCAACGCACTCCCTGATTCGCTCGATTTCACCCACAATCGGTGGCTATTTGTTCACTTACTTCGGATTCATTATCTTCGGTATCACGGGTGTTCTCATTAACGTACCCCTGGCTTTATTCTTGCTATTCCATGGCAAAAAGGACTTATAGCGAGAACCTTAAATAATAGGTTATAAAGCATTTGAAGACGGGGGATACATTAGGGACCCCGGTTAATCGTTGTTGTGGTGGCTAGTCGGTACTTTCTACTTTCCCTTTTCCAATTGTCCCCCCTGCACCAACTTGCCCCTATCGCATTGACTTTTCATTTACATCTTTCTTTCCAAAACTAGTAACAGTTCACCACCATATTTCTCTTTCTTTTTGTTCATTTCATTTAAATCGAAAGTATCAATGTTCTTAATTAAAAAACGTTTTACCAAATTAATTTTTGGTAGTTGACTTGCATCATAAATAGTATGAAATATGAGGTTATATCATCTTATTTTTTGCATGAATATCCTGTTTGCCAATGACATCATCTGATTATTCCTAGACAAGATATTACTAAATAGCCCAGTATCGTTTGAAAGACTATGGAAAATTATCTTTTGAATGTCAGAATCTTCTGGAGTGTGGGACCATTCCCTGTTGAGGATTATAGTGAGAGCTTGTGAAATCTGAGGCAAACCATTATAGTAATCTGTTAAAGTGACATATTTTGCCAGTTCTACAGTTTTCCCTTATCATATTAAAGCATATTTATGAAAGGTCTTTGTGGATGGCCATAATGGCAGAATTCCCTTTGGAATCTATTTGCGTGAGAATGTGGCACAGAAGAAAAATGTAGCTAAGAAGCTGAACGAACATGAAAATAGATGGTACATGTGAGCTATAAAAATGGTGACAAGAATTGGGTAAGAGATGTGTAAATTAAATGGGATATTTTAGGAGTCTTCTCTGGCTGGTTAAACTGATTAGAAGTCAGGCTTTAGAAGGCAATACTGATAAGAATGTACAGATGAATTTAAACTTAAAAAGTGAGTTTAGTAGTTAACCTGGTAATCATGCACTATTGATATTTATCAAAGAGTAAAAGTTACCAGAGGACACCTCAATCCAGATGCACTGAAACAATTGGTTTTTTAATGCAAGTGACATCCAGTGTTAAGAGAGAGTAATTGCCTGATAAAAAGAAATGATAGAAACATGGGTGGTAGAGATCCTTTCTGGTTTCAAATGAAATCAAAATAATTTCTCTGGGCATGATTAAATTAATGAATGTTTAACTGAAGTTTAAGTTATGCATGTAAGAATGTTTCTTTGAATTTTTAGGGACACTCAATTTGTTTTTTGTACAAAAATTATTTCGCATTCTCAAACTGCAAAATTAGGTACAGTGATTGGAAAAGTAAAAAAGCAGAAACCAGAAATAACTGTAAAATGTCTTTGATAAAAGATATGTTGATTGACTGAAATATATGTTTCCATAAAATGTATACTTAAAAATATCCACACTACACTTAAATCATCCATGAATGAACTCTACAAAAAACTATTCTTGATGACTCTCGTCTTGATCAAATTTACTGTCTTGTGAAGTCAAGCTCAGCATAGTTCTGTACACCAGGTTTCTCAGAGGTCATGTTTACATAATTTGCAGCAGAATCTTTTTCCCCACCTCTTTGTTCCCTTGGTTCTGAAGGGTTTGGAAAATTTATGACAGCATAATTGAGTGGTCTGCTACTATTATCATTCCTCTCATCGTCACTGTCTGGATTTCCTGGGACTTTCTTCAAATACTCTGTATCTAGCTCAGCATAAGCAGTCCTTGTCAAGTTTGGGCTGTTTTCCTCCTTGTTTGCATAATGAGTTACTGGTTTTACTGTGCAAACAACATATTCTGGGCTTTCTTTTATTACTTGCTTTATCCTCTCAACTGGTAAACCAGTTATTTTTATTCCATTTATGTCCACAATTTGATCACCTTAATTGAATGAATATAGAGTGTCACAAATAGCTTTCCCATAGGAAAATTAAACAAAAGTGTGCACACATTTTAAGATAAAATATAGTGAAGCAATGAAACAAAGTTTTACTATAAAACATCTTGCAATATTCTTTACAAAAAAATGCTGGTAAAATATGGGCCAAAAATTTGGGGCACTTGATTTTGGCAAACCAAAAAGAAAAGTAAATAGACATATCTTGAACTAAAATTACCCAGACAGTGGAAATATGATATTTTGAAGTAGCATTTACCTCAAAATAAGGGGGGTTCTATTAATTAAACTGTGTTGAAATCATCTAAGAGTAATTTGCTGAAATAAGGACAATTAAATCAGGATCCTGTCTCATACAGACAGTAAACAAACTCAGGTTGTGTAACTGCAAAATCCAGGTACAAAGTAGACCTACAACAAACTGTAACCAATAACCTATTCCATGTGGCTTCATAGTGCTAGCCAATAGAAAGCAGAGGTCAGAGCTCCAGCAAACTGGCAAGTGCACAAGCTGTGTAAACAATGCTTTGACAAAAACAATGGCCAATATCTGATATGATTACATGAGGAAAATTCTTTCAAAATACAGCTACAGAAATGCCATATACATCTTTCTAGATCTTTTATGAATCAAAAAGGATGTTTGCTTCGCTCCAATCTTGTCTTCTCATTAGCTACTGTTTATAAATGGTTCTTATTTTCTCTTTTGACTAGAATTGTAATTTTAATTGAAAATAAAAATAAAGCAGCACTTCTAAAACCAGTATGTGTCTGAACATTGGGATATTGGTTGTTCTTTTGCTATTGTCAAAATAGGAACAAAGTTTTGCCCCTGGTCTGGCTGGCTGCCATGATCAGCTGGTTTTGTGGTGGCTTTGTCTCTAACTGCCAACTGTCCAATAGTTGTGCATATTTAAAATAAAAAATCTAACCAAGCACAGCACTTAGTGATATTCGATAGGGAAAGACATCCATTTTTCACTTCTAGTTACCAAAAAACAGAATTCATAGAAGGGATTCACGGCTAGCTACGTGTGCAGATAATAACACGGGTTATTATGCATTAATTTGAGTCTAGACAATGTTCGAAGTATTCTCAAGGCTGAAAACCGCGAGAACTAACGGTGTAAATGTGGGTCAACATACAACAAGCACATTCGTTCTCGATAAGTTTCCTTCCTGGTTTGAAAATCAGATCAAACTATGGCATACCTGGTCTCAAAACTCCCGAGACAGCCACTGGGCCATCTGGAATGATTCGGTTGACAAATATTGCACCACCAACAGTTTTTATCGTGCATCCTATGCCCCCACCGGCATCTTTTTGTATAGTGACCCTTTTGAAATCTCTGCCAATTTTCGCACTTTTGCGACGAACGGGGTCGAATTTCTCTTGATTTTTGTGTTGTTCCTGTCCACGACAAACGGCTTCGATCCAAGAACTTCTTTCTTCTTCGGAAGAGCAGCTCATTAGGTGCCTCTTTTCTTCTTCTGTTATCAAAATACAGTACGGCCTTCCCTTTTTTACAAGTTTCTCAATAGACACAATATCGTTGAAAAATATCCGTCCTGTTGGTGTCATCGACTCTTTTTCCTCTTCTCTTTTGAAGTAACACAAAACATCATGCATTAATACAAAATATCGACTTCTCCACATACTGAGGATGCCAGTCTTTTTTTCCATAAAACCTTCTTTTTGATTTCGAAAGTTCACGCAGGCGTGAGTGGAAGCTTTCTTCGCCACCCCACTCATGTTCTCAAAATTTTCATTCACGCTGTTACCTATGTAGTTCCCTATCCTTGACTCGGTTGAAGGCGTTGCAACGCCTTAAAACCATTAAAAATGAATTTTCTTGAATGCAGAGTATGAGCAAACTAATTTGCTTTATTAAATTCGCGGAACCTCGAAGCAAGGCCTCCCGTACATTCGAAACCTAGGACGATGTTCACACGGTGGCCTAGTGCAAATTCTCCTTGCAGTCGAGCTTTTAACTCAAATCAAGTCAGATTTCAAAACCTCAGCCACAGATGTTTTATCTGGCAACAGGTGACTCAAAACATCTGTACCTTCCCGCCTGATGGTCCACTTCTCGCGTTTGCTGTTTCCCCGACTAGACTTCGATTTGTTCGCTTGCAGGCCTTCCTCCAGTTGTTTATGACTCAGAGCACGAACCAGGGGGTTAATGTCATATACTTCCAAACTACCCAAATAGAGTTACATAATCCCACAAGAAAACAGGAAATTGGCTAGTGAGCGTATCCTTTCGGATAGCAGCAAAGAAATAAAAAATTAGCTTATATCATTTTTTAGATCCAGCTTTAACACAGAATTTGTGCCATGTCGAATCGAATTATTAAACAAAAAAGAGTTAAGTTTTATTTTATCTGTCAAGGAAGAAACCTTTGACCTTTGTTACAGGCACCGCGGAGCAGGGGGGGCTGAGGGGGCTTTAGCCACTATTTGCAAAAAATGCCAAATATTAAGTAATAAACTACCAATAAAGTCTCTTTTTCAATGGCACTTTTCTCAACTCTCCGCGGTGCCTGTGTTAGGAAGTGTTTTTTTGCGCAGTCGCAAGTCACTGAGGCATTACCGTAAGGTGCAATTGGTGAAAGACCCATGGTTTTAAATATGAATGTCTGTGGTTTTCACATAGAGATGGGTTTTCGTGTGTTTTAAATATGAATATCTGTGGTTTTCACATAGAGATGGGTTTTCGTGTGTTTTCAATATGAATATCTGTGGCCCCCGTTCTATTTCTGTCTCTCCTTGGTAGATGCAGCCCCCTTAACTTAAACAATGTTGCATCGTTAGGCAGGGCCTCCGACGAAGAGGGGCCGGGGGGGCATGGCCCCCGCACTTCTTTGTGAAACAATAGAGCTTTTCTAAATATCTTTTGTTATGATTGTTAAAATCTTCCTTGGCCCCTCCACTTTCCAACCTGCGTCGGAGCCCATGTTAGGGGAAGGCCATAGGGGTTATTCACTTTTGCGCTACCCAACATTGTTTGCGGGCGAGGGGGTTGGCACCTTGCGCGATGCCTAAATTAGAGCAAGGGTTACCCAAGACTTTTGGCAGAGATGTTGTTCAAAAAGTGAACTCGTGACTGTTCTTTCACTTTCGTCTTACGATTTCGCAATACACCCGTCTGCTTTCTAATACTAAATGCCACGAAGCTTGAGGACCTGTCTAGAAGGCTTCACTGGAGAATTTTAGCTAAATAACAGCCACGCCTATTTATTGCAAGCAGCGCACATCTTAACTTTTGGCAATGCCAAGTTAACCATAGATTTCAGCCACCCCCAGGCCAGAGACCATAATATTTTGTCGTCGAATTTGAAAAAATTCGAAAATAATTTTAAAAGGGGAGACATAATGCGTGGGGTTTTTCGTTGTTTCCCTCATGGCACTGTTGTAGGGCTCCAGCATTTTCTGGGTCCAAGCTGTATGCCATACAATTGAACCCACAGCTAGAAACGCACAACTGGCTCATTCAGGAACGCGAACTATGCAGCTCGTAGTTACCCCCGTCGTTGTTGCAGGTGATCTGCACGGGATGCGCATGGATGCGGACTGCCAAAGAGCCTTGCCATTCTGTGGCCCTCCCATCGGCGACGTGGAGGTATGCGCATTGTGCAGAAGAAGGAAGTTGACGATTCGACAAAAAGCTGAATCACCCTCATATTGTCAAAAAACCTGAAAGTTTGACGTATTCATGCGCTGTAATTAGATATTTGTCATTGGGAGCGATGCAGATTTACATAACCGTAAACCAAGGGGCAAGTCACTGGACGTGATTTTATAGGTCTCCAGATTTCCAGATTTTCTAAGAATTTTCCAGATTTTCAAGATTTTAAAAAAAACTTCAATGAGACTCTTCTGATTTCGAAGATTTTTCATATTCTTTAGATTCTTTTACTTATAAACATCGATTTTGAAGATTTTTCAGC
The DNA here is from genome assembly GCA_003864495.1 of Nemopilema nomurai. Lineage (NCBI taxonomy): Eukaryota > Metazoa > Cnidaria > Scyphozoa > Rhizostomeae > Rhizostomatidae > Nemopilema > Nemopilema nomurai. The sequence continues at coordinate 663,924 of ML133461.1, read as the reverse complement.
AAATTTTCTGAGATTTTTACTAAAAAATCATACAGAGATGTCATAACTTATGTACAATTATATTCCATATAATACAGTCCCTTTTCCTTCTTTATTAACATGCCATCTACAGGTTTCAAGAATCCTTCCTGTCCAGCTGTTATTGCTTATTTTCTTTCGTTGTGAAATCAAGTTTCTTCCATACATCACATTGAGCATAAAATTAAACTGCCTACAACAAAATCATTCTATACATTGTTTTTGACGTTTGAAAACTTTGATTTATGTATATTATATTTCAGACAACCACGAAGGCATCAGGATTTTTATGAAAAGTTTGAGGCACTTAGGAGGAGATTTACCGTCAATTTCATCTCAATTGATATAAACTGTAGGAATCAAGATAGAATATCTATTTCCCTAAAACCTGCCTCTTTATCAGCATGCTATTTTGAAAGGGCCACCTCTCAAACGCAGCGCCACCAGGAACACGAAGGGCCCGAAATCCTTGAATCAGAATGTGGAACTTTTCTCCATGAAGCATTCAGGTTGAATTCTCACAAGGTTAAGTAATAGAAGCAAATGGGGAAATTTTGTCTTGATACCAATGGAATGCGATGTAACGTTTTGAAGTTTGGTTTTTCTGACCATGCTCAAGATGCGTTGAAGCCGGTACGACGGGGCTAGGCCAATGGGTACTTTATTTGATACTTAATTCTAAGCCATATAACGACCTATTTATTGGTATTGAGTTGAATATGACTGGTTTGCGAGAAAGCCACAACCATTCCCTCCAGTTTGCGAGAAAGCCACATCAAGGCTCTCCAGTGAAAATCAAGAATCCTTGCCAAAACTCTAAGTGTACTAAGCTAAAATATCGCATAATTCCAGTAGCATCCCCACCCCCCACTTGAAACAATGTCGAATAACGGTGGTTTGAAATTCATCCAATGTTACTTTTTCAGCTAGGGTAAGTAGAAGGCTAAACAAACAACATGGTTGTGGGGGGATGGGGATATTTCTGCATCTTGAAAGCTGGTCATGCATTGAGGAACTTAACGTTAAATAAGAATCTTGACCGGATCTTAAACTGTTTAACAAATTTTCTGTCTTGAAAAAGTTAGTCAGAAAGTATAATTCGTCACTTTTTTCTAAACGCCCCTTCTATCACATGGTCACTTGACTAAAAACAAATATATAATGGTAAACGAAGAGCCTTTTAGTTTGGCTGTTCCAAGTACAGACTCTACAGGGGCGCAACTAGGATATTTTAAGGGCAGGGGTTTCGTGGTAGAAATGGGGCATAAAGACATTGGATTTCCATGGGAATAGGGCAAAATTCACTTCCTTGCCAAAAAGGGCAGGGGTTGTAACCCCCACAGCCCCCCCCCCCTTCTTAGATGCGCCCCTGACAGATGGCAATGTTCTTGTCATAATTCAACGTCAGTCGCCAACTCTGTTCAAAGCCTGCTATTAGGCCATCACCTTTTAGTTTCTCTCTGCCTTTCATACTGAAAAAGACAGTGCTCCTCCTCGTTATTCCTTTTCACCATTCTTCACAAGTTTTGAACATCAATCGAGGACTGCTAGAGTTGGCTGCCGAGGAAGCTAAACGGATTATCTTGGTAATCAGATGAATGAGAATCGACGCAAACCACTTTGCTTTTCGTCGCAGACAACCTTTATGACGCAGCAAATTAGTCAAGAACACAGACGAGCGCGTCGTTATCTCTCGCAAAACCTATGGGATTACTTCTGTTGCAGTTGAGAGCTTTTCCAGACAAAGATCAGTCCCTGATAATGTAAACTTCTGCATAACGGATGTGTTTTGAGGTGATAAGAACGCCCAAATCATGCATTTCTTTAGCAGGTGAATGGCTAGTGCACTGATTAAATATAACATCACTCGAGCTGACCAAACCTACTGATCAATTGCAACAGAAATGCTGCCTCCCCAGAAGGGCAAGATCACTGGCTTAGACTGGTAAGTATCAATGGCAATGTACGTTTACTTTTGTGTAAGTGTTACAGCGTAACTATAAAGCATATTTTAGCTACTTTTTATTGTTGCTTTGCTACGTGTAAATTGATTGTTTTACGACTGCATCTTTGATTTGTTTTGACGTCTGATCGAATGAATGAATTGTCTAAGCATGCAGTTGTCGCGTGTGATAAGTTTAGTTTCAGGTTACAATTCAGCACTTTTCGCCGGTGGATCGGACCCCAATCGCCGAATAACAAATTACTAATAAAAAGGGGACTATTTGAGAATTTCGACGTCTAGTAATGGAATTGAAATAGAATATGGAAAAGCCGCCCGTTGTGATAGTCAGCCTAAGACTTAACTTTTATAAAGTGACAGACATAGTATGACGTTCTCGCACCCAAGTGTCACGTGTTGAGGTTGGAAGGGCCATGATTGGTTCATCCACGTCTGATTGATCCAGGTTCTTTTAATGTGCCAATAGTTTGTGATGTGGTTTTTTGCCATTCTCAGCTTGAAATCATTTTCAATTTGCTTTCTGGTAACACAGATAGAAATAGAGAAGCAATAAATTATTGAGATTATTCTCGCAGTTGTATAAAATGCTTTAAGCTTGCAAAGTTGCTTCAAAATAAAGTGAATCTCGAAAATTTGAATTAACAAGTTTGCAGCTTGAATGAATCATTTTAAATTCAGTCTTGTTAAAGAGCATGTTTGGCTACAAGAAAAAGTGGCGATCTTTTATTTGAAAATTTTAATAATTCATCATACTATATCAAACATGGTCAGTTGCTAATCATTTCGCAAGCAATTTTTATCAATAGTTCTCTTTTTGCAGTTTTATCACAAACAAGTTCCCTGAAACTGTCTGCTGTATCCACCAGAATAAAACCATGCAGACTATAGCAATTAACAAACATTTGAACAGGGTATCTCATGTTGGACAATATCCCGATGTTTTGATTGATTTGGAATCAGATAGGATTGTTTTTATGCAGAAAACAATGTAAAACTAGGCAAAAGATTGTTGTATTAATTAGAGCGCACTATTGAAGAAGAGTGACGGCCCAAAACGAAGGGAATGTAATCAAAAGAAATGGATTAACCAACCTGCATTTTACGAGCAGACCCTATGTCAGTAGTATGGTCTTTCTTGAAAGGAAGTTATGGTCCTAATTTCCTTAGAGAAAATTTCCCTAGCTGAAGGGAAATTTGTTCGGTAGCGGCTGTTATTATTTTGATAAAAATCCTTTCCTTCTCTACAAGAAGGCTCTTTATTGAGACTGTCTCTATTCAAGAGCAGTTCCTTGTGGCCTTAAATGCAGAGACTTCTATATCTGGACAGCTACTTATAGGAACGCGAGTGGGTGTTATTTATTCCTATATTCATTGTGTTGTCGTTTTTATGGTCTTGTTTGACGTGCAGAATACACGGAGCCAGCAAGAGACGATGTTGCGTGACGATCGCGTCTTGATAAACTTACTGACTGATTACAAAACTAGGTGTACGCACATAAAGCGAGGGGACGCTACAAATGTGTTGTTTATTACGTTGCTTGGATACGAAGACAATGGAAAGTGTTAATAACAGTGACACAATGGAGGACATGCTTACGTTTAGACAATGGTCACTACATACTTTTTAAAAGATAAATTTATGTTTTTGATTCGAAAGCTGCTTTTATTACTGGATAAGAACTCTGAATTTTTGCTCGAACAAACCAATCCAGTACATCCAAATTCTTGAATCTTCACTACCAAAATGTATGGACAGACTGTGCATTTGAAACTAAATATGATAACCATGTAACGCCATAAGAACAAAAACTCTTTCCCTTCAAGTTTCTCGCAGGTCACTTCAAGGCAGGCCGTTTCAGCTATGATACAGTACTTTGATTGTTTATGTAATTTACGGTCTTGTCTAGATGCTTTGTTATGTAATATTATAATAATATTGTGTTACAGCAGGTATGGTTTGGTCGTTGCTTCTCTGGTTTGCAAAGTGGACTTTGTAAAAGGTCAAAGCTACAGTATTTCAAAGTACCTGTTTTCACAAGCTTTTTGTTTTAAATCTAGTTCTCGAAAGATCACAGCAGAAATCTTGGCTGTGTGAGGATGATGAAATGACATAAATTAACTGTGATATATTGATGATTACATGTTGTAAAGTTTTGTTTCCACTTGCTCTCTACGTTCAAAGTAATTGCTATATATTTATATATATATATATGTGAATAAAGATAATGATGAGCTGTACCGGCATATAATTCATGAAATATAAAACTATAAATATATGTTTTAACTTTCCTCTTCATCAGTATTCGCTTATGCTGACAATAACTATATACTTAAACCCATCAAAGTGGTACCTTTACTATGCTGTTTTGCTATTGATGTTTCAAAGATATTATATCGACTTCTGTGACGTTTCTGTTCATCACTGACAATATATACAGACTGTTTCCAACTTGTTGACAGTCATTGTGTATTCCATTCGGAAATTTAGCAGAGACAATGAACCTTGACTTCACCTTCCTGGCAAATCGTTGTGCGGCTTCCAGCTATTATTTAGAATCTCACTTATAGATTAAAGTGCCATTAAATATGCTAATGTCACGTAAATGTGTTAACGACTCACAGCTTTAAGCAACGATAAACACTGTTTACTCAACATTGCATATTGCAACACTCGAGATAATGTGAGATTCATTCTACCAGATTGAAGTGGATTCAAGTGCGTCATTGCGTCAACTTCAGGTTATGAACGTTGAGTCTAAATGAGAATATAATACCCTTCATCATCTACAAAGAGACACCAGCTATTGTGTTATTTCTTGCATTGCCGATGCGGAGAGAAAACTTGTACTGCCATTGCATTATTTCTCTGCATCAGAACTGGTTGCAATACGGATGTTTCTACTTGCTGTACTTCAGTGGAAGTTTTTTGGATGATCAAATTGTGTAAAGTGTTCTAGAGGACGTTTCATGAAATAATGGCATAGGCTGATGCAGTTTCGCAAAAAATCCTTCCAAATTAATGTCTCTGTTTTGCATGAACACTAATGTCATCATTGCAATTGTAGTAAATTAATGTTCTCATCATTGTTTGTGCCACAAGACTACGAGGGCTATAAGTAATATATAACATGGGCAACTAATGATAGTTTTAACCTGCTCGATATAAACGCTTTCCACGCGATAGATGCGTCTTTATACCAGTTTTTAGTCGCATATTATTTAAAAACATTTGTTTGAAAGCATTAGAATTTACCTATCTTTGACAAGGGCATAGAACCGCTTTATTTCTTTACCCAGAAAATCCGAGATAATGAACAATGTTCGCGTGAGCAATCGAATAAACACCAGCAACTATTATCTTTGCTTATCAAGTTGATGTCGTTACGCTGTATATCGTTTAGCCATAACATACCCTACATTCGAACACCAGTTAGTGAACACACAACTAGTTGATAAATGAGAAAAACATTAAGCATTTTCAGGAGATATTGTGTTTCTTCTGATGAAAAGTTAGTTTGAACAAAATGTGCTAAAGAATATAAAAAAGCAATGGTTGCTTTTTGTAAATGATACTTCTTTAACAAAACGAGCTCGAAGCCTTCTTAATGGAGGATAATAGCTGATCAATATTGTGAACAGTACCAGCCCTAGAAGTGTTTGAGAATTGGGGGAAAAGTAGAATTTTTAAGATGCCTTTTTAGCAGTGAAAACGTTTGCGTTGGTCGGTCAAAGCGTAAAATCCCAGTAAGGGTTTTCACACCTGTTCGTGTGTACGAGGGCCTCCTGCTATCTACACTTTAATAATGCATACCCTCTCAAGGAAGAGCAGTGAGAATTTTTCACTTATTTCTTGTTTTTGGCTTCCCTGCTACTCGTTCCTGCTCGGTCCTCGACGCCTTCGTTAACATTTTCTACGCAATTTGGACTGCAACCTAAAAATTGATGAGAGAATGTGCAGATCTCAAACAGTATAATATAATTTATTCTTAGTTCTACGTCTGGACCAACATGAATATAAATAAGACCGTCATTTCAAATGCCAACATTTTTACTTTTACGATCCTTGCTTGCCAATCAAAAGGTTACTCATTGCTTGCTTAATATGGCATTTTAATATTAATTGGCGGAAGTACGACTCAAAAGCCACCGCGGCAGGAACACAAAGAAAAACCAGCATCGCTAAAATTCGAGACTTGGATCTTATAGCTTTCGTAGTGTTTTTTATGTGCACGTGACAGGGTATTGTCATCCTAACAATGGTGCATTGAATTTCATAAATGTCACAATGACCTCACAAGCTTGGCAGATTTATCGGGTAGTTTTAGACAAAAATTGTCGTAATCTTTGTTTCGCTTTTCCATAACGAGAACAGGTCGCACAAAGCATTCTTTAAAAATCTTCACAGTTAATGACTTCAGCATTCGCTAATGTTTGGGCTGTATGGAGAAATTAAATTTTACATGAAGTTAAACAAAGCTTGCCAGAGACGCAGTGACAAGAGTTTGGCGTTTAGCAGGTAACGTAACCTGTTTTCAGGAAGGTATAGAATAGTATGATTGCTGTAAGATTTTTATATTTTGGCGTCAAAAGTTTCGTTTGATACAAGGTCACATTTGACGTAGCATTGCACGAAAGAGACGAATTCGGTACAGTAAGTATGCCGTTTTAAAAGATAATGGTACTATGCAAGGCAAGAACGATTTTATGCTTGCCAGCACTCCTGTCTCGTTGTAACATAATAACGTACTGATAATTGTAGCGTAGCATTTGATGCCAATTGTTCAAACCACAAATACAAACTGCAAAGATATCATATAGTTCATTACGTATTCAAGTAACTCGTTCTTGATTGATTGTTCGCAGCATTTGAAAACGATTGTTTGTGTATTAGGGATATAATTCGCTAGTAAGTAAATAGTACAGAAAATGGCACATCAATAATGTTGAAAAGGTATTCCTCTAGGTGGCAATGCGTATCTGGCAGCCATGATCATTGCTTAACATGTCTCTTATGCTAGAATAGGCGTTCCATTTTGAATCAAGCTGATTCTTCAGACTCCCTATGTTTGTTCTTGATTCAGAAGGTAGAAATCCGTGAACCTGCTTAAACCAGCAGGTCTTTGCCAACTCTTGCATTTTCAAACATGTTATGCTTTTTTAATCGAGAACACTGCTTTGTTGAGAAATTTTACAGGAGAAGTCCCTAGCGCTGTTTTTTAGAACTGGAGAACGATGCTCAATTAGGAACTGTAGAATGCAGACAGCTTTTCAGTGTAGCGACGACTTTTGCTTTAGGTCGTGGACGCTTGCTTTGAAAAGGCAGCTTTCTGCTTTGATTAAGTTTTTCATGCAATCTTGCTTGCAAATTTTCCATTTTTTAAGGCTTTTTGTTGCCTATCAACCTCTAAATATGAGAAATGTCATCAAAGCACATTTACATTGCACAAGGGAAACCTGCTTTACATTAGACTGCGCTTATTTGCACGATATTCGCATTCTTCATTTCAAATTTGAATATTCTTCTTTACCTTTGTTGTACTTTTGAGGTTTTCTTAGTCACTTCTGATTTCTTTAGAAAACATCAACGGCTTAATATAAATATTCATCCATTTGCATTTCAAATGGTAATCGTCTGCTATGTTCCCTCTATTGCGCTGATTAATCAGCTAAGCAAAGAATAAGCTAGCGACACACTAGCCTATTGCAAAACTCTATCCTATACAAGCAATGCACAATGGAGTGAAAAATTACTTGTCGAATTGACGTATCACGCAAAAAAGATAGCAACTGGTACAATCCAACTCAAGTTTTTACTCGCCTGCCTGTGAAAGCGAAGACAATAGTCAACTGTTGCGTAGTAACAGTGGCCTTATCAGAAAATCATCCAGCTCTGGATGGTCTTTTGCATAGATATCCCAGCTAGACCCCGGGTAAATAATGAAATTTAAATGCAACCTGCTATGCAAGAACATCAAAACTCGGATGTCTGCGCCAGAACTGAGCTTAAATCGCTTGGATAATGCACGAAGCTTTTGCAAGGCATACTGGCCAAGGTACATAAGCTGTTAATCAAGGCAAAACCCTTGTCATCCATTCCCGCTTACAGACATTGAGCGAAGGCCTTGGCGAATGTTTCCACTGACGAATACCATCGGGGTCTGAACATTTTTCAAGTGGGCAAAGCAATTGCGCCAAAAAGCAGTTGGAATGATGTTTTTTAACTTTGTAAATTTTGACACAAACACGACATAGCAGACTATGTTAACCGGGAAGATTTTTACTTCAAGATTTGATCACTTACTTCCCAGCAAATGCAAATCGAGAGCTTAGAGAACCAAGAGCTTTGCTCAATAATTATAAATGATTTTTGTTCAAATAAAGCAGATTGCTAATGAAGGATGAGTGAAAAGTGAATTGAAGGATTTACTTATGCTTAACAAGTTAACGACTGCAATTTACTTTCGTTTTAGATGTTTATACTTCACGAGTTGAGTCAGATGGGAGATAGAAAGGAGCGTGAAAACCTGTTTGCCACAGTTAATGGAAGAGGCGAATCTCGAAAGAAGCTTAGCGATATAAAACTCGCAGAAATCGGCAAAGCGAAGCAAGTCGAATTTCTTGCACGGGAAGTAGAAGATAAAGGGAGGACATCCGAGGATGAGTTAACTTCGAGCGAGGGCTCTCCAGCTGAAGATCCCTCGAAGCATTGTTGCAATGAACCATCTACATCAAATCAGCTTTTGTGGCGGAGCAGAGCTATGTCTTGTGTCAACGGGGCGAGCGATATCTTCATAGAGGACGAAGGACACCAAAAGAGGAGAGATGATGGCGTTATTTTATTGTTACGACATAGCAACAGAACGACTGACTTGAAAAGGCCAGAGCAGAAAGATAAAGTAAACTTTGAAAATAGGATGCAGTTTATTAGGAAAGTCGCTGTTCAAGACTCGAAAGAGAATGGGATTAGGAAGGGACGTAGAAATTCCCTCACATCCTCGGTGGATTTGCAGTTAAACCGACTGACAGATATTTCCTTAGGTGAATCAACGTGCAAAAGAAATCCGTATATAGAAAAACCAATTAAGCTTATTCTCAATGTTGGTGGAACACTTTACGAAACATTCGAGAAGACCTTGTCCGCACACCCGGACACGCTTCTTGGTGACCCAGAACGACGCTTGCGGTATTATAACCCGGTCATCGATCAGTATGTTTTTGAACGGCACGTAATTTCATTCGATGCTATCCTCTTCTATTACCAGTCAAAGGGTATTCTTTCCAAGCCTCAATACATAGACCAGAGAGCGTTTGAAGAAGACTTGGAATTCTTTGAAATAACATCCAAAAGGAGACCTCGTAGAAGATTCATCAATCGGCGGTCGCAGAAAATTTCGCGTCCGGATTCTTTTCGTAGGACACCAAAGAGGGTGCTGCATAATATCTTCAATCGTCCGTTTTCGTCCAGCCTTGCTTGTGCTGTTTCTCTTCTCACCATTATTGTCACAATGATTGCGACAGTGGTGTTTTGCATAGAGACCCTGCCTTGCTTTCGGTTAACCCATGGCACGGCGCATCTCACCGCAAAGGCCGGAACGACACAAAATAAGGGTCACCGGATTCTCGTCCTTATTGAGATCGGCTGCATGGCTTTCATAACCTCTGATTTTCTTATCAGGTTTAGTATTGCTCGAAATCGCTTCAGGTTCATCATTTCCCACCTAGGAGCCATTGATCTAATGACCTTGCTGCCGTTCTACCTTTCTTTGGTATTGTCGAATTCAAGCAACCCTAAACAACTGCGGGATTTCGTTACCTTCTTACGACAACTTCGTATACTCCAGGTGTTTCGCTTAGCTCGCTACAGTTACGGCTTCCGCGCACTTCTTCACACAGTTTCGAAAAGTCTGTCGCAGCTTGGGTCATTCATATTTGTGATGCCGGTGATGAGTATGTTTTTCGCGTCAGTGTCCTATTTTGCGGAGGACAACTTCGACGACGGTTGCGTGGACTCGTGCAGAAATCTTCAAGGCATATCTGACTGGTTCTGGTACTCGGTCATCACAATTACGACAGTTGGATACGGGGATGTTTATCCGAGGACAATCCTTGGCAAACTTGTAGGCGCCATTTGTGCCCTTTTTGGCGTCATCCTCTTCTGCCTTCTTACGCCCATCATTTTTCGGCACTTCGTCGAAAACTACTACGTCAGAGAGCTGATGTCGCAAAACATCACTGCTGAGAAACGAAAGCTAGCAGAAAAGGTCAGAGAAATGTACTACGAGCAATATGACATGCCCTGACGTTAGTACTATCTGAGTATGCAAAGGACTTATGGCTACAAGCCTTACAGTGCTTGAAAATCATAGACATACATGCGGCGTTAGCGTTAAAGAAGTATTCAATGGGGCTTTTATTTGGGGAATAAGATTTGCCAAAACCGAATTTTGTTACCTTTGATAGGATGAATTACATTAGGACTAGCTTGTTAATTTATGTGTTTATTAAAGACGTTGGCAAAAAGAGAGGTTTTTATTGTTTATATGCACTCGCAAAGCTCTTTAGGCGAATATTGTGACAAGTGACATAAACTTATGGCTGGAGTATTAAAAGTGTTCAAAGCTAAATGGAAAAAATTAATTTTCGTTTGTTCTCGAAGGTTTTTTACAAGTGGAATGAAAATTCTTTGGTCTTGATCGACGAAGTCTATTTCGTTCTTGCTTTGTGTTAGCAAGTAAATTTTCTCACTGGTGTTTTTTCAAGCTCTGTCTTAAACAGGACAAAACTGGTTTAATAACAACCTGTAGCCTTTTTAACTTTATGCGTTGTAGTATATGATGGTCGTCCCTTAAAACTTAAACAACAAAGAAATTGTAGAAAACTTACTCATTTTCATGGCCTCTTTCTTGTTTCTTATGCAATTTCATAGGAGAAGGCTTAAGTGGCGTTACAATAGAGATTTTCTGCCTGACATTTGTTCTTAAAACATCAGTTCCCAGTTAAACAATTAAATTTCTTGAATTTCCCACACAGTCCAAGATTAATTTTAATTAGAACTGAACTTCTGGAACTTCAAGACGCTGAAAAAGGGCATTTTGAACATTTAAGCCTTCTTTTGTACTTGTTAATTCAATCAATAGCAAATGAATAGATCGAAAATCTCGCCAGCTTCACGTTCAGCGGCCAGAAAGCTCAACGGTGTTTTTGTAGAACAACGATTGATTTCCAACTGAAATTATAACTGGTTTTGTGTGGGTTGACCACTAAAAGGTCTTTTAATCATTGTAGGTCAAGAGGTTTTACGTTTTCTAGTCAGAATAAGCATTTAAAACGATAATTAACATTTACGGATATATGTCAAAACTGTAGATCGATACTGCAACATTCATCATATGCTGGATGATCGATACTGCAACATTCATCATTCAACAAACCTTTCAACAGATATAAATCGATAGACCATCAGAATAAAATTACACCAAAACGTTGCGTACACAAAGTAATCTTTGATCCAACATGTTCCATCTTAAAAATGTTTCGAGATTTTTCTATTTGTGTAGTCTGTGAGTTTCTATAGACAGTTAGAAACAGGTTTTTTTAAAGGTTTTGCAAGTCCTTGCTTTTCCTCGAATGAATAGCAGCCAATTATACAGCTGTATTAAGTTTTTTCAAGTATATCGTTAGTTTTTAAGTATATCACCAATCAATGTATTTAAGGGAGCAATCATTATCGTCTGGTCGGGCCTAGTTCTTGTGTTCGAGTTATAAGTTTAGATCAGATCCATTGTTGAAAAAGCCCTTGGGAGCACAATAACAGTTTATTCGCTTCAAGTTTGTTCATATAAATATTATCAAATCGCTCAGATACTATCTTCAAATGTAAATTGCAATTCCTTCAGCTTTGTTTATCAAAATCCATTCGAATGTGTGTCGCTGCTGCAAAATTTGAGATGTAGCAGCCATAGCAAATGTTGGAATCGGTGAATTTCAAGAGCATTTTTCCTAGTCTAATGTATTGGCCTACTTTTCTACAAACATCACTTGCCTGTGAAGTTTTCTCGTGACAGCTGGCCTAATTCCAGATATCACAGTTTACTGAGACGGACAAGTAGAATATGATAGATAAGAAATATACGCCCGCTATAGCGTGCCTAGATTGTTTGGTTGTTGATTATTTGTTAAAGTACCATTTCCTTCGGGCAGACTTTGACTTTGGGCTGATTATCTGGCCTATTGCGAATCAACAAGGAATAACCACGTGCTTGCATAGTCCGCCTTCACAGCTATTCAGTAAGCCAGTCGCCCCGTTGTTGGCTTAATTCATTTCTTACTGTATGATTCATTGACAACTAAGCCGAACACGTGTTACATCACATGGACTTCAATCTCTATGGAAACATTGTAAAATAGTGTCATCAAGTCCTTCTTTAATAGAATTCTTTTTTAGTGTCTTTTTGTATTGGGTTGGTGGGAACGAAGAGTCAAGCATATCGGAGTACAGGGATGAGAAAATGAAATAAACAGAATATAAAATATTATATCATACTTTCGGTCAATAAAATCCTATTTTTCAACTGTTTTCTCTGTCATGCACTCATGCACTGTCATGCAAATATTTTTATAGCTTACAATCTTATATGCTGTTAAATATCAAAAAGCGTAATTTTTAAGTCTGTTGGTGTTTTGCAAAACGCAACAAAGAAATCATCATGTTAACTCGCGATAGCTCCATGGTACGAATCTGCTGACAATTTTCTTTGACCTAGCTATGTGATGAGTTTTACTCATATTTTCTCCCATATATAGGTCTGTGCATTCACCATGGATATGCAAAGTAAAAGATTGACTCAAACCTTAACTCGAACGAGACACCCATTGTCTATTTCTATTTTCACTTCGCGACAATTGCTCAGGTAGGTGGCCAAACTTACGTGTCTCATTACTGAAGCCCTTTGGTATATGCAAAGTGCTTTCAGGCGCTTTAATTTTTCACGTCATCCGTTGAACAGAAAACAGAATTACTCATTTGAAAGGCTGGGTACTTATTTGCAGCTGAGTGAACACGAGGCTTGAACTGCCTCGGATCGAACCTTGGTTGCTGGTTTAATGGTCATGTGCGCTAGTCACTCAGCTACGCTGATAATTAATATCCAAAAGTGCGGCTAGTCCATTTGAAGAAACTGGTTGACAAGTATCCGAGCTAACAAAAAATTTGATATCTGTCGGTCGTGTAGAAAACCATTGTGTCCGCAAAGCTTTCCGTTGAGTCTCTTTCATTCGATTGAAATGTTAAAATTAACGCCTAACTAGAGACAGTAAAGATATGAATATCAAATTAAGATTTTCATCTTCACACAATGTTGTAGAAGTGGACCAATGACATTAACGTGTTAAGGTCGCCACTAAATTAGTTGTGAAGCAAGATGATAAGGAAATTTCTGCATTTAAAATAGCTCAAATTTTCCATTAATTTCGCCCGCCGTAGATTTATTTACACTGCCACGAATTTTTTCCAAGTCGTTGAACTCTAAATGCAGTGCAGGCGAAATCCAGGAACTGTATAGCAGATTCCATTTAAACCTTGTACCCTTGAGGTAAACCTTGAATTCCGATGGCTTGGCTACTCTCTTCTACTGATAAAGATTTCTAATACAGTAAAAACCCGCGTGTAAGAACATACTTTTTTAGAGTTTGGCAAAAGAGGTTCTTGTGTTTTGGTGTACTAGTTGACAGCTTAGGCTTAATAGGGTTCTTAATCGGGTAGGTTAAAACCAAATTAAGATTAGTTGGTTATGCAGGAAACCAGGGCTTAATCTAGATAATATCTGGCTAAGATGACTAGAAACAAGCAAAACAATATTACTTCTATTTATGTAAACTATTACGAGGGTTCATTTTACAACGAAGCTGTATTTCTTGCACTATCGAATTACGCTCTATTTCATCAAGTTTAAAAAGCTGTAAAAGATTAACTGTTTCATCTGTTGATTCAAAAACTAAAGCTTGTTTCAACCTTTAGGTAACATTTCGAGGACAACTTTGGTCAAAGTAAAAATGGACTAGCTCAATCCAGTGACTTTATATCTTGAAGTTTTCTTTCTAAATTTGTTTTCAATCGATAAAAAACCGTTCTTTGAGTCAAGAATTCCAAGTAAAAGCTCACGACTGCAGCACATTTATTCAGCAACTGATTTTAGAATCAAATCAAGACAATGGGACCCTCCAGTACTTAGTAGGAAAATGTAAAGCTTAGAGGTTATGGCCCAATCAAACATTTTTTCATTTTAAACTTTGAATGAGAGATTAAGAGCTGACCAATATTTCTTCATGATAAATCATGATTATTCTATACCCGCTATTTCAAAAGTTAAAACATTCAGTTACTATGGATCAGCATGTTTCAAACTTTGTTGCATGGTTACATAGCTACCCATTATTGGGCGCAAAGATTGAGCTTCTGAGATCAAAACTTTTAAACAATATTAAGCTTTCTTTGCTCGCATTCGTGCACCAGAAGTAAGAAATATAATTATATATTCGATTAACCGATTTTAATTTACTCGAGCAACAGTTTGTGCATGGTAAATTATTCCACGGAAAACATTATTGATAAGCAAACATAATTAAATTTTAACATAAGTTCAGCTTTAAATGAGCCATTCAGATTTACAAAATCTAACTATTAGAAATAAGATCTACCAAAAACATACAACATCTGAATACAAAAAAATTCCGCCATTGATGCGGGTGTTTTGAGGGAAATGGTTGATTAGATTTCCCGATGGCAATATTGCACAAAATTGCCTTAGGTGGCAAAGTCGTTTACTATCACTTAAGTGGAACTGTTGAACTTTATTCAAGTAATATACTTACATATTTGATAAGAGTTTACACTAAACCAAAGAGAGATTGGTGAACATCTGTCTGAGGAGTGTTAGAGTGATGCCGATATGAAGTTCTGTATAATTCTTTAATGGGTTGTAACGAAATTGGCATGGTTTTTTAACATTTTTCATTCTCATAAATAGTTTCAATAAAATTACTGAAGGGACTTGATTTTGACAAGCGAAGGTCAAAGGACAGAGAATTAGCCACAACCATACTACTGTTTTGGGAAAATCTACGGTTTGGTGTGCAGTCAGAGGTCAACCAACGAATCTTCCGGAAAGGGTAAGGGTCAAGGTCAAAGGTTAGGGCAAGCAGTTACGTGATAACAGGTTGGCAAGTTCGCAAGTTATCGAAACTGCACTAAGCACAAAAACTCAAGCAGACGCACTTTTGATATGTTCTGTACGTCCACGTAAATTAGCTTGATAACTCACATTTTGAATTGACTTGGCAGTGTAAGATCTCCACAAAACGAAAGCGAATTGACCATTGTCTTTCAAATTTCAGGAGTTAGAGACAAAGGAAGATCACACATTATTTGAACAAGAAAGATTCGTATGACATTCATGATAGAGCCGGGTTTCATCTTTTCTTTGCGTAGCTTGGTACAATGCTGCGGAAGTTATTACCATTAATCAGGGTTCAGACCTCACTTGGCGCCCTTGAAATATATTTCCTTCATGCTTTCAACAAACTTCTTCCTTTCCGGACTTTCATTTTCAAGTATCTCTTGGCGTAGATAGTAGCATTCTATAAACTTGTTAACCAGAACGGGTGATGGCAAACAGAACAACAGAACCCCGAAGATGCCACAAAAGGCCCCCAGGAACCGTCCACCGACTGTTTGAGGGTATACGTCCCCATATCCAACGGTAGTCATGGTGATGATGCTGTACCAAAACGTGTCCGGAATGCTTGAGAAAACAGCTCCGGTCCTAACCTCAACAAATGACTCCGCATAGAAAACTACTGTTGCAAAAAATATTCCCATTATGATTATAACCAGTAATATCGATTTCAAATGGACAGAGCTCTCGTATATGGTCGTCAGCAGTACTCTTAAGCCTTCGTTGTACCTTGTCAATTTGAAGACTCTAATGATTCGTAGCAACCGTAGAATCCGTATTACTCCAAAAGTACTGGCGAGATTTCGCTCTGTTGACCGTTCACGTACTATGAGCGTAATGTAGAAAGGCGATATCGATATAAGGTCGACCAGACCCAAGCCCGAGAAGAGGAATCGAAAGAAACTGGGGGCTGAAAAAAGTCTGATGGAGTACTCGAACGTGAACCAGATGATTGACACAACCTCGAAGATGTACCAATGATCGTAGGCATACGTTACTTGCTTGACAACTTTTGTTGTGTTGCCAACTGTTTTGTTCACATAAACCACGGTTTTGCTTCGTTTGAATTGTGGAACCGTTTCGGCGCAGAGTGCAATTACAGATATCGTGATCATGGCGATGCTAAAGACCCCGAGGGCAGAGGCGAAGCAACTGGAGTGCGGATACTCAAACCATTCCCATAATGTTCTGCGCAGAAATTGCCGAGGCATTGGGGGCACTAGCTCTCGTTCTTTTTGAAGATCTTGCTCAAACTGCTGCCTCTTGTCAAAGGGTGCGGAGATGCCGAAGAACTCCACCTCTTTCTCAAAGACATCGCGAGGAATATCTCTCGGCCGTGAAAGAATGCCTTTGGATTGATAATAGAACAAAATGGCGTCAAAGCAGAGCGGATCTCGCAGGAATTGGAAAGTATTTGAACACGGATCGTAGTACTCTTTCCGCTTGATTGGATTCCCCAAGAGTGTCTGTGGGTATTCGGAAAGCGTGCGTTCCAGTGTTTCATAGCGCCTGCCACTAATAACAATCGTAATGCGATTGCTGCTGCTGAAGTTAACGATGGGCGAACCTTTCCTCGAAGCAATAGGCGTCGATACAATGGACAGCTCGCTTTTCGAGGAACAGATGGTGAGCGTTGACCTCGGACGATGGTGCTTGTCAGTGGTAGTCGATGTGTTCACAACCTCGTGGACTAACATGTTGATACGTCATCCTACAAGACAGAATAATATCCTGTAAGGTAGGCAATGTCATTACGTTATGCACACGTACGCAGCATATTAGACTCAACACTTGGATGAGTTGGTCTGGTTCTACAGAGAACAACAAGGCGACAACCAGAATGCATTATAATGTCTGAAGCATAGACAAGCGCTGAATGAGCACCGTCTTCGAGCAATTAGCCATCAATGTGACCAAAACTTATCATGAAAATGTTTTAAATGTCTCGAAATGGAAAATTGTCCTTTTGGAACTTTTTTTTCGTCTTGTCACCAATCAACACGAACGCGATGATGCCAAATTCATAAAAAGAAAAATCGCATGCTCCCACTCATGAATTGGTTTGTAGAGCTTTTGTAGACTGATGTATAAGAATGATGGTAAGATTGCTGGAAGAGGCAAGTGGACAAAAGCTAAGCATGATTAAAAAGCCATGAAGCCCTGTTATGGAACCAAAACAAGGAGTTTGAATATTTCCTTATCATACATTCAGTTTTGAAATTTGTTAATTCTCAATGGATTCAGTGACTTTTGCAGTCTGGAGAACTGAATGAGGACTATAAGGGCATTTTGAAGCATGGAAAAACGGCAAAATTCATAAATATTAACACACACACATACGCAAAGCTTTCATTGTACCATTGCTCACATTGCTACGAACGGATAGGCCTACTTCAAAACTAGAAAATGTTATCAAAGCGAATCACAAACAGCAGCATTTAGAAAGGGTTCCCGGGGTCCTTTTGTTCATATTATATCTTCTATAAAATTTTGAAGAGCGTATGCACAACGTTTCATGAAATTGATAGATAAAAGTGTTATTCTAGGATTGTACTATTCATTCAAGGAGAAAATAGTCATTTAGATTCAGGACTCACAGTTAAGTATAAACTTCATAGCTCCACCTAGCCTCAACTATCTAAATACACCGAAAACTATGCTATTAATTGGCCTAGACCACGTTTGCAAAAACGGCCTGACAGAATTTGCAGCAATGCCGAATCAGATGGCAAGCAATATTCGAACACAATTATAAATAGAGGCGATGGCTAAAGGCAGATGTTCAAAACTCGAAGAGATGGCTGTTGTGCAAAGATGCAGGCAATTTCGATTATAAGTCCTCAAGACGCTTTCCCGATGCCATTTTAACGTTTCTCAATATTAGATTAACTTACAAATGCCAATATTTTTCATCCTTTGTCTGATTTTCAGATATGATTGAATTTTCTAGCTGTTCGTTTAACTTAACAGTTAATCTGGGTCTTCAGATGTGCACAATAAATGAATGTTTATACAATGTCGGAAAAACATTTTGGCTTTATCTTCGTTATCTCAAAGAAATCTGTCTAATATGATATTACATGCTTAAGCTAAATAAAGTTGACTTATAGTTTTGCAAATGCGGTTTAGTTAAGTAAAGGTTGACCAGAGTAATCATCTTTCAAAATTGGGCAATTTATTTTTCTAGAACATATGCTCGGATTCTGGTAATTTTGCAGCTATGCATAATTCAAGGATGAATAATTCTATATTGTTAAAGAAATATTGTTTATAAATATTTGCTACAAACGGGCACGAGCGACAAGAAAACAGCGGGTGTGTTCTGCCTGCCTTGCCATTGAAACACAATGAAAGAATGAAGGATGAAAGCTGAAAAATAAATGTTGGCTTTCATCTTGTCCGTGTCATAAGAGCATAAACTGTTCGCCTTATAAAACGCTTGCCTTTCTTTGCTCGTTCTTTTTCGCTCATATGTAATAAAAGTCGGGCAGCATGAGACAAGATTCAACATTTCCCGCAGAATTCCTACCAATTACCTAAGAACTGAACAAGACTAGGGTAAGGGTTATGGGTTAGGGTTTGGGCTAGAGCCATGCATCGTTGATCAACAACCACCTTCTGACAAGTTTGGGCCTCTTTTTAAGTTTTTAATTATTCTTACGGTGGTCGGCTGCAGGTCGAGTGAAAACTAGCCACTGCTTCATCTTCAATTAGCCTCTTTGCCAATGCAAGTCAGTCTCGTTTCCCACCCATTATCTGTCGGCTCGGTTTCGTTCCGTTACGACCGGGCGCTAAACTGAACACTTCCGAGTAGAGCGGCTGCCGTTGAGACGGGATCTAAACTGACTGATGACGTTGGCTCACGTGCTCAAAAATGTTTTGGTATAGCTAATTTTTTAAGCATCTCAACGATGTTGACCTGTAAACAACCTAATGTGTTTTTTTCGGTTTGAATTGTTGACCTTTGCGAGGAAACCTCTTTAGGCCTGCATTATAGCGTCAGCTATCAGATTGTCGCTAATTACTAAAACAAGCCAATAAAATTTGGCAGCAATTGATAAACAGTTATAATCCTTTCAATCAATTATTCATTTAACTTTCTTAGTAATTCAATCAATGAATTATCCCCGAAAGCTTCATGTCACATCGGTCTTGGCTTGGATTTCAACCACCGCACTGTGGTGTAGCAGGGGGAAATGATTTCATTAGTTTTAAAAGCAAGCCTTTCCTTTCAAGTTCACTTTCCCGGTGTAGACAACTTTTTGATCATGTGTGGAAAAAGAAAAATTATTGCAGTAACAAAGAAATTTGTAGAGATTTGGGAAGAAGGCGCTGAGCAGGACTTATGAGATTTGCCTTTTTTGACATAATTGACGATGTTTGCTTGTCTATACCAGCTTAAGGTCACATGAAGCTTGGAATGAATCTTTTCTAATAGCCAACGCCGGGAAGACTTATAAAACTGAAATATGATCCAGTTGGAAAAGTTAGCCATACTTTTCAGAAGTATGCACAGAATGGAAGTTAAAGACATTTTCTCCAGGTTGATGCTAAAAGTTCTGAAGCGAAGGTATTATATATTACCAAAACAAATACATTTGAGGTCAATTAGCCATGGTTTGTAACAGTACCAATGACGTTTCTGGACATTTATGTTGTTGAATACCACTGTAAAGTTATATTTACTCATTTACCCTAATAGTATTTCATTTACTCTTGCTTAAAAGGTTTACTCTTGATTCAGTGTTAGCATCAAACGTTGGTCTCTCACTTTCCAAGAATTCTATAACCTCTAAATCTTAGCTCTGTCTAAAGAAATCTCATTGGCGATGGCTTCTTTGTAAACAATTACTCTAAGGTGTGGACACCTGAACTAAATAATGCATTATTTCTTTAAAAACATCATCCTAAGGCAGAATTAGGTGCCATTAATTTATCATACTAAGGTCATTTTCTCGTTATCTCAGAAGGATTACATTTACTTTGTGAGTAATGAAGGTTTAAGATACAACGGAATGCATTATATCAGAATGAGATTATTAATCAGTTGTTATTTCTGCCTTAAGTTTTGAATAGGTGAGACACCCACTTTTAGAATGAGAACAGTAGGAAATGGTATCCATATGTAACCATGCAAGTACACCCATTGAGCGTTTGTATAATTACAGCGCAGTTATGGTCACCAAGTGACAGTTGTAGCATATGAAATGCAAACTTCATCTATGTCTATTCAATGCAACGGCCAAGCAAGGAAGAAAACGTTACCACGCCGCAACCAAATAATATGTTTACGTTGTCTTGGGACGTTTCGACGAGATTGCAAAACCATATTTTACTCACTTGAACGCAAAGGCTTTGATGTTTTCACTTGCTATTGTTAAATGAGTAATTTACCAAGTGATTTTTATCACTTATTCAATTAAATATTCCGAAGAATTGACTTTTGCGCTCCAAGTTGATTTCTCAGATGCAAATGAAAACGAAGTGCAACGACCCACCATAATCAAAACACTTCACCAGTGCGGTTCCAGCTACAAGTAATATTTTGATTCATAATGAATGGGTAAAAAAAATGTAGTAGTTCTTGGGGCCCATGCATAAAGGAGTATTGTTGGAATGGCAATTTGCATTAGCGATGGACTTTCTGACTTGTTGTCTTCTGCCTAGTTGTATAAGCACCATCCAGTATGGATACATTATTAATCTCGGTTCAATCGTGCGCTTCTTCTATTGAAGCTGTGATTTGAATGAGGCCTTATACGTGAAGAATCTCCAGGTGACAAAATCTGACCAGCTTATTACATCTACACCATCGTGAAATCAATATTCACATTGAGAATAACTTTCAGTCTCACATTCCAATAACAGACTCCTTTCATCACTAACATTTATGATAGTAAGTTTTGAAACACAAGCATCGGACACTCATCATCAAACTGAAAAGTAAAACTTGACTGAATTATTTGTAGTCATGGCGAAAACTTTTCTAAATAATTGAAAATTTTGTGTTCATAAGAGAGAAAGGACTAAGTCAAGTTGTGCGTCATCTAGCAACGCCATTACATCAGGAAAGAATTCAGAGATGAGCAGTGAACAATTGAATTGATCTTACTGTCGTAAATGGATTTATCTGAACAAGCTAAAACCATGATATTAAAACGAAGTGCTTTGTCTTTTCCTGTAAACTCGTAAAGCCCTGCTAATTGCACAGTGAAATTTGAAAAATAATTCACGGGATTGGTGCATTATGACTTTGATACTCTGTCAAATTATTTGCTTTCTATGATAATGAAACTCTTTCGAGCTTTGTGCCTTATTAAAAAGCAAACAGATACGCTATTCACACATAATCGCTCAAACCTAAACAACGAACATTTTCAAACAACCAGCACATCAATGTTATCCCGTGGAAAACATTCTCCTCCGAGCTGAAAGGTAAACACACACCAAAACATGTTTAGAAAACTAAATAAGGAAGATCAACAAATGATAAAGTGTATTATGCAGAAACAAAGAGGTTTGGGAGTACAAGATTTGCTAGATTAATAAGGCTTGATAAGTAAGATGCAATTTGCAAAATCAATATGTCTACAGTAAGATCCTGTTATTATTTTGAAGCTTGACATGTTTCTAGCAGTTCAGTGAACTGATTGATACGAAAGTTCCTTGCCATTTTGTGCATTCTACTTTGGTTTGAAGACACTATCGTTGATGTTAAAATAAACAATTCATGTGAAGCAAATAAGCAGAATAATTAAGATCATCGTTTCAATACCAGTTTCCTGGAGCCCTTGATCAGTTTAAGATTTTTATGAATTTTTCAAGCGTTTTTGAGAAGATAAACTTTTAGATTGTCTTTTTCACAGTGGAGTAAAATAACTCGTTGTAGGTTGGGGAATGTTAGATCGGCCAAGTTTGTTCCCATCGCTAAATTAGACTTGATTTCTACCTCAAAACTGGATCAAGAATCCATGCTTCGTTGAGATAAATTCTTAACCGTGTTGATCCTTCTATAAAGTGTGCTTGGCTCCTTTGTCCATGACAATCAGTTAAGTAGCAATAGCTTTGAGATATGCGTATATTGTCTAAGGGATATTGTCTAAAGGGCAAAGCCATACACAGGGAGGACACAATGGTAGTATATTCTTGTTGTGTTGAATCTCAGATAACTCTTGTAGAGTATTGACTAATGAATTCTACAGAAAATTAGGTTAAAACAGACATCGATAGGCCAAATGTGTTTATGACAGTGGAAAGTAAAGACAAATGTCTTACGTTTGAAACAAGTTTTTCAAAGGATTAATTTTAAGTAGC
Organism: Nemopilema nomurai; assembly: GCA_003864495.1. NCBI lineage: Eukaryota > Metazoa > Cnidaria > Scyphozoa > Rhizostomeae > Rhizostomatidae > Nemopilema > Nemopilema nomurai. The sequence continues at coordinate 641,397 of ML133461.1, read as the reverse complement.
AATGCAATACTTATTGAACCTCATTCCAGGATTGCCAAAAATTATCAAAGCCTAGACAACATTTTGGTTTGTCATTGTTTTGAAGAGGTCACTTATAAAAATGAAGACTGACTCCTTCGTAATTCATAAATGGAAAACAGAAGCCTAGATGGCAACAGGAGCACATGCTATACTTTAATTGATCTGACGCAAATTGAATGTAAAATCAAGACAAATAGTCTGGTTTTATTTGTCGACAGTCTAATACTTTGAACAGCTGTGATTAGACATGTTTTTAAAAGGACTTATTGGCCAACTCTTTAAATATTTTAGATTGAATTGAGAAGAGGAACATTACGTTTTCCTGCTGTTAAAAGCAAGTTGTGATAAAATCTGATATACCTAATTGATTAGCACACAAGGCATACAAGGCTGCATTAAGTATTGAAGAAGAAGCCATTCCCTACCCGTCTAGCTCGTATTAACTTCAATATGATTGTTACTCACCCTTAATGGAAAAAACTCTCACTGCTAACCAGTTTAGCTCTTGAAAATTCCACTAGTCGTTAGTAATAATGCAATTATAATGTAAACTTATCACAAAGTTATAAGCAAAAGAATTTTATTAGTCATTGAGATCTCTTGTTACAGTTGCCAATGTTAGAGTGCTAGTTTACCTGTAGTTAGATTTATTAACCCTAATTGACTATTTTTGTATGTTTGCTTTCAGAAAAACCTCTCTTAGGCAATTTTTCCCAGGGTGGAAATATGATGGAGCTTTCTTTGAGTCAAATTTTCGTCTATTTGGAAAAACAGCTGCATGCATGTCTTTGTTAGAGTTATAATTTCATTTCATACGACAAAACTTGGGAAATAACTAACTAGAAAAAACCAGCAAATCTGTTTAGAAGATACTTTAACATTGTTGAAAAAGTTCCTGCCTCATTGAAATAAACACTGCGTGTATTCAAAAGGATTCTGTTTGGGAAAACAACACGAAAGAGATTCTTGAGAATGAATACGGGACGCTATGCTTATGCCATTACTACTTTCCAAAAGATAATTCCATCCAATAAAGCACACAATGTAACTCATTAAATATTAAAACCGACCCATTTGATGGCCTCAACTCAAACGCCTTCTGATAAAGGTGATTTTGCGATTATATCATTGAGAATGGCTTGGAACATTCAAACGTTGTGCATGTGTTGAATTTTGAAATTTCTAGTTGCGAATTGGGCAGGCCTTCGAACAATGCTTCCCTGGCTCTGATGCTTTGTCGCCACTGATTAAATGATACAGTTGACCTTTTAAGATTAAGGCAATTAACCTATAATTGTGTCTCTAGACATCAAAGGCAGGGATAACCTGAACTTAACATTCAAACCGCACTTCACAATACGCAATGAAGAACATAGTGGTTTATAGGTGAAAATAGGTAACCATGCACCTCTAGTTGTAGAAATGTTTATTCTTTATTAATCATAGAGCAACCGTTTTGTCTGACAAATAAATAGCTTTGGCGCTATGGATATTATCGCAATGATCAGAAAAAGTATGAATGCTGTTTATCTTGAAACATGTTGACCATCCAAGATACATATGATATGATCTGCTACATATGATCTATGCATTCTTATTGCAGTGTTATGAAATAACACTTATCTTGACCTACAATTTGTTTGTAAATATGGCTTTATGGCTTATATAAACGAAGTAGAAAGTACAAAAATTGTAGGCTTGTAGGAAAATTGTACTCTAACTTTCCTTCGGATGGGTGTCTTGGCATTTTAAGGAAGTTGTAATGTATTTAACCTAATTAAAGACAAGCACCTGGGAGTTCAATTTCATAAAATGTCTTCACACGAAAAATGCTTTATAAATGAAATGTCAAGTAAAACTAACCGGTTTGTTACTGAGCGACCATGCTCCACTCGACGCTCCAGAACTAAGCGTGGACCTTTAGAGTAGTTACTTTGCAAATCTGACTTGGTTAAAGGAATTCTGTTTAAACACACACAGTATCTATGAAGAGCTTTAACAGCCTCCGTCTTTAAATATTGAAGCAGATCGTCTGGACTTCATTTATTGGCTATATGGTTGACAATGTGATCTTTTGTAATTATTTGAATCTGATAACCAGCAGATGTATTTTAGGAAGCGCATTGCACGTCGCTTCATTATGAATAAGAAATAACCGCTAGCCACGACCCTTAGCCCTCAAGCTTAACACAGCATGGCAGCTAGAATCCCCAGCTTGTATTTATCGCAGTGGCAGCCCGAATGCTCTTGGCATCTACGTGCTTGTGGGACTTCGAAGTATGTCGACATTCCCAGAGAACGTTTTATCAAGCAATGTAGCCCACTCAATTTAGCAGGAGAGGGTCGATTTTTCTCAAATAATTCAGATAGAAGCTTTGCCACGCTATGCCTAAGGCTTCTGCACTGACTGATAAAAGACGTGTTTTAGCAGTTTGCCAAATGGGAAACACGAAAAGAAATAGAATTTTCTAGCAAAATTTCGACGACTGAACTGGAGTTTGCAATTTTCAGAACAGATCTTTGGGCGTTTCAGGAATCCGCTGAAACCAGAAACGCCGAAATATCCCCCTATCCATTACGGAGTTTTGCCACTGTCACCATGAATTCCTCAATATCAAAGAATGCCCTCGATAGCGTCATTTTGGGAATGAAGATAAAGCATTGGAGGTAGATAAACTAGAGAAGACTGCCTTAGGGATGCTCTTGTTTGAGGCTGAGTGTTCATTTTTCAAGCATTAAAGCAGACTTCTCAAGGGATAGTAATTTTGAAATGAATATTTTGGTTAATATTTTGGTACGGGAACTGACGGTACTTGACGTCACGTGCACATTTTGAGGTCTCGGGAAGAAAATCTGTTTATGGCGTCTTCCTGGTGATTGCTCTTGGAGCTTTTGGCCGACGACATATCTTTGTCGAAAGACATATTTATCATTAACTTCATCTCCGTGTTTTTATATCTAGAGATTGCATGTACTATTCCACATAGTGGATTTTTGCTGATTCGTGGACGACGGATGTCAAATAGAAGAGCCAGCGCGAAGATAAAAAATCAATGTACTGAAGCAGTTGGCTGAGCTGCGAGGAAATCGACTGCTAAACGAGTGCTGTTTCCCAGTATTAGAATCCCCATTTCATGAATCCTTAATTTCACGGTTCTCAGTACAAAACAGTAGAGTTCCCAGGGTCGTGGGTTACTGCAGAGAGAATACGCGGGATTCTTTGCAGACTATTGAAAACACAGGCAGCTGAAGTTTTATCAGCTGATGGGCTTAAACCTCTGTTGTCGTTCTTTAAAAATTAATAAAGCTGGCGATAAGTTTCTGGCAAGGATATTACTACCTCTAGAAAGAACAACCAATAGTACGAGTAAAGATGCATACTTAATTGAAACTCTACTTCGTTAAGCATCATTATTTAATTTCGATTAAATGTTTGGGATGAAGTTTACAAACAACCCAGAACTTTGCAGCACTTGAGTGTAGAATCTAGTCACGTGCACTACTATATGCTGTGTCGCTAATTATGTTGGTCAGACATAAAGCGTATTACTCCATAGAGGCCTTTTTGTTTTCACAGTGACTGAGATGTGAGCTATGAGTTGCGAGGTTTAAATTCTGAGCTGTGTTAATCATAAAATGACGGTGATATGTTGGTTTTGCCTGACAGTAATAAACAAAGCTGCATTTGCATTTATGCATTCCCTTCAAACCAATCTAAATGGCTAATGATGTCTGAATTTCTGCCGGTGAAGAACATTCAAAAAAATTTCAGGCAAAAAATTAGATTTTCATCAACAGTTTCAATAAAATAGTTAACTCAATATTTTTCAAGGCACCTCAAGAATGTTCCATGCTGCTGGTTTACGCCAAATCTTCTCAAGCTATTTTGCAAAGGAGAAAAATGTTTTGGCCAGCCAAGAGGGAGCATGCTCAAAAAAGAATTTGAAATTTCAAAGTAGGTAATTACTGTGCAGCTTCAAAGGGCAAACCCTATAACCCTGCTTAGATGAGAGAAATGGGAATGGCTACAGTGAAGTGTATATGGGAAATGAATGGTTGATGAAATTCTGTCAGTAACGATGTCCCATCTGGCTATCAATTTCGCTGCTTCGTTCTCTTTCAAAGACTCTTTCCTTCCAAAACTTAGCCACGTATCCTAATGCCTTTACAGGCCACTGTTTATTAAAAATCGATAGTTGCCTTTGATGCTGCAATATCAACTAAGGTGAGCCCAAACTCATATCTACTGAGCTGAGCCCTTTAACGTCTTTAAAGCAAAAAGCAGGAAATGAAGAATGTAAACGTGAAGAAGCTAAATGTCTTATGGCATAACTAGCTGAGCATTTGGACATCTTAGACCACTGATAAGGCTTTTCCCGTGGAGTTATGAGTCGTTTAAGCACCCTGAGGCGATTAAGACGCTTTTGGTAGATCCAGACGTTGTGAATATTTTATGCAACATGACATGTGCAAGGTTTGAGTCAAGTGACTCATTGAACAATGACTTTTTGTACAAAGCCTGTTGATTTGATACTACTAAGATGTGTTAAGGATTTCGTGTGTAAGATTGTGTAAAAATGGTACTGTAAAATGGCGTTTCTGCAAGTCTAAAGACACGTGGTTCCTCTGCAACCCATTCTACATGTGGTGACTTTCTATCAGAAATCTAAACAATGACGAAAAAATGAAGGCGCCGGAACACCTATTCACTATACACCTACACAAGAGCTCGATAACTCTTGTTCATCTGTCAAGGAAATTCAATAGAAAACTGCAACTGAAAACAGGATGGGCCAACATGACGAAAGTCGGTGTGTAGAACGTTAAAGCAAAATAGTATAACAAGGGATCGGAATATCAGTAAAAAGCTTTTTGACCAAAATGGCGCTCAAGCAATTTAGAATTAGGCCCACATCTAGACCTTGTTTTTCAACATCTTAAGCAATCACATTGTGTAGTTTTTGTTGTTCATTTGTGTTAAAGTTATCTACAACTGTAATTTAATAATAAAATAATTCACTGTTAAAGTAACTGAATGAATATGGAATTGCAACAATTATCGGTGTTATGAGCTTTGGATCACTTGGGACTGTACAAAAGAGTGTGAGGAGAAACATGACTACCAGGAGTAGAACTAGGCAATTCAGTAATTGAGTGGTGCAGTTTATCACAAATATGCGGTAATATTGTATATTGAAACAGATGCAAGCAAGTACATAAACAGTAAGATGACTAATTTCTGATGATGTGCAAGGAACATTATCGGCTGCTAGAGTTTTGCTACAAATTTTCTTTAACCTGTCAAATCATATCCGATATGATAAGATCAACTACGAACTGCTTCAAGCACAAAATAATATTTCTGATAAGCAATAAACTACACAAAATTTTATAAGTCATCATGAGACACATTTAGTGCATTTGGAGTGTTTTAGATTCACCTGTATGGAATGCTACTAAATAATGTTGATATTGGTGTTAATATTGATGTTGATAATGATATTGACAGTTAATTGACGCAATATCTTCTGATGTTGATTTCATTAGAAACTAATACGTTTTCAATGCTGAGTTAGTTCGTTCGCTCGGCTTCAAACTTATGTATTTCTGACAATGATATGACAATGAAATATTCACCATGTGACAGAGCTGTATAATGTATAAGGAAGACCCCCAAAAGCCTTTGAGTAGAAATCTCTTGAAAGAGGTAATAGCAGAAGGACTTGGTTCTGGTCTATAAGGTTCTGAAAAAATTAATTTAATTCAGCTTTGCCTTTGGATACAACGAACAACTTTTCTCTTCAAATGCTATGCATAATAGATTTACCAGGTATCTCTATTTTTGGTGAAATGACCCTCGCGGTAAATAAAAAGGGGCGGCACCATCTATGTTATTAGAATTGTCGCGGTCTGTAGACCACACACGCGTATATATAGATGAGAAATTTTGACCGGACAGTAAACATTAACATTCTTAAATAATGAAATAAGGATAGCAGCAAATTTTTTAGCCAAGAGGTACATATTGCTTAAACGCATCCTTCTTTAAAAAACCAGTTGGTTGCCATTTTCCTATTAGATAAAGTAGTGTTTGTAGCAAAACCAAGTCTGATGATGAGTGAAGGACAAAAATTCACACTTGCTACTAGGAAGGCGCGTGGTCTTGTAAATCACAGCCAAATATGCTTCTTGTTTCAGTAATGCTTGAAAATGGTCGGTCTTTGCGAGCTTAGGCGTTATCTGGACGAAAAATAAGCATCCTTCCCGAACAATTGCAATTTATTTCTTGTCTAGTCGCTTTAGCCCTTTTTCTATAGTTTGCAGCTGCTTATAATTGAAGAAAAATATCGTTCAATTGATGGCAAGCGTATTAAAATCACCTCTAAAACTCTGCTTAGATATGTATCTTGCAGGAAGGAAACATAGTCGTCTATTCCTCTAGCCTCGCCATATCTCAACATAGGCTTCAAATGATGTTTGCCAACTTTAAAGAGTACATCTAGTTTGAGTAAATCCTTAATGGAGTCATCTTGAATTCCTCTGTTTTGCTGTTCTGCTGCAACTTATCAGACATTATTTACCTTTTTGATATCCTTCTTGTATTAGCTATCCGGTATCACTAGATACTGAAGTTTACTTCAAAATTCTCGCGTTCTCACCACATGGGCGAGCGTCTTTGTTTGCCTGTGAACAGGTGTTTAGGGATATCATATTATCATTGCATCATATCAAATGCTGTTTCGAAACTCCCACACATCAGATTAACAAACTTTATCTACATCTTTGTTCATCATTATCAAATACATATAGTCACTTCAAACAATATTCTAGGATCTTCTTTCTCTGCTCGTTAAGTTGCAAAAGTTTCGACCGGAAAATGTATATGATGAGGGCTTCTTTGGAACTCAAAGTTAATCAGTACTTTAGCAATGTTATGTAAGAGCAATGTTAATGAGGCTATCAATAAGAACCCTTAACGAACGCCTCGATCTGTTACGGATTGTTTAATCAGTGTGATTATTGTAAAAACGATGCTAACCAAGAAGCAAATTTGTCCTTACCTTGAGCATATCAGAGGCAAGTCAAGTCCTGCTGCATTGATCGCGTGCGAGATTTGTGTACAGCGTCATACTATGCCTTGAAGATTCAGATGATACCAGCGCTATCAGACTGTGTGAAAGCTATGAAGAATTGTTTACAACTCGTAGATCATTAATGAGTCATTCAGAGTCGCCCTTGAATGGTATTCACGATTCATGGCCTCCCGAATCGACTCGTCAGCTAGATACTGAAACTAGAAGCCCTGTCACAGGTGTTCGATTTCAAGCCACATTTTCAACAATTATTGCTTCATTAAAGCTAATTGATAGAGACATTTTTCAAAATCAAAAATCAACCGTAGCCGTAAACACGGACATTTCACCCATTCAACTAGTATTGCCAGCATTTACTGATTCATCAGGTCGAAATCAATATCACTTCGCATTCTCCTGAGACCGTCTGTGTTCAGGGGCGTACCCCCCGGGGGGGAGGGGAAGAGGGGGGTGCCTCTTTCAAGAAAAATTTTCTTTTCAAACTTATGTTTTAATTGCGTGTATTGTATTTATGATCAGTTCTAATGATTAATGTTAAAAATTTGACTGGTTTTTATGTTATAATATGTGGTAATAAGATTGGTTTCACCAATCCACAACATGTTCTAGCCAATCTAGCGAGTTAAAAAAACATTTTCCAGGCCTCTTTAGATACTAAACATGTTGCCCTGAAAGCAAAAAATGTTGGCCCCCTTTTATTCTGTTTGGTAAGCCCATGGTGTTTCTAGGCTGATCAAGTAAGGTATATCTTTTGATAAAACAGACGCTTAGAGCAAGACATTCTTCGCTCTGTCGAACGTCTCCTCAAACTTAATTCCTGTTGAAGCCAAGGGGCCTTTTTGCACCAGAAATCAACAAGACCTTTGTTTTTGGGTTGGAACGCCTTTCTGTCTCTCTGAACGTCCTGGGGAACTTTTTATACGATGAATCATTGAACTTGAAACATAAATAATACATCTTTGGCAAACTTGTTTTTGATCAATTGTAAATATGTTACTGACTTGCGTAAATATGCACCTTTCACTCATTGCGTAAGAAGAAGTGTAAGATCATTGCAGACAGTTTGCTAAAATTCAAAAATTCACTTTTACCGTAAGAGAGCATTACTTATTACTTCACCAAAGGCTATATAAAGAACTGTCACATGGGAGTTATTGATTCACCAAACCCTGCCCCCCCCCCCCCCCCCCTGGTAAATCTCTCTCGACAAACTGCACAAGCTGCCCTTTTCGGCACATCTAAAAGAGGGCTCACGATTACTCGAATTTAAAAAACTCTTTAAAAAACATCATTCACATTACTTCGCAAGGTAATGAAAATATTTACAAAGCCCAGCTGTTGCAGCTTTTGTGGCCAATGAAGAGAATTTCATACAACAATATACTTTTGTTTCATAATTTTCAACATTTTCAACATTTAATTATTTTCAACATAAATTTCAACAAGAGCTGTATTGCTTCATTTTGTTGTCACCTGGATAATGTTTGTTCAGGTTGGCGCAATTTTCTATTATGCTTGGTTCATGCTGACAAAGACTGTTTTTCTGAAAAAAGTTTCATTTATTATCATTCATTGTTCTAGCCATAAAAACTTTTCGTATTCAAATCATTATTTTCTTTATTCGTATCATCATTGTTATATGTATTATAATTAACTGTTGGCTTCGAACTTAATATTGAAACAAATGGAACAAGAAAGCATAGAAAGTATGCTCATCTCTGATTTAATTCACAGCTGTTGTTAAGATGTCACATTTGTTAAAAAGTCACCAAATTTCACGATTTCTCTTTGTACCATTGGCAATTCCTGCAATTCGTTCTTCGAAATGTCGGCATATCATTTCTAAACTTTTCAACACAGTCATTTGCACTTTAAAATCGTGGACAAACGCAGAATTGCATCCTCTTTAACTTTCGCTTCCCTTTCTTTTTTCTCATTACTTTAATTTTCTCTTGTAAAATGGTCAACAATGGAGTGATTTGTCAACGACTGTTCACCAACGTCAACAGATAATATGGCACTATTTATGGATGGATTTTTGGGTTTATTGCTCCCGTATTAAATCTGTCTAGTTGATGAAATTCCAAAAGTTGATAATGCAGTTTTAGTTCAAACTTTTCCCAAGTATTGTGTTGGCGGGTTGAGGTACACATGCGCGGGACAAGTTGCAGAAACCCGCAGAACACGTGCAGTATTACCCAGTGTACTTTTCGATCCCGTCGCCGCACGCTGAAGTAATCAATATGGCGGGCGAACTTTAATTGTCCTAGAAGAATTACGTACTGAATAAAATTGGTTGCAGTAACTTTTTACTTAAGAAGCTTATTTTGGCAAAGAAAAAGAGTTGTTTTGGTTTTATTGTAAAGTATGCCGTACGGTGGAAGTGGAGCAAACAAGGCGCCTCTAGGCCCATTGAATCCCATCTTGCTAGGACAGAAGAAAGACACCGGAGGTCAGTCGCTTTTAGCTCAGCATCTGAAAAGACGCGATGGTTCAGAAAAGCAACGTCAAAATCCAGGTGAGACAAAGATCCTTTTCTAGCTTCTTTAACTTAAATTGTTTTCCCTCAAGCAGCTTAAATCTAATTTTGAATTCTTCCTCGCCGTTCGAACAGATGCACATCTCACAGCTTCATTTTAGTTGAAAAAGTGAGAATAGCAGTTTGTGAGAGAATGGCAATTCTAAGCCCAATTAAAAAGAGTGCTAATAGTTTTACGTGAACAAAATTGTTTTCAATTCCTTTTAGGTTAAATTCTCTTTTTCAGCATTACCTATAGTTTCTTTGTGAACGCCTGCTGCAGGTTTTCTGTTGTTTCCTTCCAGTCGTTTTATCCATATATGTCCATGTTTTTAGTAATAAAGATTGATTCCATTGACTTATTACAGACATAATGTTTCCTATCGACCACTGTTTCATAATGGATGAAAAACGGAAACAAAGTTTGAGATCGTTATAGACATCTCAGATTTTTGGCTTTTTCCTTTCTTTTATTGTCTTAAATTATATTAATGATTGTCTTTTAGCAGAGCTTTATCCCATTGGATGAAGTTGAGCCAAACTTTTTCACTGTGATGTGCAATTTTTCTGTTTGAATGTATTGTAACTAATAATTTTTCAACAATCAGGAGACATGCAGCAATCCAACTACAAACAGGCAAACTATGGTCAGCAAGGGGGTTATAATCAAGGATATCCTCAAACACAGGGTGGATATGGTAGTCAGCAAGGCGGATATAATCAGCAACAAACCTCATATAGTCAGCAACCAGGCTCCTATAGCCAACAGAATGATTCATTTAACGAAGGAAGTTACAATCAGTCAAGAGATTTTAATGACCAGAGAAATTTTAATAATCAGTCTTCTTACGATGACAGGAGTCAACCAAAACCCTTAATGTCTTTACCTAGTCAGCCACCTTATAATCAGTACGCCAATCCTCCAACCCAGAGCCAGCAGCAAAGTTATGGGCAATCTGGGTCTAGCTACCCAGCCCCCCAAGGCGGTTTCAATGCACCTCCATCCCAAGGCTTTGGAGGCCCACCGCCACCACCACCTCCACAGCAGAATTCAATGTACCCACAGCCCCCACTCCCATTTGGTGGTCCTCCTTTGCCCCCAAGTGGAAGTAGCCAGGCGCAGCAACCACCACCACCAACATATAGCCAAGATTCTTATAAGAATGAGCCACAGCCCCCACCTCCTTCAGATAATTTCAGTAAAACTTCCCCACCGCGCAAGAGAAAGAAGCGAAGTAGATGGGGAGATGAACAAGAAAGAACTCAAATCCCTGGGATGCCAGCAAGTCTACCTGTTGATGCCACTGAAGAACAAAGGGAGGAATACCTGTGTAAGTTCTCTTCCCATGGCAATGAAGTTTTTATTTGAAGTGCAGCAAGCACTCTGGTGACAAAACTTTTCATTAATAGCAAATTGACATTGGATTGACTTCACAATTAAAAAGTAAGGTTCCCTGATGCTGGCTGTCCAAAGATTCGCTACAGGAAATCTTCCAAACAGCTTTTTATATTGTATGATTGACATAACTGCAGAACTGGGTTAAGTTACATCCAACACTGTCTTAAGTAACATCTAAGGAAGTAACATTTAGAAGTTGAATTCGTAATTTTATTCATCATTCTTGCCAAATAAAGGGTGTTGCTTTATTAGAAAGTCAGTCATTTAGCTAGATTTTGAAAATGACTGATCATTGATGAGCTATTTAAAATATTGTCATTGAAAAAATGTAACAATTTAAATGCCATTAACAAGTGTGAACCTTGAATACATTGAAGAAATATTCCAGAAAGCAATTGAACAATTCAGGTGCTACAATAATTGGCTGGTTATTATCACCTAAAATTGGAAAATAAGGCTCTTTTGTCTCCATTTCCAAACAGAAATACAAACTCCTAATCACTCTTATTTGCAAGAATTTATATTGAAGTTGTCAATGAGCCAGCAATATATTGTAGCCCAAGTGAATTTTAAGACACTCTAGAAGAAATTAGTGAACCTGCGTTAATGCACTAAGTATATAGTTATTAACAAAAAATGAATATCAGTAGGGTCTCTGCAAGTAAAATGAATGCATTGCCCTTATACAAAGAAGCTAACATTAGGATCAAGGGCATGTTATCCTCTAGAGCGAAAACAACCAAAACTTTTTTCAGGAACTCTGCAAAAATGATATAATTTTCAAAACAATTTCTGGAAACTTGCATCCCTAAGAAGCTGCTAGTCTTTTCAAAGTCAAAGTTAGAGCCATAACTATATCATATTTACTGCCTTCAATGCATGGATAGTGATATCCAGATTGTTATCCTTAGTGTACACCCAGCAATCATGAAGTACAAGTTTAAAGAGCTGATTCCTTAGTGAGTCAACCTGACTCCTGTAAAGTCTATGCTTAAGAAGGATCATTTCTTCTGGACATCATCCTTCAATTACCTAATTTTTTCTTCATTAGATGTTTGTCTTATCATTGTTTTATTTAAGATGCTCTTTTGTTACAGTGCATTTCAAAATTGAAGAAATAAGTATAAAATTGCGATCAGGAGACTTGGGAATCCCACCTAACCCAGAGGACAGGTAAAACAGCAGGGTGCCTTTGCATTCTGCAGTGCACTCAGTGGTGCCCTAATTTCTACTTTGCATTTCAAAGATTTGTATGATTCCTTTGTTGCTTTCAAAAATTTCCTAAAGCACAAACCTTGTGAAGAAAGATGACTGCCTCATCTGTTTTCACATTAATTATTGAAATGTAATAAATTCTGTTTAGTTCTAGCTTTCAAGGAGACTCTTTAGGCTAATCATTTTTTGTGTACAGTGTGATTCATTTATGTTTTCTCTGATACACTGCATGTAACTATTTCTAATAATTTTTTTATTCTTATTCTGATTTGCTCACATACTACTAAGGCTATGAGAATTTTTTTTTGAGGGAGGGGGGTAGAGGGCTGAGCTGTCATTTTTAAGGGGCAGACATTCATTGTGAGCTGCCTTTTGTGATATTGCATTCACTAATCTAAAGGTACATGGGGCTCAACCCAATTATCAATAAAAATTAAATATTATTTCTACTGTCTTGATCATTGAATAATTCAATGCCCTCTGATTCAGATCTGTACCATCTGTATGCCTATTCAGTTTTGCCTGCTTCTTGTTGTCATGTATATTGATAATTCCAATAAAACCTAATTATGTCAGACAATACCTTAAGAACCACCTACCCAGAACAGTCCAATTAGGATTTTTATATCAATTGCATGTCTTCATAGTTTTAAGGTATTCCAGCAGGATAACTTATTTCTTTTTCTAGCCAGGTCCACACAGCTTGATGTTATTAAATACATCAATGATTAAAGTCTTTTTCCAGGAAAATGACCTCTTAGTTTTTCAGGGGTTTGCAGGTTCTCTGTTTTTTGATATTTTGTTCATGAGAACACAACTTTCTCCCTACAAAGGTTCACCTTCTGGTGTTGCATTACTAACAATGCCACCCAGACTACATTTTCTTGTTTTTAGTCCATTAAGTATGGATGGTCATTCTTTTGCAGTGTCCTGTAAAGGATGTTGTAGAAGGAGGCATGTTTTGAAAAATATTCATAGATTTTAGAGATGTCCTCAGTGAATTCATAAAGCCCTCTTCATCCTAGCATCAGTAATTTCACAATCTGCCTATAGAAATAGTGTGGTGATCAGGCTTCATTGATGCTATCTAAAGGCTGCCTACCTCTTTCAGATCCCCATCACCAGAGCCAATTTATAATACAGAGGGTAAGCGGCTCAATACAAGAGAATACAGAGTGAGGAAGAGGCTGGAAGAAGAAAGGCATAACCTCGTTCAGGTTGCATCACAAGAAACACTGATTACAAGCCACCTATTGATTACAGGTATCATAAGCAAATTGTCGGTCGTGCCATGTTGAGTAATAATTATTCCAGTCATTTTAAATCTACAATTGTCTAAGCTATTATGTACCAATTGGGAGTAGATCCTATGCTACATGTTGTTTGACAAACAAACAAGTTATGTACTAAAATCTATAGTTTTAAGCCTTTATGCTCTGCACAGCTATCTAAATAGAAGTTAACCTCTTTGCAATGAGGATAAAAGTTGATTCTGTAGTACAAATGAAGTATTAAAGTAGCCAATCAATGTTAAATCTCTCAATATTTTTTTATATTGTTGGTATCAAGTTGGCCTGAAATATGAGCTTTTTATACTTTTGAGAGCCAAAAAACAATGTTTGCTTGATTCTTTGACAGGCCACCATCAAACCGAATTCAAGAGAAAGTTATGATTCCACAAGATGCCAACCCTGCCATCAACTTCATTGGCTTGCTCATAGGACCAAGGTATCAAATAGCTGTTTGCACTTAAACAACAAGCAACAAGAAGAAATTTAGTTTATAGGCAAAACAGCATAATGCTCCAATCATTCTTCATAAAATAGAGAAAACGAGGCCAATGATTATGTAAATGCTGTTGCTTTAGAATTAACCTACAGGTATGTTTAGTCAGCATACATAAAAATTGGTTAACTGTGTTAAACATGAAGGTGGATGTAGGAACTGAATATGAAACAATGCAAAAATGATATTAGTAAGACTCAGGAAACAACAAAGAAGGAAGGTGCAGCTTTTGAGGCATTTCTGTGGGGCTTTTTTAGCTAACAGCATCCTCATCTGTTTTGTTATCAGGGGAAAATGTTCTCTATATTAGATCATTTATCTGAGTGACATCTTTCCATCCATATTTAATCCACTATTTTTAAGTAATCTTTGTAAAGATTTATATATTTTTTTATATGCAGTTTTTGCATTTTAGTTGCCTGTTCTTTGTTCAAACTTATTGGTTTTGTATTTTCCAGGGGCAATACATTGAAGAAAATGGAAAAAGATGTGAGCATATTTGTCTTAAATTTATATTATGCTGTTTGAAGATAAGACCATGCTCTCAGTGATATGTATGTTGACTCCAACATAGGCCTACTCCATCATTGCTCTGCAATTAAGTAGAAACTTATTTTCACTGCTATGTTCTGATGTTCTATGCTTACCATTCCAGACAAACTGCAAGATCATTATCAGGGGCAAAGGATCAGTGAAAGAAGGCAAGGTCAGTGTCATCAATTGTAATTTATTAGAAAGATCAATTATAATATCAAGATGAATTGTTATATCAATATCAATAGTAATGTTAAGATCAATGGCTATATCAAGATCAATTGTAATATCAAAATCAATAGTAATATTAAGACCAATGACGATATCAAGATCAATTGTAATATCAAGCTCAAAGGAAATATCAGGACCAATGGTAGTGACAATGGTATATCAGTGAAACGGTATTGACAAGATAAATAGTATTAGCACAACCAACTATAATGTTCACGTCTTGAAGAAAGTCCAAACAGAAAGATCGAAAGTTCTTAAAAGAGAAAGTCCTGAATTATTATTTGAAAAAGCAGAGCAGCTGGCAAATACCATTTAATATAAAGATGAATATCATTAATTTTGATTCTCAGTTTTGCTATCTTCTAAGGCTTAGCTCACAAGAGTGACAAGTAAAATGGTTTTCTTTATGAGATTCCTACACAATTTTTTACCTGATTATCTTCACTATTTCACATGCTCTGTTGTTATTTTCTTTCATTCAACAATTCATCTGGTGTACAAAATGATGCTCTTCACAAATTCAGGTAGTTGTAAAATATCCTTTCTTGTTCTTTGTTATTCATGAATTCAAACCAGCTATGTGTTTTAGCATTTGAAGTTGACAAAATAAGTTTGAAAAGGTTATTAGAATGTCCGCTCCATGGAGGCTGCTCTTCAGTCTTTTAATGTTAACTTTTGCATTTATTCATAATCTTTAACCTTGCTTCTTTTTTAGTGTAATGTTTTAAGCTTAGCATTCACCCAAAATTAAATAAAATAATATCTACTGATTATGGTTGTGTTCCTTTCATTTGGTTAATGGTTTGTAATGACCTTTTAGGGACGCCCTGGCTTTCCACTTCCCGGTGAAAATGAGCCTTTGCATGCACTGGTGACTGGCCCAACAACCGAGGATGTGAAAAATGCTGTGAAAGTTGTAAGAGCAGTGATTTTGTACCCTTCTAATTGTAAATATATGTTTAGATAATAACAGTGTTGTAGCCAAAATCAATAATATGGCATTCATGCTGGACAGTATTGTAAAACTTTATAAAAACGTATGGTAGGCAATCTTCATAGCTAGTGTAATGTACGAAATAGGATAGTTGTTGACTTTCATGTGTAGAGTAGATGAATTCGTTATTGATTGCTAATATTTCCTGTCCTTGCCAGATTGAGAAAATTATCAAGGAAGGAGTGGAGACTCCAGAAGGATCGAATGAGCTGCGTAAAATGCAGCTACGAGAACTGGCTGCACTTAATGGAACACTCATAGAAGAGGACATCCAAAGGTTTGTCCTTGTCCTTCCAAAATGATTCCTCAAGTTTGTGCTGTCTTTAACAAGCCTTTTTTGTCATCTTGTATTCCCTTCAAAATTCCACTTAACACCGCAAGCTAAACTCCCGAGTTCAAGCAATCTTTTTAAGACTACCTATTAGAGGGTAGGATATTCATTATTGGCTATGCGAATATTAGAATAAGTAGCTATTGGTTAATGCATGCATAAGTAGTGTGTCTGAACCTTTTATAAATAGCGGTTTAGTTGCTGAGATCTAGGCCGTTTAATCTAGATTTGCTGTGTATAATCTAGATAACCTAGAATTTGGATTTGAATTCACTGCAATCTGAATTTGGATTCACTGTGATTTGAATTGCGATAGCTTTCCTTATCCCTTCATTGTTGATATATAAATCAGCGATGAGTCGTTAACAATTCAAGCTAGGGCTTGCTGAGAAATGGTCAGCTAATGTCAAGCTATTTCTTGTTGAAGATGTCGAAATTGTGGAGCTACAGACCATCGGCATTGGGAGTGTACTGAAGTGAAGAATGTCACCAGCCAAATTATCTGCACGAAATGTGGTGGAATGGGCCATGTCGCCAAAGACTGCACTTTCAGCACGTATGTTACCTTCTTCTTTTTGAATCTCCTTGTTCTGGTTTCTACAGACCCATTGCAATAAAATGACGTCAGAGTTATGTAGAGTGACTGCTATGTGCCCAGAGAACGCACTTTTTGAGCTATGTCGAAGCTGGGGGCCTATGGAATGCTGAATAACTCTCTGTGAACTGTTACGGAATGTGTTGTTTTTTAAGTTGGTTTTGAAGTGCCGTTTTTTTCCAAAGGGAAACTGGATCAGCTCCACAACCAAGCATAGTGGAAAAAGCCAAAATGGATGACGAGGTAATTTGAATTTGCATCTAGCTTTGTTCTATGATTAATGACTTGTTAGCGACAAATTTCTCTTGGTGGTCATTAACTACTACGCACCACTCGGGTTTCTATGTCTTTTGGCCTTAGTGTTCCCGTTTTGCACATTTTGTTAAATGAGAAAATCTTTTTCCATTCATCAGTCAAAAGCAATCTCCTTCTTCTAAGCGTCCAATTATTCAAAAGATTGGTGCTTTCGTAGCTGCACACTGCCATGCGCTTGTTTATTATCATTTGTTAAGCTTCTTACCTTGTTTTCGCATATAACAGTTGCGTTTGTTCATGTACAATGTTTGCCAAAGTCCTCCAGTCAATGGATGCATTTTTTTACTCATATAGATTGCCCACTTCTTCCTCTAAATGATATTGATTTCTTGACTAGTATTGAAATGTATTTGATAATTCTGAAGGCGAGATTTCCATCATTGTATGCTTTAAGTTGATATGAATATGATATGAATTTTGAATCCAAATTGAATCCAGGGACCAACAATAGCCTAAACCAGTTCAAATTCATGTTGGTGATCATTCGAGAGATCAAACTACTCAAAGCAATTTCTTCTATTTAAACCTGGCTGAATGCATTGTCATGGTTGCCCTGCCTCGTTTTAGTATATGTCCCTGATGGCAGAGCTTGGTGTTGATGCGCCTCCCCCGGCGAAGCCAGCTCCTTCGCAGACTCCGAAGCAGGACGTCAGTGCTCCAGCTGTCTCTGCTGATCAGGCTGTTGTAAGTTGGCAATTTATTTTTAATGGGATTGGCGGTAAGGCATGGTGCTGAAGAGTTTTACATCTTGCTCAAGACACGAGTTCTCCTTTGGTAATTCCTTCTTTTGAGAATAGATGGAGATGTTAATCGTATCTCTAGGGCCTAGGCCATTTTCGTAGGTGTTATTTGCCTAGCATAAGCATTGATTTTGGTCATGAATTTCTGCGGCCCCCCTTATGATTTTCTTTGTAGTTTTAGAGCCATGTTTAATCAATTGTTTTCATCAGTAGGAAACTGTCGCAATGTTGTGAATTAGGCTACCTAAAAATTCAGCCCACAGCCGTTGCTTTCTCAAAGGTTCTTTTGTTTTCCGTAACATGACGAACCAAAGCGTGGGCATTCCGCAGATTAGCCTTACTTGTAAAGGTCCCGTGCTGCCTCTTTAGCAGCTACACTTAATTTGTGCTTTCGCTGCAGTCTAGCACACCCTCAAGAAGCCAGACCACTTCAGTTCCGTGGACTTCCGAACCGAAGCCATTGATGTCCACAAACACATCATTCACGCAACGATCTCCTGCCCCGCGACCTCTCATGCAGACTGGTGCCTCCCCAGGGCCAGGCTCCGGCTGGAACACCCCTCGTGGGGTACCCCCGTTCGATCAAACGCCAACATCAGCTGGACGAATGGGCAGGGTTGCACCCTGGGGGCAAGGTATTTTCCTTACAAACCCTCCATTTCGTGTGATCAACTTAGCCAATAGTAGCATTTGGTTTAGGACTTAATATGCCTTTACAAACTGTTTTGGTGTTACTTGCATATGCGCTGCATTAGCAATGTTTTGGCCAGTATTTTCTGCCGTTAAGATAGAAAAAGGTTTTATGTGTACACCGTGTTTGACTAAGGAAGAATACTGCAATGTCGAAGAGCTGTTGTGTCAGTGCTTATTTCATTCGAAGGACCCCCTGTGCCACCTTCAAACATGCGAGGACCTCTTCCGCAGACATCAATTGCGGGGCCACTCCCTGCCGCAGTTCCTCATCCATGGCAATCAGGTAAGGAAAGGTTTTGCTAGCCAAAGCAAACAACACAGCCACAAAGAGCACCTGCTATTTAAGATTCTTTCCCTTTGCTGCCTGAGAACAAGGGTAGTCTGTTTTATCTCAGAGACTCTTTATCTCTATCTTAATGTTGTTGACAAATCGTCAGTTGATTGAAACTAAGCTGCATCTTCTTTCAATCTTCCAATCATACGACATGTAATCCCCCACGCGGATGTCGATTTTTGCTCAATTTTATTAAAGACACACCCACCTCTATTCTATGCCAAAACTCGAGAGATAAGAGCGACCAACCGAATCAGTACACTAGCTTGCTATGATCCTATTCTATGTATAATGTTTCTTATCAAACATTCCGGTTTACGTAATTAAGAGCTCATTGTTTTGTTTCTACTCTAAGTAGAATGACACACCGTATTACCCATGTATAGCATTTTTGGCTCAATCTTAAACTTGAATTCTGATTTATCTAAGCAATTCTCTTTTTCCACAATAGGTGAACTTTTGCCATGTTGATTTACTTTACTGATCCAATATACCTTCTGGTTCTTCAAAACTTTTGTTATGCTAACCTCCTTTTTGAATTCTTTGTTTTAGGGCCCCCACCCCCTTGGCAGCATCCACCCCAAGGAGCAGCACCCTTCTCTCCTGCAGGAGGCTATGGTATGCCTCCTCCTGGATCTATGTACCCGTCAATGGGTCAGACCCCACCTATTCCTCCATGGGTAAGTCTGGTTTATTTTTCTAGGGTCCTTTTTGGATGTTGGGAACGCAAGGGTCCTGTAGGTTTGCATATTGCAGTGTAAGGCTGGAACCCCATTGTTGTTTACAAATCAGGCATATTTATTCAATAACACCAAGGTAATGAAATGAGAATACGCATCTTATGACTCTACTAGTCCAATGTATGCCATGCGTAGATGAGCAAGGGAATTAGGCCCAGTACCCTAGGCTAGGTCAATGTGCATCGACTTTCGGCAGCAGTCGTCGTTTTCTGCTGGCTGTGCATTTGTGGCTGATAGAGATAAAGCTAATTGAATACCGAAACCCAACCAATTGTATAAGGATTGTCATGTAATTTGATCCCGTCAACATTTCTACGTTTCTTGTTTTGCCAGCACTGTAAACTTTGTTGACACAGTACCTTTCCGGCTTCTTGCACCCATCGATAAGCAAATGGCAACTTGTGTTTCCTATATTCCTTACTTTGTTTGTAAAATGGTAGTCATTAAAGACAATTATTCAAGCGTCTATATTTTGTGTTGGAGCGTGGGTAGTCCTTTGTCAGTCTTTTACGTTACACGCTTTTTTATAAGGAACCACTTTATAAGGAGAACTTACATGTAGAAGGCCGAAGTATTTGAAGAACTTATGCTACTAGAAACGAAATCCCTAAGGAACTTTTCGATTTGAAATAAATTTTATAACTGCAAGTATCAAGAACTAAAAAGCCGGTTCCATTCATTGGCAGCCAATACTCGAATAGATAGTTTGCTATCCGTCAAGTGCTTCGTTGAGTAGTTTCCGCATATGCTGTCTCGCCCCTCTCTCTATTAAGTGATAAGGCTTATTGTAGTCAAAACACCGAAAGTGAGAATTTAAGGAACTTTTGGTACTAAAATCTAATGATTTGAGGTCTACGAATATAGGAACTTTTGGAACTAGGCCTCGAGGTAGGTTCCTTATAACAAAAGGCGTGTATCGCTGGGGGTTTCAACAGTTCAGTAATATTGCCAAGAATGCGTTCTTTTCACGATGGTGCTCTAACTTAATTTTAGAAAGTAGATAATCAGGAAGCCATTTCGCAAAATTCCTCTAATAGTGTATAATGAGCCGCGAGTTTATTGAGGTATGATCACTTTGGCCAATGTTCTATAACTCTTGAATGATTAACTGTTATGTTTAAGTATTGTTGGCGGATATGATTGCCACTTATATCTCTTGGGCGAATGTGTTGGCTAATAGAGACTGGTAAATGGTAATAGCCTCTTATAATACTTTTTGGTATAATCCACAGAGCGCTCCTCCACCGCCACCGCCGCCGCCTTCCAAGTGACATCATGGCCTCGAACACGTAACAACGATGACGCAACGGATCAGTCAAAATGTACATTTATAATCCAAACCTGCTTTTGACCTCATTTGCCTGCTTCATTCAAGATTTTGAACGGTTTTGAAGTTATCTGTCATAAGTTATTTTGGTAATGTAGGCCTCAGTAATTCTAGGGACTTCATCTGAATTAGTGCTGTATTCTAGAAACCTTATAGAAAAGGATGCTTAGTAGGTCTGTTTTGAAGCTTTTTGTTTTTAACGGGAAATTGGACATTGAGTCAGCTGATGTCATGTACCAAGAATCACAATGATATTGCATGATGACAAAGGTGATGAATAGAAATTGCACTTAATATATAGATTGCATTAAGACAAGAATGGAAGGTATAGTGTTGAATTGTGCCTGATATTAAAGATGCAAGAAAATTCATTTGCAAGCAATCCAACAACTGTATTTCATTTTATGCAGTTTATCTTGGGTCCCATTAGCACAACATTAATAGGAATCAGTCCAATATAACTAGGTGTGAGTCAGATCCAATTCAGAGCCCCTATTTGAGGTCGTAGAAGGCTTAGTTTTTGATGTACTTTAATGCAGAACCAAAACTGGCCCAGATTTCTAATTTGGGTCTAATCGGAACTATTCTGGCTTCCAACGTTTTTATATGCATGTCATCTCATTGTATGTTAACTCAATCAGATGCAATCCCTATAACTTTTCTTCCCCTCTCTACTCCCTCCTCAAACACTCCTCAAACAAACTCCTCACACACTGATGGTGCCCCTTTGCAGCAATTTCTATCCCTACAGAGCCAGATGCATTTTCTAGCTGCATGTCAAACATTTCTGTTTCCGCTTGGATACCTCCTATCCAGAACTAAGTTCAAGACTATATTCGAACATTTCAAATTTGTCAGCTTGCATATTTTTTTTGCAAAATTTTTATCATGTTTATCCATGTGTTAGAGATTAGTTCAAATTAGTGGTGATCTTCAGTCATTAAGTATTTTGGAGTTTTTCAAATTGATCCACAAAACCTGCCTACAAGCAGTGTTAGGGTCTCCAATCGAATACTTTTGCAGAATAATAGCTGTTGAATTTGTTAATCTGTAGATCCACATTAATTTGTCTCTCAAATAGTTATTTACCATCACTTTGTAAAACATGGCCTCTCTAGATAGTTGGAGATGTTAAACTTGAGACAACAATTTCTCTTATTTGCAGCCCACTCAAGTTTCTAATAATATTTGGTTTCTATTTAATTGTTCCTTCAACTGCTCTAAACTTATTTTCGTCTGGCTTACTGTTTTCGATCAATTTTGTCTAAATGGCTAGAGTATTTTATATCTAGTTTAAAAAGAACTCTTATTCAACAAAATTTTATTTCAAAAGACCTTGTTCCTGTCCAATTGAGGTACTTGATAGAAATTTTTGTTTGGTTTATTAAGATAGACAGCTTTTCATCACAGAATTGAAATGAAACATCAGTAGCTTAACTTTCCTTACCTAGCCTTTGTCTGAATTTCTATATAATTAGTTAGCTGACGATGAATCATAGAGAAATTTTTAATTCATTTGTTTTTAAGTGCAGCTAACTACAAGCCAGTTCTGTTACTTCAAATATATTTACAAATGCAGCAAAAGTGCAGGTGAATTTTGAGACAACATGACTTGGGTTGTAGTCTTTGATATGAACACCACAAAGTGGTGTGCTGTACTTTAACAAACAACACATTTTACTTGAACCAGTCTGGGATCATTCAATAAAAATGAATGATAATACTCTCTAATAACTTTTAGCAGTTATCACATGTCAAAATTTCAAATGTGCCAATATTGCAAATTCCAAATTAACTACAACAGAACTTTCATAAAACATTTTCACAGACCTTGAAAAAGTTTCATAAATATACACTTCATTGAACACTTTACTGCTTGTTAAAAAGTGATTGTTAAGTGAAATTTAAAGAGGATAAGTCTTGAGAACTGACAGATGGCAGGCAATTAAAATGAGGACAGAAATGGATTTAAACAAATTAAAATTCACCCGAAGGAGCTACTTTTTCAAATATATTTTACGGTGGCAGTTTACTTAAGGTTCTTCTGAAACATAACTCTGCTTCATGCTTGACTCACTGACAATATTTATATGCCAAGTTTATTAACTATCTATGTATGTACAGGGACTTTTAAATCTAAAGCTAATCATAATATACCAAATCTTTGTTTTTCCTTTTCCCTTTGTGCATTGTCATCTCAAGTCTCAGCATTCGCTGAGCTGGTGCCGACTGTGCCCTCCTTCCAATGTGTTGTGAAATGGCAGCAGGATAATTGTTTGTGAATTGTGACGTGTTAGTCTCATCAAGTTTCTTTCTTGGCCTTGGATTTCCCTACCATGATGGCAGAATATTTAGCTTGTGAAATCTAGACACAAACTTGCAAGGAAGGACACTGCCATGCAGAGATGTCAACTTCCAGAAAGATAAAATATGCTGTTAAAGCAGGAAACTTTGATGTCAACATGCATTTAAGGCACTTTATACATTTATGCCACAAATATAACAGGTAAAATGACTTGCTTACCTTTTGGTCTGTTTCTGTCATAAATCCAAACTTAGTATCCCTTTAAAGAAAAGTATAGATGATAAATAGTCTCATTGCATGACAAAATCTTATCAATCAACAAAAGGCTCTTTTGAAGCAACTGGGATAATCCTAGGAAAATATTTCTGTGTCTGTAAAATCTCAGTCTACGAGTGACTTGGAAAAACTTCTGAAAAGTGGCTGTCCCTTGTGCCCCCTGCAATTCTGCTTCAAAATATTCTAGAAGATGCATTAGTGGGGGAACATGAGCAGTCATAAAGACATCAAGCAACTCAATTTGCTCCCATTTCTGTTTTAGTAAAACAGCAGGGCCCCACAGTTGTAATTAATGTTTATTGATTACAGGTCAATTACACCATGTTTTTAATGTGGCAATAGAAGAGCTCCTTAGCCATTTTATGATGCCCTGGAGATACTGCCTTATTTTTGAATTTTACTTCCCAGTACTATTTTTCTCTGATAGATGCTATCGCATATTTTTTTCTTGGATATTTTTAAGCTAGAATTTTCAAGTTCTGCGTGGTTTGCATTGTACATAAGGTGATATATATCATTAAGGAGCATGGATGAGGGTGAAATGGTAATAAAGTGATCCATTTGAAATCAAAATAAGACTTTGCATATCTAGCAATGTGCACTAGTAACTGCAATGATACAGAATGAATGCTAAGTTATTTTGATTGATGCAAGTACACCGGTTTTTTAATAAAGAAACATTGTAGACACAACCATTTGGGGTAAATGGCCCAACAAATTCATACTTTTGTGCTAGCCAATGAAACCTAGGTACAGGTTGGCAGTTAGCATTTCTTACCATCTCATTTGCAGATTTCTTTCCTTACTGCATCTTTCCGTCCACCGGCGGTCTTCATTTACGTGGTTGCACAGCGCATAATCTCTCGGTCGGTTCTCCTTCGATCTTGGTGGAGCCGATTTGACACGTTCTCTCGTCTCTTTCGGAATGCATGCAGCATGAAAGTGGTTGGCATCGCTCGATGGAAGCAGAAGGGCATTCACATTTGAATTTGGGATTCGATACGTTGAAGAAACGGCGCGATACTGGTTTGTTGATCCCATCTTCCCTCTCAATATTCATTGCCTAAAGTCGTTTGATCGTTCATATTGTGGTGACCTTTTGTCATGCAAATAACACGACCAGATGTGTCCTGCAATATTTCCATAGTAACTTGCAACACCAAGCCATGTTCACAGAACGGCCGCAAAGCAACTCTTACTGTACCAAAATCAAAAACTATTTAGGACACATTAAGATTTTACGGTACTACTTATTCATTACCATTCCATACTTTCATTTGAATGAAATCTCTCTATAAATGGCGTTCAGTGCTTTATTTGAATGTCGGAAAGGGTGACACTGTTATAGCTGTAATAAAATGCTGCTTGTTTTCGAACAGTATTGGTGAGCAGCTAAATCTTACCTTGAAGAAGAAACGCGTTTTGGGGCTAAACAAGAGCAGAGGTGATATTTTCTTTGCGCTGTGAATCATAGACATTGCCATTAATATTTTCCAGATAATGACGATGATTGGGGCCTCAATCGGCGATGGGGGGAGCGGTGTAGTGACCATTGTTCAAACGTTCTTATGTCCTCCGTTGTGTCAGTGTCATTAACACCTTCCATTGTCTCCGTATCCACAGTAATGTAATCAACAACATGTCCCCTTGTTTTATGTGTATACGCCCAACTTTGTAGTTAATTAGTTTTCATTTCGCTGGAGAAAAGACGCGAGATTGAGTCGATGACCTAAGGCAGAGATTGGTGGGATCGTCCATTTACAACCCTTTACACGCTTTTTTTATCAGGAACCTACCTCAAGGCCTAGTTCCAAAAGTTCCTTATTCGTAGACCTCGTGTCATCAGGTTTTAGTACCAAAAGTTCCTTGAAAGTTCCTTAATTTTCACTGCACACCAATAAGCCTTATGAAAGGCAGAAATTCTCAAAAATACAGCAACGGCGGATAAAATCAAAATTCTCCTTTTTATGGCAATGATACGACTACCGGCTAACAGCAAGTTCGACAAATAACAACACGGCTTCAACGTATTTTTCGCCTTTCAAGGAGAATAAACAGGCTTCCAGGATATAAAAGCAATTATTTACTTTACAGATGAGTATTCTATCATTTTTAGAAAAGAAAAAATTCCGTCAAAAATCAGGCATTTTGGCAAGGCTATAGCCTTAGTTTTTCGCCAAATACGGAGGGTGTCATTACTGCGTATTTTTCGCCTTCCAGGGAAAATAAACAGGTTTCCAGGATACCAAAAGCAATTATTTACATTACAGATGGTATTCTATCATTTTTAGAAAAGAAAAAGTTTGGTCAAAAATCAGGCATTTTGGCAAGGCTATAGCCTTAGTTTTTCGCCAAATACGAGGGTGTTATTACTGCGTATTTTTCGCCTTCCAGGGAAAATAAACAGGTTTCCAGGATACCAAAAGCAATTATTTACATTACAGATGTGTATTCTATCATTTTTAGAAAAGGAAAAGTTTGGTCAAAAATCAGGCATTTTGGCAAGGCTTTAGCCTTAGTTTTTCGCCAAATACGGAGGGTGTCATTACTGCGTATTTTTCGCCATCCAGGGAAAATTAACAGGCTTTCAGGATACCAAAAGCAATTATTTACATTACAGATGGTATTCTATCATTTTTAGAAAAGAAAAAGTTTGGTCAAAAATCAGGCATTTTGGCAAGGCTATAGCCTTAGTTTTTCGCCAAATACGGAGGGTGTTATTACTGCGTATTTTTCGCCTTCCAGGGAAAATAAACAGGTTTCCAGGATACCAAAAGCAATTATTTACATTACAGATGTGTATTCTATCATTTTTAGAAAAGAAGAAATCTGGTCAAAAATCAGGCATTTTGGCAAGGCTATAGCCTTAGCTTTTCGCCAAATACGGAGGGTGTTATTACTGCGTATTTTTCGACTTCCAGGGAAAATAAACAGGTTTCAAGGATACCAAAAGCAATTATTTACATTACAGATGTGTATTCTATCATTTTTAGAACAGGAAAAGTTTGGTCAAAAATCAGGCATTTTGGCAAGGCTATAGCCTTAGTTTTTCGCCAAATACGGAGGGTGTTATTACTGCGTATTTTTCGCCTTCCAGGGAAAATAAACAGGTTTCCAGGATACCAAAAGCAATTATTTACATTACAGATGTGTATTCTATCATTTTTAGAAAAGGAAAAGTTTGGTCAAAAATCAGGCATTTTGGCAAGGCTATAGCCTTAGTTTTTCGCCAAATACGGAGGGTGTTATTACTGCGTATTTTTCGCCTTCCAGGGAAAATAAACAGGTTTCCAGGATACCAAAAGCAATTATTTACATTACAGATGTGTATTCTATCATTTTTAGAAAAGAAGAAATCTGGTCAAAAATCAGGCATTTTGGCAAGGCTATAGCCTTAGTTTTTCGCCAAATACGGAGGGTGTCATTACTGCGTATTTTTCGCCCTGAAGACAAAAAACAGGCTTCCAGGATACCAAAAGCAATTATTTACATTACAGATGTGTATTCTATCATTTTTAGAAAAGAAGAAATCTGGTCAAAAATCAGGCATTTTGGCAAGGCTATAGCCTTAGTTTTTCGCCAAATACGGAGGGTGTCGTTACTGCGTATTTTTCGCCTTCCAGGGAAAATAAACAGGTTTCCAGGATACCAAAAGCAATTATTTACATTACAGATGTGTATTCTATCATTTTTAGAAAAGGAAAAGTTTTGTCAAAAATCAGGCATTTTGGCAAGGCTATAGCCTTAGTTTTTCGCCAAATACGGAGGGTGTCATTACTGCGTATTTTTCGCCCTGAAGGCAAAATAAACAGGCTTCCAGGATACCAAAAGCAATTATTTACATTACAGATGTGTATTCTATCATTTTTAGAAAAGAAGAAATCTGGTCAAAAATCAGGCATTTTGGCAAGGCTATAGCCTTAGTTTTTCGCCAAATACGGAGGGTGTTATTACTGCGTATTTTTCGCCTTCCGGGGAAAATAAACAGGCTTCCAGGATACCAAAAGCAATTATTTACATTACAGATGAGTATTCTATCATTTTTAGAAAAAAAGAAATCTGGTCAAAAATCAGGCATTTTGGCAAGGCTATAGCCTTAGTTTTTCGCCAAATACGGAGAGTGTCATTACTGCGTATTTTTCGCCCTGAAGGCAAAATAAACAGGCTTCCAGGATACCAAAAGCAATTATTGACATTACAGATGTGTATTCTATCATTTTTAGAAAAGAAGAAATCTGGTCAAAAATCAGGCATTTTGGCAAGGCTATAGCCTTAGTTTTTCGCCAAATACGGAGGGTGTTATTACTGCGTATTTTTCGCCTTCCAGGGAAAATAAACAGGTTTCCAGGATACCAAAAGCAATTATTTACATTACAGATGTGTATTCTATCATTTTTAGAAAAGGAAAAGTTTGGTCAAAAATCAGGCATTTTGGCAAGGCTATAGCCTTAGTTTTTCGCCAAATACGGAGGGTGTCATTACTGCGTATTTTTCGCCATCCAGGGAAAATTAACAGGCTTTCAGGATACCAAAAGCAATTATTTACATTACAGATGGTATTCTATCATTTTTAGAAAAGAAAAAATTCCGTCAAAAATCAGGCATTTTGGCAAGGCTATAGCCTTAGTTTTTCGCCAAATACGGAGAGTGTCATTACTGCGTATTTTTCGCCCTGAATGCAAAATAAACAGGCTTCCAGGATACCAAAAGCAATTATTTACATTACAGATGTGTATTCTATCATTTTTAGAAAAGAAAAAATTCCGTCAAAAATCAGGCATTTTGGCAAGGCTATAGCCTTAGTTTTTCGCCAAATACGGAGGGTGTTATTACTGCGTATTTTTCGCCTTCCAGGGAAAATAAACAGGCTTCCAGGATGCCAAAAGCAATTATTGACATTACAGATGTGTATTCTATCATTTTTAGAAAAGGAAAAGTTTGGTCAAAAATCAGGCATTTTGGCAAGGCTATAGCCTTAGTTTTTCGCCAAATACGGAGGGTGTCATTACTGCGTATTTTTCGCTTTCCAGGGAAAATAAACAGGTTTCCAGGATACCAAAAGCAATTATTTACATTACAGATGTGTATTCTATCATTTTTAGAAAAGGAAAAGTTTGGTCAAAAATCAGGCATTTTGGCAAGGCTATAGCCTTAGTTTTTCGCCAAATACGGAGGGTGTCATTACTGCGTATTTTTCGCCCTGAAGGCAAAATAAACAGGTTTCCAGGATACCAAAAGCAATTATTTACATTACAGATGTGTATTCTATCATTTTTAGAAAAGGAAAAGTTTGGTCAAAAATCAGGCATTTTGGCAAGGCTATAGCCTTAGTTTTCGCCAAATACGGAGGGTGTCATTACTGCGTATTTTTCGCCTTCCAGGGAAAATAAACAGGTTTCCAGGATACCAAAAGCAATTATTTACATTACAGATGTGTATTCTATCATTTTTAGAAAAGGAAAAGTTTGGTCAAAAATCAGGCATTTTGGCAAGGCTATAGCCTTAGTTTTTCGCCAAATACGGAGGGTGTTATTACTGCGTATTTTTGCCTTCCAGGGAAAATAAACAGGTTTCCAGGATACCAAAAGCAATTATTTACATTACAGATGTGTATTCTATCATTTTTAGAAAAGAAGAAATCTGGTCAAAAATCAGGCATTTTGGCAAGGCTATAGCCTTAGTTTTTCGCCAAATACGGAGGGTGTCATTACTGCGTATTTTTCGCCTTCTAGGGAAAATAAACAGGTTTCCAGTATACCAAAAGCAATTATTTACATTACAGATGTGTATTCTATCATTTTTAGAAAAAAAGAAATCTGGTCAAAAATCAGGCATTTTGGCAAGGCTATAGCCTTAGTTTTTCGCCAAATACGGAGGGTGTTATTACTGCGTATTTTTCGCCTTCCAGGGAAAATAAACAGGTTTCCAGGATACCAAAAGCAATTATTTACATTACAGATGTGTATTCTATCATTTTTAGAAAAGAAAAAATTCCGTCAAAAATCAGGCATTTTGGCAAGGCTATAGCCTTAGTTTTTCGCCAAATACGGAGGGTGTTATTACTGCGTATTTTTCGCCTTCCAGGGAAAATAAACAGGCTTCCAGGATGCCAAAAGCAATTATTGACATTACAGATGTGTATTCTATCATTTTTAGAAAAGGAAAAGTTTGGTCAAAAATCAGGCATTTTGGCAAGGCTATAGCCTTAGTTTTTCGCCAAATACGGAGGGTGTCATTACTGCGTATTTTTCGCTTTCCAGGGAAAATAAACAGGTTTCCAGGATACCAAAAGCAATTATTTACATTACAGATGTGTATTCTATCATTTTTAGAAAAGGAAAAGTTTGGTCAAAAATCAGGCATTTTGGCAAGGCTATAGCCTTAGTTTTTCGCCAAATACGGAGGGTGTCATTACTGCGTATTTTTCGCCCTGAAGGCAAAATAAACAGGTTTCCAGGATACCAAAAGCAATTATTTACATTACAGATGTGTATTCTATCATTTTTAGAAAAGGAAAAGTTTGGTCAAAAATCAGGCATTTTGGCAAGGCTATAGCCTTAGTTTTTCGCCAAATACGGAGGGTTTCATTACTGCGTATTTTTCGCCTTCCAGGGAAAATAAACAGGTTCCCAGGATACCAAAAGCAATTATTTACATTACAGATGGTATTCTATCATTTTTAGAAAAGAAAAAATTCCGTCAAAAATCAGGCATTTTGGCAAGGCTATAGCCTTAGTTTTTCGCCAAATACGGAGGGTGTCATTACTGCGTATTCTCCGCCCTCCAGGGAAAATAAACAGGCTTCCAGGATACCAAAAGCAATTATTTACATTACAGATGTGTATTCTATCATTTTTAGAAAAGAAGAAATCTGGTCAAAAATCAGGCATTTTGGCAAGGCTATAGCCTTAGTTTTTCGCCAAATACGGAGGGTGTCATTACTGCGTATTTTTCGCCTTCCAGGGAAAATAAACAGGCTTCCAGGATGCCAAAAGCAATTATTGACATTACAGATGTGTATTCTATCATTTTTAGAAAAGAAGAAATCTGGTCAAAAATCAGGCATTTTGGCAAGGCTATAGCCTTAGTTTTTCGCCAAATACGGAGGGTGTCATTACTGCGTATTTTCCGCCCTGAAGGCAAAATAAACAGGCTTCCAGGATACCAAAAGCAATTATTGACATTACAGATGAGTATTCTATCATTTTTAGAAAAGGAAAAGTTTGGTCAAAAATCAGTTATTTTGACAAGGCTATAGCCTTAGTTTTTCGCCAAATACGGAGGGTGTCATTACTGCGTATTTTTCGCCCTGAAGGCAAAATAAACAGGCTTCCAGGATACCAAAAGCAATTATTTACATTACAGATGTGTATTCTATCATTTTTAGAAAAAAAGAAATCTGGTCAAAAATCAGCCATTTTGGCAAGGCTATAGCCTTAGTTTTTCGCCAAATACGGAGGGTGTTATTACTGCGTATTTTTCGCCCTGAAGGCAAAATAAATAGGCTTCCAGGATACCAAAAGCAATTATTTACATTACAGATGAGTATTCTATCATTTTTAGAAAAGAAAAAGTTTGGTCAAAAATCAGCCATTTTGGCAAGGCTATAGCCTAAGTTTTTCGCCAAATACGGAGGGTGTCAGTACTGCGTATTTTTCGCCCTGAAGGCAAAATAAACAGGCTTCCAGGATACCAAAAGCAATTATTGACATTACAGATGAGTATTCTATCATTTTTAGAATAGAAAAATTTGGTCAAAAATCAAGAATTCAGAAGCTACTTTTCCGGAATACTTTTAATACTTTCTCAGCTGCTCTCTATGTTCTCTTGGTTTAACCGATATCTGTTGCTAATAGAAAAGAGGAATTTTCAAATCTACTCTACGTTACTCGAGAACTTGAAAAGCACAATTTATAAAGAAAGATCAATGACCTGTCACCTTTCAAGCCTACAATAACATTGCGTTTGACGTTGGTAAAAGTTAGCTTTTCCTTGAATGAAGAAAACTCGTTTTTCTTCGAAGATAGGCATAATGCATCACGCACAGTTGCCAAGGTAATGCGTAACGATGAGCTATTACATTGACACAACTTACGTAATATGCGTAATGCTACGACTGCAAATACTCCTAATACAACTATGCAACGTTCTAAATGAGAAAGGCCGAAATGATTATAAAACATATAATAATAATGACGTGAAAGTTGACTTTGTTACAGAGACATAGTCGATGCAATTTACATTATATTTACACCTGTTGCTGAGAAGCTGAGGTAAAGCAAAGACTCGTGTCTTAGTCGATTATAGTAAGCAATATATAATAGGTTGAAGAAGGGAGTTGGTTAACTACGTACTCCGTTTGCGAGTTTTGAAAATTGTAAACAGGATTATTCTTTATGTCATACAATGCCCCTTATTGAACTATTTCAGTTGGTGTCAGGTACATAGTTGTTTATTTGCTTTCTGATACGCGAGATTACTTACTAGAATATTAACAGATTAGGTTCTCCTGATTGCCCTGCGTCTCGGGCCCACAAAAGTTGCGATAATTACATGGACTCAACTAACAAAGTTCTTGTGGAGGAGGACATTCTGGTATTTGTCCAAAGACGAACCTATCAGCCTTGAAGGCTTCTATATCTTTTTCAGTTAACTTTAAATGTGATGGAACCTCTTCAACAGCGCCATGATCCGGCTGGATTTCTTGCTTGAGCGCTTGGGCAAAAGGATTTGCGGTCTCCTGTAAGAGAAACAACCCTGATGACCTGACTGCGAGCTAACAATGACCATTATTTGGACAAGACGCGGGTTACCCGGAAATTGACCAGCCAAATAGGTGTTGACAATTCGAGAAACTAGGCCCTCAGGGCAACCAATATCGGGAACTAACATACACGCTTTTTTTATAAGGAGCCACTTTATAAGGAACCTACATGTAGAAGACCGAAATATATACAGAACTCATACTACTAAAAACGAAATCCCTAAGGATCTTTTCGTTTAGAATTTTTTTTATAACTGCAAGCATCAAGAGCTAAAAAGCCCGTTCCATTCATTTGCAGCCAATACTCGCATAGATTGTTTGCTATTCGTGTGTCAAGTGCTTTATTGAGTAGTTTCCGCATATTCTATGTCGCCCCTCTCTCTATGAGTTGTTAAGGCTTATTGATGTGCAGTGAAAATTAAGGAACTTTTGGTACTAAAATCTGATGACTTGAGGTCTACGAATAAGGAACTTTTGGAACTAGGCCTTGTGGTAGGTTTCTTATAAAAAAGCGTGTAGCTGACATGGTTAAATGCCACGACTTACCAATGAGGTGACAGTCGCATTTGACTGTTGCTTGAGATGACGTAACACGGCACAATCGCAGTAGGCACATCTCAATTGGCTTCGGCTGTCTGCACGATATTCATCGCACTCGCACTCTGGCGTGTTGCAGCGTCCCCTTAGCACCCCCTTGAAATCCCGCATGGCGGACAACCGAAAAATACACTCGCAGTTTGGATGCAAAGCACGTCGCACGAACCCGTTTCACATTCCTTTTTTTAAACACAATGTTTAGGACGGTTTCTGAGAAATCCGGAAACGACAGAGTTGATAAAACATGGAATTGGGAATGGGACGGGGGAGGTTCGGTTTCACGTGATTAAGTCTAGAGTTCTCTGTGGTCCTGACTACATTCGACCTGCAACCGACCTCCTGACAAGGGACGACGATAGCGCCTGCGCGGTATTTGAAACTGCACTCTAAGCATTCCTTTTCACGTGGAAATAGACTCACCTGCATGGTATTCAGACCAGCACTCTCTCCACCTGCGCTAGCCAGTGGTTGCTTTGTCAGGGATTGGCCAAACAGACTACTCGGCTGTTGACTGCTGCTACCGAAAACGCTCTGCGCAGCAAAATGGGCGCCATTGCTCTGCTGCTGCGAAGGCAATCCCGCGTTTGTCAATGTCTTATGCGAGAACAGCCCATTATTCAAACTGCCTTGCGTTGGAATAGAAACAGATCCAAAAGGCTGTTCCGTTTGTTTCTGTTGAAATAGCCCTAAAAACGAAGAAGCATGCATGATATCATTGGAAACAGTAGGATTGAAAGAAACAGCTAAATTGGGAATATTGGGATAATACAAAACAGCCAAATCAATTATGCCAGCGTATCCAATGGGCCATTACACTGCAAAGCAATCTTCAGCAATTGATTTTGACCCAGTTCAGGAGCGAAACACTTGGAAAAACAATTGTGTAAGATTTGTGAGCTTGAACGGATTTTTCAGCTTTTCTATTTTCTCTGATCTTTAGTTGATCATTTTCTTACAGATCTATTGCGATTTATTCAAGAACTTTGAGATTTTAGGCGATTCGTCCCTTATATTTCGTCACAAGTTGAAGAACTGAAGGAATTATTCATCACAGAAACATTGTAACAATTTGAGCTTGTAAAAAATAAGATTCAAAGCTCTTTAGCTTTCATTTATCCAGGTTACGAGTTCACAAAAAAAGGAATCGAATCAATTACTAAATTCTTTAACAGAATTTTCCTAAAGAAATGCTTTCTACTTCCAACGCCTGTTATGAACATGCTAGCTAGTCCATGAAGTTGGATTGCATTGTGATTGACTTGCGGATGGAAAAAATGAAATACGCTAATCGACTGTTCCCCCTGAAGCTGAATTTAAAGAATTTCATTTTGAAAATGATCTCTCACTGACAGTACTCGTGGCAGGGCTGACAAGTGACAAATGCGATGCGTTGGCTGCCTGGGGCATCAGCTTTAGAGCATCTCTGCACCTCTTACTTTACTCTATACCTACATAACGAACCCTCGTTAACAACAGTTATTTAGATCTTGACAAAGAGGCTATGGCATGGAAAAAGCAGTGTTGTGCTAGCGTAATATTCATGCACAGATTGCTGACAAACCTGGTTGAGAAGTTGCACTTGAACCAAAAAGAGAACTACTAGGGGCGGTGTTTGAGGGAAACGGTTGCTGGTTGGAGGAGCCAAAAACAGCTGATTGGCCACTGGCAAACGGAGAATCCTGCTTGGCTGCGAAGGAGCTTGCTCCGTTGAACAGTGACTGAGCTGGTGTGTTGCCAAAGAGAGACTGCTTCGAAATGGTGGAGCTGGGGGCAAATGGATTGGCTGCCTGCGTGGCCTGGTTGGCAAATAGTAGCGAAGTGCTTGAGAACAGGCTGCTTTTAGTTCCCTGGCTCTGGAAAGGTCCGCTTGAAGAACTGCCCGAACTATTCTGCAGCACTTGTTCCTTAAAACATGATCCACAGTGTTATAACTTCATGGGTCAACGTTTAGAAGGAGAAACAAAGATGAAATCACAAGTGGGGTTGCTTGAAATTATGTAATTTCGTACAAAACATCGTTTAAGGAAATAAAAGTAGGGTGACTACCATATGAAAGCAGAAGTAAGTTAAGATACAAAGCATCAAAAAGTGTAACATATATTGAACAATGATTTTGCGTTTCTTTCCTCTGTTTGACTTGTCCGTGGCTAGAAACATATTTTGATTAGTTGCCGAACCAAAAACTAAAACTGAATTCTTCAAAATCCCAGTAGTTGTAAAGAGAGAAGAAACCAATTTTCTATAATACCAGACACCAATGAAAATATCCAAATTCATACACAAGTTGTTTATATTAGATAACTTTAAATTTTTTTGGAAAAGGGAGAAACACCTTTGCATAATCAAAGTACATGTCAAGCTACTAAAAGGGTGGCAAAACCACAAAAACAATTTAATCAAGTTTCATTTTTCATGTAGTCTTAAGTGCTTGAATCCTAGGTTGAAAACTTTGCTGCGCGCCCGCAATATCTTGCCCGCGCACCTGCCTGCGCGCTTCTCGAAATTGGCCGCGCAAATCAATCAAACGTGGATGTGGAAGCGCAAATAATCAGCACCACAGCAACAAATCAAAGACCCAAAACAAAAGATTTTTGCGAAAATGGGGGCCATCGCCCTGATCAATTTATTGCAGCCGCGCAAATATTTTACGAAATCGTGAAATCGTTACGCAAATATTTTATCACCTTGTCCGTGCACATCACAAACATTTCAGTCTTGCTTGAATAAAAAAATTCAAATTGGTCATTTTATACGGAATCTACAAGTCACGAGACAAGGCACCATCTCAGAATGTTTTTAAATCTCAACATCTTATATAAACCAGTTGTAGAGTCAAAATAGAAAAATATGATGGAAAATTCACATCTTAAATTTTCTGTCAACACAAACTAGACTGCCCATAGATGTTTTATCATTTGGCATGGAATTACCAAAACCTAGCACAAAAGCTTTGACCCACCCAGTTTGCAGGAGTAATTGATTTGAGTTCAGCTCTTCTTGTCATAAATTTCATCTCCAACTGCTTTATATTGTTCAGCTTAAACAAAAAAATACCAATGTAATATTTCATTGGGTTGGTAAATTAACTTAAATCTGAAGTTCCTTTCTAAGGTTATTCTTGGCCAATAACTATATTGGAATTGCAAGCTTCTTTCTATTCTATTCTCAACAATTTACAAAAGTTGCATCATCTTATGAACCTATGTGTACATTTGTCTGCTTCCATCTTCAATTACATTTGGATTTGAAAATTTCAGCTATTCCTGTGAGTTTACAAGAAGCTAAGACACTATCTTATCACATCTGCTGATAAAAACTTGCAAAAAGAATTTCATACACATTCATTGGTAGTTTCATTCTCCTTTGCAATGTAGGCCTCCAGACGAAGCTCTTCAGGAGATTGGTCAACAAGTCCTTTGGAAAAAAGTGAGGTTTCATGTTCTGATTCACAATCTCCAGCACAAGTAATATTGGGGATGACAACATAAAATGTCTGTTCTGTAGCTTTCCTTCTAACATTGTTTTTAACAGTAAGGCAGCTTTGCAGGGTTTTATTGAAATTAAAATGCTTTCCATCCATTCAGTATAAAATCAGTCACGAAAATACTTTTTGTACTTTTCTGCCCTTTGTTTTGCTTACTTATTTTAAAGCCAATAGTTGTCAACCCCTTGAAAAATTTTGGCCTACTAATCAATTGTTTCCCTCAAGGGATGGCAATTGATAAATTCAGGCTGAAAATTTTTCATTAGTCTTGCAAAATTTTTGGCAGTTGTTAAATCTAACCAATAAGTGCAACATGCTAAGCTTGCAGAAAAGTCTGTGCACAAAAGACACTTCTTTCTTTCCCTATAGGGCTGCTACTAATCAAAATGAAAATAAAAAAAATTTGCTGCAGTACCTGCAACACAAGGAGATTCCTTCTGGTAGGAAAAGCAGGAGAATGGCCACATTTTGGACTTTTCCCATAAAAATACCTCATTTTTTATATTTGTTCTATAAAACAAAAAATAAACAAATCATTTTTTCAGTGTTTAGTAAATAAATCTGTTATTAACATTTCTTAAATTGACCTAATATAATGCTTCTACGCTTCATTTCAATAAGAACAATTGACTCCAATTTCTTTCCTTACAATTCAGTGTATGTGAATAAGAAGACACATTTGACATCTACAATGAAGATAATACTTGCTTTTCATAAATGTTATTACAAGGAAGCCATCATGTGGTGTTAGTATAGAAGAAAGATAAGCTACAATGTGAAGTTGCAACAATCATGTAACTGTATAGGACTAAAAGGCTTCATGACTTACATTATTTTCCCAACAGTACTTTGGTTATTAGGGGGCACTTGCCCTTTTGAAAATGCATTTGATGCCGGACCCAGTGCACTCTGTTAAAATAAAGAAGATCATTGTATGTGTATATTTTTGCAATAAAAATCAAATCAGATTGTAACTTGTAGAAAAAAGCTTCAGGATGGAACTGTTTGGCCAAACAATGATAACTGGCCAGGTGATTTCTTCCTGGTGATAGAATTTATACTGTGACAAACTTAAAATATAATGCCACAGGAAAGAAGGATCACTGGAGGGAGATTATTGTTTAAAAATATAATAATTTGGCTGTTAAGAGGAAAATGGTGCATGAGCGCCCTTAAATTATATTTTCACCATGGCAAAAGTGGTTGATTTGTTATTTTTAAAAGGTAGTTTTCTTACTTGAACAGACAATGTGAAACAGTGTAAACTTACCTTGCTCAATCCTCCAAAAGAAGTTGATGTTCTGAGGCCACCTTTGAAATAGAAATTGAAAAGTTAAACCGTAGCAATAGAAAAAACCATGAAAGTGCAAATAATTAACGAATCGTCATGATGATGTAGGAGTATGAGAATATTTCAAAGACAAAATCAGATTATGATTATCATGCTTGGTGCAGTTGATCAAGAATTGATCACCTTGGAGGCATGGGTGTATTGTGTACATCTTTCAATAAACCAACAAGTATTGTGTACATCATGGCTCAACCGTACAAAAATCAATCGAAATCTGTAGAAGCATTTCTTTAACTTCGACTTCAGTCCCATCGCTGCTGTTATAAGGGAAGGGTAGGCCTATAGGGCAACTCTTCTGACCATTTGGAGACTTAAAAGTCGGTAATAATCAGCGGCAAGCGTCGTGCTTCATTAGGACTGTTAAAAAGTCCCTGTATGCTAACTATTTTAGCTGATCGCTAAACATGGTTCTCGCATGTTGACTTCCAAACTTTCTTATCTTGGCTATTGTTCTTTTTTGGTGCAAAATACTTGAATGAAAAGTTCTGATTCGATCGAAATAAGGTGACAAAACTTCAAGAGAATTCAGCAATTGGCGGGCGGGCAGCTATCGGTAAGTTTCTTTCTTCAGTTGCATAAAATATTTATCACACAGATAAAATAAAAAGAGTCAGCCTACCTGAAGGGTGCTCATTGCGGCAATTTGTACCAAATTTACATGCTCCTCGCAGGAAATATTGACAAACTACCATTTTACTTGCGTCGCATAACCTGGCATTGCTCGGATGTCATTTTAACATAGCCTCTTATTGGTGAACACGTGATGACAGTTAAAGGACCATGCTGAAGGATAACATTTGGGGCTGTCAAAAGGAGCCTAAAATAATGAACATTCAATTTTTTCTGCTTTTTTCCTATTCTTTGATTCAATTTCTAAAATGTCAGAATTTTGGTAGGGAAACTAAGCTTGTGAAAAAAGAAATTTTATTCTTACTAGGATCAAGGATTCGCCTGACGAATTTCAACGAATTTCGACAGTAAGCAACCTAAAATACTCCGTTGAAAAGTAGCAGCTGACACGTAGAAAATAGCTTGAACGTATTTCGCGCTTTTAATAGGAAAACCCCCTCTTTCTATTTCCTGACTGGGCTCGGCCCGGTTGCGACCCCCCCCACCACTTTTTATATTTTCCTCAGCTTTCGCATCTCCCCACTTAAGAGTAACTAAAAAGAATTTACCAGCTTAACTTCACAACATCAGTAGTAGCTTTAGACAGTCTGCAATTTTCAATTTTTTTAAAAAGCCAACAAAACCTGAATTAACTTCAAAATATTTAAGAATGCCATTGCTTTTTTGATAGAGTGATTGATTGATCGAATGATTTATTGGTTTCTTGATTGAGTGGTTGGTCGATTAAGGTGCTCCCCTCTACTCATAGTCACTTGCAATATGCGAAAAGTAATACGCAACAAAGAACAGCAGCAATTTTTTCATCTCATTCGTGCAATATTGATTCATTTTTTTAAACCAAAATAGCAGCAACCTACTATTAAATCGGCATATCAGGTTTAATTTCATCTATTCTTTTCAGAATTTCTTATGTCAAATTTAATTTGATTCAATAAATGCAATACATTTTCTTCAGACGCCATCATTAATACTTCGGGCAAAATTCTATTGCTACATTGACTTAAATAACGTGATAACTTGGAGGAAACTAAAAAATCTTGCTGATGGGGTTACAGATTCTAATTCGAAATTCTTCAATATAAATTTAGAAGATTAAAAATTCAACCTGATATCAGGTAGGGCAAAGGTTGGTCTAAGACTTAACGGACAATCTACCTAACTAACAGTGTGATACATCGTAACATCGTAATGTATTCGATTGAAAATAAAGCAGTATTTGACAAGAAGCTTTACCAAGTTGCACATACTTAGACTGTAGGTGTCCTTCTAAGGCTGTTTCGCTGTCAGCAATTTGTAATGATACAGGAGACAAAGTTATCAGTCCGGACGTTGTAAATATATATATCAAAACATAGTTAATTGATTTGAGGGCAAGGTGAGCGAAATTCATCTTGCAATAGCAGAGATACCAGTAAATCTGCGACACATTTATCATCCATTGGCAAATATATCTCAATTTTCTACGCATCTTTTTAAATATAAAATCAAACAACTCTCCATTTATTAATATTTTTCATAGTTCCTGATCGCGACCGGTTGGCTAACGTTTTCTGCAACTGGATGAGAGCCATTCAAAACTATTTAAACCCACAATGGGCGCATCACAGGGCCAGGCCCGAATTCAACACCCCCAACATTTTATAGTTTCTACTTTCAAATATCATAGACGGTATTCGTCATAATCTTTGGCATTTTGTCCTGCGGGGCCTTCTTCCTCTCCTCCTCCTTGTACACATCGTCGCTATCCTGCGCAGGGACGACGCCTGTTATTTCAGTGGAGGTCATTTCCAGTGGTAGTGTGTCCGGCCTTTCCATGCAGTCAGCCTCCTTCGACGTCTCTTGGCTGCTCAGTGGCCTCGGAGCCAGAATAATCGGCATACCAGGGGCCTGGGGCCCAGACGATAGCATGAATTGCCGGCTCTGTGGCGCGGGCAGCGGTGAGTGCAGGACTATGTTAGACAGCTGGTGGTGCGAGTCGAGAGACACGTTAGTTGGAGACTGGGTTCTCTGGGGCACAGTTGCAGTCTTCTCTGCCTGATTGGGTACTTCGGTATCAGACACTTTTCTCTCTACTGCAAAAAGAAGACTTTGAAAATGCTTAACGAGCAAAGTTAAGAGGATCCTAAGAAATCAAGGCAAAATGCATTAGCTGTCTAATGACCGCATGCTATACAAAGGATGAATACAAAAGAAGAGTGGGTGCTGCTTCAACGATTTGTGCACCTGCTTGCAAGGGTGGCTTCTCTTGTGTGACTGATACAAAACAGATTAAACTGATCACCAACGTTTGTGCACCCCAAAACACCCCCCTAGAAACTTGGCTCAGAGCAAGACCCACACACGAGAACCTACTATGCGATCGATTTTCCACTGCCCAAGCCAATCGCAGGCAAAAACTCTTCATAATGCATCTTTTAAATTAGCCACATTTCTCATTGCACACAGTTCTTTCGGGTCTTCAACACCCTGCGTTTACCTTGTTCTTGCGGGGCAGCTCTGGTCGATTCATCTTCAGAGACCGGCCGACCTTCTGTCTCCATCGTTTGAGCCTCGGGTTCAGGATAAATCGGTGGTGACGAGGCTCGTTGGGCAAATGGGGAACTGGAGGCGAGCATGTCACGTCTAAGATTAGGGAGGAAGCAATCGATCCGCTCCCACGTCACTTGCCACAACGCGGAATAATGCCGCTTTGCATCCTGGTCCTGCTGCTCATGGGCTTTTTGCGTCAGCTGGAGGGTCTGGTCGTCTTCATTGTGGTCAAATACCCCGGATGTTGACATAACCAGAAGCATGTTTTTCATCGATTCTGGGATGGCCTCCGACTGCAAAATACAATGTAATGAAGTTGGGGTCAAGAACAAAACTCCGTAAGTATAATTGGGTATAATTCACTTGCTAACAGCACGGTCAGTTTAGAATCAAGTTTCGTCTTTACTACATATCATCCGCAAAAGAAAGTTTGGGCATGCCGGCTTGACGTTCAAAAGTTTGCATAATTCATTCTATGCGTGTCGTATTTGAATAAACTTTGATCAACTTTAAATACAGCTATTGTCTAATGGGGAGAAAACAGAGATTCATAGACACTATTCGAATTTTTCACAGTTATTCACAGTTGAAAACC